>BJKM01000206.1:0-502525 GCA_015082035.1 Chaenogobius annularis | reverse complement strand
TTAAAACACCCATTTATTTGTATTTACTATTTGAGAGGTTTACTTTTGTCTTTCAAAGTGGACTTACACAATACGTAACTAAGTATGCAGTTGACATTCCACCTCTAGAAAGTTACAAACTGTACCTTTCACCAAAACGTAGAATTTTGTAAACTTGACACTTTAGAATAACTTCACCTTAATTGGCCTTAATGAAGTCTTTGCTCTTGCTTTATGAATTTATTGACGTGTTCATTAAAGTGCCAAGGTATCGGGGGCTTTAAGTTTGGTAATACAAAATGATAGCAGAACTTATTAACTCATTCTTGTTTCCAATAACCATCTATTCCTATTTATTTGTTATGAGCTTTAAACACCTTTTTAAACACACATTAAACACAATTCCACATTAAACACCTTCGTACACAATTTGGACTCAACCAAAATGTAATAGAAGGACTTTGTAAACTTGCATTACAAGACAAAAAAAAGACTCTAAATCAAATCTAAATCAAACAGCAACAATAGATTGAAGGTCAAATGAGAACCAGTTTTATTGTTACTAATTATTTTTCTTTTCTCCCTCTGTTTTTCCACAATGCTGCTGTCTTCCGATGTGTCAAACCTGTTACACCTTATTTCTTCTTCAAGGTAAGAACTATAACTATCATATATATTATTTTTTTTACAATGCGCACCTGCTGAGTATGTATTTGCTTTGTACTTTGTCGTAGTAATAATTTGTTTCCTGCAATACTGTTGAAAGTTGTTTTCTGAAGTATTCTGCTGTTGTGTTGGCAAAGTATTTGTCTAGCTACTCGTCTATCCATCCATGATTTTTCGAAAAGTTGTGATTTCTTCTAGCTCTGGTGGTAATTGCTTAGTATGCAACAAACAAAATACCCCATTAAGACGATACATTGTGTTATGAAACTGTCATTTTTCCTCCTCCTTTTCCTAAAAAATCATAAAACAGTAAAGCAATATCGCTATTTTGTTGCTGTAATTATGTCACTGGCACAGCTCTTGTTATCTAAGTTGTCATTACCGAGAAAGCTGCGCTGGGGTTGAAAAGCAATAATTTGTCCCCTTTCTCATTAGCAACAGTCAAGTTACGTCCACCATAATGAATGACAAGAACCCAAACACGCAATTATAACGTCGCACAAAAAAAAAAAACAAAAAAAAAAAAAAAGACAAAAAAATCCACCCCCAAAGAGAGCACAGAAAGGCCAGGGCATCCGTCTGCGGCGCCATCTTGGATAAAAGCATCCAATTGCACAATAAACTTGCACAATAAACTTGCCTTGCCTTGCCTTACTCTTACGCGTTACTAGCTCACGCGTAACCCCCAACGTGGGCTCATAGGTTAGATAAAATGTTAAAGCTCTTAACATTGCTATAATGGTGCTCCCTCATCATTAGCTTATTCAGATTTGATTTGTATTTTTGAGTGATTCATGCAGATCTAAGTTATCAGTGGTTCTCAAACTTTTCACACCAAGTTCCACCTAAGAACAGGTTTGCACTTCCCAAGTACTACCAGATCTAAAGCAGGTGTATTAATAGGCCTATTCCAAGTCTTTAAATAGGCCAAAGCCACGCAGGTCTGGAATCAGAATCAGAATCAGAAAAGGTTTAGATCATTTGTCAATGAACAAAATTCAGAAAAAAAGCAGAAACTGGCTCTGGGGACATGGAACGTCACCTCTCTGGGGTTGAAAGCGCTTGAGCTTTTGCAGGAGGTTGACCGTTACCAACATCTCCTTGAGAGGGCATGGATGCTCCATTTCTCTCGCGTTGACCGTGGGGAGATATGGCGGGCTTGATTATAGCCCCACAGATTAGCCGCCACGTGATGAAGTTCACCCCAGTGAACAAGTGGGTCGCATCCCTACGCCTTCGGGTTGGGGACAGGTCCCTCACTGTTGTGTTGACCTACAGCCTAGCAACTGTGCAGAGTACCCAGTTTTCTTGGAGTCCCTGGTAGGGCTGGGTATTGCCAAGACCCTTGCGATACAATACGTATCTGATACATATATTCTGGATAATAATATGTATGAAAGATTTATCCATAGATCACTTCTTTATAAATCAATTATGTTTTAATAACTGAACTTTTCAGCATTAGCCTTTGCAATACATAAAATCCAACCAACTGATCAAAATAGAAATATATAAAACACATTCTAGTAAAGTATTGCATGTTTCTTGCCAAAAAATCTGCATGGTCTGAACATGCTGCAGCAGCATCTTCTACACAGGCGAGATCAGCTTCTTGTAAGGTCCACAGGTCCTTTGCGTTCCTTCTCACTTCGGCCGAAAGTAGCGCGGCACAAATAGCCAGCTGCTGCTCCAAGAAGCACTACCTTGTTTGCATTTAAGTCATTAGTTTGTGTTCCGGCAGATTGAGCAGCTTCTTCTTTTCCTCCTGTTGTGCTCTTTCCAAAAAAAGACCAGATCTGATGGATACTTCCCAAAAGTCGGGAGACGCCAGGGATCTTGAGAGCCCGTTGAGCGGCCAGATTTAACGTATGTGCAAAGCATCTTATGTGCAATAGTTTTGTGATATCCCCTGCTATTGCCATGTTGGTGGCCTTGTCTGTCACTTACACCAGATCCTTGTCTTCAAGCCCCCATTCATCCAGAACTTCAAGCAGCAAATCAGCCAACTTTTGTGTGGCTTTCGAACATCACTCGGTTTGGAGAATGTTCAACACAATTTTCCCCTCCGGAGAAATATAGTGGCATGTCACTCTAATGCACATGTGTCAAACTCAAGGCCCGTGGGCCAGATGTGGCCCGCCAGACGTTTTCATCTGGCCCGCCGAACATTTCTAGTTTATGATTATTCATTTCCAATAGATATATCGCGTTTTTATCGCTAGAACTACTATTCCCACAATCCTTTGCAGCCGCGGCCCCTCCCCCGCGCTGCTCTGCGCTGTGTGCTGCCAGCTCAAGTGCCGAGGGACAGCGACCAGCGACACTCATCGCAGCAGGTTAAAAATCGAATGTCGCTCCCAGCGACAGCTTCACACGTCGTGCTCTGCCCCAGGGCAGATCGTGGGAAACACAAGGAATAAAGAAAAGAGGCGGTTTTGTGGACGTTAGAGCTGTGCACAAAGCGGCGCTAATGAAGCTAACAACAAGAAAACAAACTTCTTTGCCGACAACTCTGTGAGGAAAACATCCAAACCAGTGCAAAACCTGGACAAATCATGAGCCACAGGTAAGAACACAGGTCAGAGTGTAATAAAGTCTGAACATGACAGAGTGAAGCTGCTTTTGAGCTCTCATTTGATTCACCACATGAATCATTTGTCACTAAAATAAGCTTAAACTGTAAAAATAGTGAGCTCATATTGAGTTAGTTCAGCAATATTAACATGTCTGTGATACAAACATTTAAATATCAGAAATCATATCACAAGTCCATGTTCCTGTTCCTGCTGCTGCATGAATATGGACTCAGTGTCCACATAGAACTATTACTATAGGCTATATAACATTTGTTATATTTGTTATTGTTTTATTTTTTACATTATGTTCGGCCCGCGACCCAGCCTGAGCGTCGAAAAGCGGCCCCTGGCCCAAAATGAGTTTGACACCCCTGGGCTAGATGGACACACTCGCTCTGCTGCTTCAGAAATTTGCTTTAAAATCACTGTTTCACCCACACAATCCCTGAAAAGATAAACAAGAGATGGGTAAACAGGGAAAACACAGTACAGGTAACACTACTGAACCTAAACAAAGGGTCACGGCTCCAGTGGAAAACCGCCCGCCTCACAAGCTAACGAGGCTAATATGTTTAACAAGTCCGGTGCGGCAGACCACAGCCCTTCTGCCGTGGCAGGACAGGGTTCAGCCACCCCTGACGTGGAACCTCAGGGCTTCCCTTTGTTGGATGGAGGTGAGGAGATAACTTCACAACAGTTGGCCCTCAAGATGTCTGAAATGAAGGGGGTGACGCAGCCTGATTTAACCAATTTGAATGCAACATAAGGGAGTTGAAAGCGGGGGGGAGAAAACGGAACATGCATTGATGAAGCTGAACAGCATATTTCAATTTCAGACAATACGGAGGAGCTGCAGACACTGAGTGCCGATGTGGTGACGCTGCGCATGGACAAGAATATGAAAAGTAAGATCCTAGATTTGGAGTCCAGTTCTCGTAGAAACAATATCAGACTTGTGGGGGTCCCTGAAGGAGAGGAGGGAGATGACAATGAAAGTTTCCTTGAGAAGGTGATCCCAGAGCTAATATCAGGGTCTGGAATTGCGTTCCCCCAATCACAATAGAAAGAGCACATCGCCTGGGCAAAATAAGACCAGCAACTTATAAACCACGAGGCCTGATAATGAGGTTTCTAAACAATTTTGTGAAGGAACATGTCATGAAGGCTGCAAAAGTTAAAGGACACCTCCAGCACAAAGGATAGCATGTCTTCTTTGCCCCGGATAACCCATACAAAGTTCGTCAACAGCGAGAAAAGTTCCACCACATCAGTGAGGAGCTCAGGAAGAGAAAACTGAGACTGAGGTTTTCTTTTCCAGCGACTCTTCTGGTGACTTTCGAAGGTATAAAATACGTGCTCAGAACACCAGGTGAGGTAGAGGTGATCCTCAGGAAGGTGCAAAACACTGACCAACAACAAGAACTGGAGCCACCAGCATGGGGTATGTGAGTTTGGGTTGTGGTCACATGGTAATACCTCACTGTTGAAAAGTAAGAATGTGGGAGGTTTTTTTTGTTTTGTTTTTTTGACATCCGACATTATGCTCCATGTTGACTGTCTGCTTTAGTCCATAAACTCTGTGTCTAGGGACATCCACTAATCGGAGAGCCAAATGTGAGAGATTAGATTTGTTGGAAAATGGAAAAATACATGTAGTGTGATGGGGGTTGTGGTGATCTGAGGAGGTAGTGTATCGAGTTCTTTGTGAGGATTGGAGCCTGGAGCGGCCAGGAAGGTTTTCGGGGGGCCCTTCATCAGGAATGGACTTCCCTCCTCTTTACGATCTTGTTTATGATCGGGTTTATGGTTCGGTGCATGTTTTTGGCGTGAACCCTTTTGTTTCTATTTTATCTTTTTGTCTGTTTTGTGTTTTTGTAGTTCTTGTGTTTATTTGTTGTGTTCGACCAGAGCGTTCTATAACATTGAAAATTATCAATGGCAAAATCAATACCATCAGCCCAATGGTATCGGAAGTATTACTAGTAGCATCCTTTAAACAGCAGAATGAACCCAATCAAACGAACAAAAATTTGAACAAACATTAGAAAAGAAAGAATAGACATTATATATTTACGAGAGACATTTTGTTATATAATTCTATACTAATATTATAGACCTGATTGCAAACCACTCAGGGTGAACCCTAATTCGTGGCGGCGAGGTGTCAAACTCAAGAGGCACTGGAGAAACAATAAATATGAAGTTTCATAAAGTAATGAAGACTATAGGACTGATTGACATCTGGAGGGAGATGACTCCTAAGGCATGCCAATATACCCATTTATCGACTCCACATACAATCTAATCCAGAATTGACTATTTCGTAATTTTAATAGACTTAAGTGACCATTGTTATGACCCGAAAGCAGGTAAACATATTGATAAAGGACACAGAAAATCAATTGATGTTGTTCAAACATTTATTTATTTTCTGGATCAATTCCTTCTATTAACCAGGAGGGAAGATGACGATAGAACAATTTTCAAAAAAGAACCCCGTGCCAAAAGAAGAACAAAGTAACAACAGAAAGGTGGACCAGGTGGGCCAGCCAAACAGAACAAACAGGGACGACACCGGGCCAATCCTGAACAGGGCCATAGGAGCCGGTATCGACACCTCTAATTGGAAAAAAAAGTTAAAAAATCTAACTAAACCCCAAAGGAATACAAAAATGAGACCACCAGTCCCGCCAGTCCAAATAAAAAGCTAAAGCTAACAAAATCAACCAAACCATGCGCCAGCAGGGAGTAAGTAGTGGTACGCAGCGTGGAACGTGCGCGCTCTGACGCACGTGATGGAACGGCGAGCAGCGAGAGCGAGCTCGCAGCCGGCTCTCCATTTAAAGGCTCCAGGGCGCGCAACACAACCGGGAGCCAAGGGATACAAGGGATTAACAATATCCAATCTAAAAACCAGAAATGAAAAAAATATGAATACCAAAAAATAGGGGAAAAGTGCACAAACCTAACAACCATGCTCCGATCTACATTACTGTGGATTTGGAGGAAAGATGAAAAAACACTATGGAGGTTCAATGCAGGCCTGCTTAATGACCCCTAAAATGTCAACATTGTCGACATTATGACTTAAATGGAGGAAAATTATACTGGGGAAACTTCCCCGCACATCCTCTAGGATTCTTTTAAAACAGTTTTGAGAGGTAAAAATATAGCCATAGTTTCAGCAAAAAAGAAACAAAGGGTGAAAAAGCTAAAAGATCTGCAAAATGAACTAAAATTGATGGATGTACCGTACATGCAAATTATACCAAGTCTTTAAATGCTACAGGAAATTAGAAATATAAGAGGAGAAATGAATGGCCTTATCTCACAGGAAATAGTAGAGAAAATGCTCTTTTGCCAAATAAACTATTATGAGAATGGATCAAAATTTTCTAAATGACTATCTTGGAAACTTAAATACGGGACAGGCAAAATTATGTAATCTTAACCAAACAAGACCAAATCCAATCAGCATTTAAATCCTTCTATAAAAAACGTTTCACAAAAATTCCAGGAGATAAAGAGGAGGACATACATTCCTTTCTGGACACCCTCATGTTACCTGTTATGTCAGAGGAGCAAAATAAAAAATTAGGAGCTGAAATTCAATACATCTCTGGGGAGCAATGGATTCACCTCAGAGTGGTATTGACCGTCTTCCGCCCACTTTTCCCTGTTTTCCCATGTGATCGGCACCCATTTCTATTCTGAATGGGGACTATCGTATATACACCTGAATTATCTCCCAAAAATTGGGACAAATACTCCCAAATTTAATCCACATCAGACGGATCAGACAGGATTTATACACAAGATAACATAAGACAATCTTTACACATAATGAACCATATACAAAAACAACAAAACAAAGCCATAATAAGTAGCTAGGATTCTGAAAAGGTTTTGGATTCTGTTAGCTGGCCATATTTATTTAAAGTGCTAAACAAATTTACAATAGATGATTTAATAATAAAAAAAAAATATTGAGGCTCTTTACGATAGCCCAACATCAAGAATCAAAATTAACAGACACTTGACAGACTCACTGACTTTGGAGAGAGGGGAAAGGCAGGGTTGTGCTTGGTCCCCCCTGTTGTTTGCTTTGAACATGGAACCATTGGCCCAATATATTAGACAATCGGAAACACTTTATGGTGTCTCAATTGACGGGACAGAACATAACATTTCTTGCAATGCAGATGATGCCCTACTATATTTGAACAAACCAGAAATTTCAACACTGTATGTGATGCATTTCCTTCATGATATTGTTCCAATATCTGGATACAAACTTAATGTGCAAAAAACAGAAATCCTCTCTTACTGGCCACCCACTCTGTCCTGTAGAAAGACTAAGCCATTTCACGGAATCTCTTAAATATAGTCATTCAATCTTAAAAACCTATACTCCTCTTTTCTCCACTATAAAGGAATTGCATAGTGGAGAAAAGTGCCAAAAATTTACTCTGATCCCAAACTTAAGTCTAAGTCAAAGGTTTGAAACCATGAAAAATGAATATTTTGCTGAGATTTCTCTATCCAGTCTGTTCCAGACTCTCCCAGTCTCCATCCCCAACTGGTTGTTAGATGAGTCTAATAAAACAACCACAAGATGTAAATGGCAAGGCAAAAAATAATGTATCCGGTTCAGAACTCTACAACTATCAAAAGAAAGAGGAGGTTTGGGCTAGCCATGTCTGAAAAACAGCTCAAATCAGAGCATTGCTATGCTGGTGTGATCCGGAGTATGAAGCTCAATGGAAGAATATTGAGATTAATGTTGTCCCGGGGGTTCCTGTATATGCCTTACTGGCAGATGACGGTTGAGTCATTTGGTGGAAGTTCAGAATCCCTCTGTAAAATCTGTGTTTACAACATGGAAGGAGCTGATCAAAATAAATAACCCTTTGACTGAAATTTTTATCATGGCTTATAAATCAGAACTATCAAGGGGAATAATATCTAAATTGTACCAATGCAATGCTAGTCTAGACAGTTACGCTACTAATTATATTCAAAACAAAAGGGAAAAAGAGAGCAACCTTGTTATGACAGACGAAGAGTGGGCAAGTGTTTGTAAATCCCAGTGGAGAACCACAAAGTCACATGTTTGGAGGGAATGTTGCTGGAAAAAAGTGTCACATTTTTTCATAACTCCATGTCAAAGTGTTCATTATTCACAAGGAAAAGCTAACTGTTGGAGAAACTGTGGCACCAGGAGGCAAACCATTATCATGTGTTTTGGGACTGTCCTGTTAGAAAAAATTTGACTGAAATTAATAATGTACAGCAGACTGCTTTTGAGATTGCCATCCCTCCTTGGAGTATACTCTTTGCGGCGGGAAAAACGTCATGAAGAGGTGGCTGGCACAGACCTCACCAACAATCAAGGACTGGATTGACATACGTAGTGAGAGACATCAAACAAAAATGACATTCGGACTTAATTTAAAAATAGACACATTTGACAGACTTTGGACTAAATGGGACATATATGTAGGACAGACTGCCGTGATTTTATTTATGTAATATTAGTGTGTGCCTTTTGCGTAGATGTTCTCTCTGGTCTTGGTCTTTGTTTTGTATCTGTTATATTTCAAACATTAAAAAAAATTAAATTAAAAATATATTAAAAAAATAATAATAATAATGAATCCTTTGAATTGGAGAAGCAGGACTTTTATAAGTATTTAAAAATAAGGAGTTATTATAACCAAGAAATTACGTAAAGTAATGACCACCCTAGCCCTTTGACTGAAATATGTATTAAACCTTATAAATCAGAACTGTAGTGAACTGCAACCTCCGAAAGTTGCCATGGTGACATGAATGCAAAACGTAAGGTTGTATCATAGTACAACTCTACCTGGAGATTTATGACGTCCCTGCCTACAGAGTAGAGGCTTCATGCTTTTAAAGTTGGAATCAACTTTTCCGTAAAAAAAAAAAAATATTAAAATGAATTCACAGAGCCATTTCCTCTCCCAAGACAAATGCTAAAACGTTAAAAAGTTACAGTAAACAATCATCTGATTGCAGACTTTGTCCACAAGATGAATTTACTCTACATAATGTCTATGTTGTTCTGCATGTTCATTTAACCGTTTTATGACTCGTCTTGTGCACATTTAACTTTGTGGCCTAATGACAAACAATGGCTGCATTAGATTCAATATATTCCAGACCCATCTCTCTCAGCTGACACACACACTAGCACAGGGGTGTGCAAACTTTTTTCACCGAGGGCCGCATTTTGAAACTCATACAGAGCAGAGGGCCACAGACAACCCAACGATGAAGTGAATCATTCGAAATTTTGGTTTTGACATAGTTTCGATGAGCCTCCACACCTTTTAATAAGACTTGGAACATTAATATTAGGTTGGTATAACATCAAAATGCTTGAATCTTTCCAATTATACAGTAAAAGTACTACTTTTTGTTGTTTGAACTAACTTCGCAGGAAGCCGGAGGGCCAACAAAAATTCGTTTGAGGGCCGCATTTGGCCCCTGGGCCGTAGTTTGGACATGCCTGCACTAGCACGTGTCTGATTGGTTGAACACTGGCGCCAAGCCAAACCAACTGTTCTGGTCATATGAACGAATGCATTTCACAATTTGGCTGATGCAACTAGATAGACCAAGAACAATCACATCTAGTGTCTCCTGCATGAGTGTGGATATGTTTATTAGAGTTATTTTGGACACCATCCTGCATTAGACATTAAACAATTTATAAATCAGATATCTAAATTAACTTATTAAAAATGAATTTGCTCATTAATCTGAAGGTTTTAAGAATGTAATCGTGACATTAACCCCTTTTCTGGTGATGAATGAACACTTTACCAAATATGGTTCATGAAGATTTATTGACCAAATAATTAAACAGATGAATATGACTATGAAATATGCAAATGCATCGATAACAGATGGTGTGTCATGTTTGAAATTTTGATCCAATTCTTTAATTTATATCAACTTGGTAACAACCTGGAGTTCAACGCCCAGAAGACAGTGGAGATGATCGTGGACTTCAAGAAAGTCACAGCCCCCCAGCCCCCAAACCCCCTCATCATGACAGACTCCCCCATCACCACCGTGGACTCCTTCCGCTTCCTGGGCACCACCATCAACCAGGACCTCAAGTGGGAGCCCTCCATCAGCTCCCTCATCAAGAAGGCCCAGCAGAGGATGTACTTTCTGCGGCAGCTGAGGAAAGCCAAGCAGCCAGTGCAGATGATGGTGCAGTTCTACACGGCCAACATTGAGTCCATCCTCACCTCCTCCATCACCGTGTGGTACGCTGGAGCCACAGCCAGGGACAAACAGAGACTACAGCGCCCTCTGCTGAGAATGTGATCGGCTGCAGACTTCCATCCCTGCAGGACCTGTATGTCTCCAGGGCTCTGTGACAAGCAGGTCGGATCACAGCTGACCCTTCTCATCCTGGACATGGGCTATTTGAACCACTCCCCTCAGGCAGGAGGCTACGGTCCATCCGGACCAGAACCTCCCGCCACAAGAATTGCTTCTTTCCCTCTGCTGTTGGACTCATGAACACTTCTAAACTCCTGCCACTTTAACTGCAACTATTCATCACTCACTGCACTGTCACTTTCTGCACTACAACTTTAAACTTAACTGTAATCTTGTGTACATAGTAATGCCTATTTTTATTTTTATGTTTTACTATAGTAATTTTAAATTGTTTCTTAATGCATGCCCTTTTGTTTGATTGAATATATGTTGTTTTATTATTGCTCAATGTTTTGTGTTTACCTTAAGGCCGAGACAAGTTCCTATGTCTGTGAAGTCTGTTCATTGACAATGGTAATAAACCCTTCCTGATTCTGATTCAAATGTCACCTTCTTTCATGAGTGGGAGGAAATGAATAACACTACAGTACTTGTACAAGTTAAAATCACTACATAAGGGGAAAAATATCTAAATTATACAAATGTATTGACAAATGTTCTGGCTAATGAATAATGGGAAAATATATGTACATCTCAGTGGAGAACCACAAAATCACATGTTTGGAGCAAATTCTGTTGGAAACATGTGTCAGGTTTCTTTATAACACCATGTCAATGTGCCCATTAAATGGGAAAAGCTAGCAGGAGGCAAACCACTGTCACATGTTTTAGGACTGTGCTGTTACTCACAAGTAATGGACTGAGATCAATAAAGCCTTACAGACAATATGGATTTCAGGACTATGTATTTGGGCCTCAGGACTCCTGCCATGGACACAATCGGCAGCTATCTCTGGAGCATCCCCCTGGCAGCAGCAAGAAATGCCCTCACAAAAAAATTGATGAGAGGGAGAAAAGAGGAGACAGAGGGAGAGATCTCAATCTCACGCTCCATCATTCCCACCCACCTGGAGGGGGCAAGACACCTTTTTCCAGTCGAGAACCATGGCTTTGGAGCTACTGATTTTCATCCCAGCTTCTTCCCACTCGGCTGCAAACCATCCAATGGAGCCATCAGGACAACATCATCCGGAAAAAGCTGAGATGAGATTCTGTGGTCCTAAAACTGGACACCGTCCAGATTGCGCCTAGAAATTCTATCCATAAACACAATGAACAGAACTGATGACAAAGGGCAGCCCTGGCGGATTCCAACATGCATGGAACAGCTCTGACTGACTTATGGCAATGCGAACACAGCCCCTGCTCAGGTCATACAGGGACCTGACAGCCCTTGTTCTTTAAAATTGTGTTTGTTATGGACAAACCATGGCTAGCTCAGAAGTCCAATAACTGAACACTGCTTAGGTTCAGATCGGGGAGGCCATTCTTTCCAATTACTCCTCTCCAGGTGTTACTGTCGTTGCCCATGTGGGCGTTGAAGTCCCCCAGTTGAACAATGGAGTCCCTGGTCGGTGCACTGTCCAGCACCCCTCCGAGGGACTAGGGTTCTGTTAAAAAAAAATCAATATGGCAATATATCATCACAGACTCGATACTGAGTCACCGTTATTACAAATTGTCCAGGCGGCTGTTTGGAAGCGAACTCGGGCGGTAAACAGCGCACGCCCACGCCCTGCCAGTAGAAGTAGTCCCTTCCCATATGGGTCAGTGAGTGCACAAGATGGAGGATGACGAAGGATGAAGTTGTTGTCCCCACCAGACAAATTTAAGGCAAAAATATGGGAACTTTTTTTTATTTTATTTTTTTGAAACCCGGTAGTCAGGTGTTGGAGATGAGCCATGATGTATGCAAATATTGCCGCTATGAAGTTAAGTATTGCGGAAACATAACAAATCTTCACCTTCACATGATGAGACATCGTCCAGAGAAGCCCCTATCAACAGGGAGCCTCTACTACACAATCAACTATAACTGAAACTTTCAAAACAAAATACCCTGTGTCATCACCCAGGGCTCAGAAAATCACATCAAAGACTTGCGTCCGTATCATGTTGTTGAGAACAAGGGATTCAGGGAACTTCTGAAGTGACGGCATATGGCTCCCAGATAATTTTGAGTTGAAAAAAACATCAGTTTGGAACTGATTTGAACCAATGGCTTGCGAGCATGTCACGGGTCATTGTAAAGGTGTAGAAAATAAATTTGATTAGATAGCCAACTAGTTTAGCCGGCGGCCGCAACGCAAGAGGGGGCACTTACCCGCCCCAATTTTCCTTATTATTACACCTACTGCCGAATCCATGGCACTATCGCGCTTTCTCCCCTTTGCTTTACAAATAAGGGAATTATCGTGTACTGAAAATGTCAATATTTTGTGAAAAGTTTGCGCCGCACAAAGACCTTTTTTTTTTTTAAGAAGAAGTTGAATGACTTTTGATGGCTCCATCTGGATCTCCAGCAGCTAGCTGGCTTGAATGACTGCACTCCAATCTCCAGCAGTTATTCAAAGCACGTTTTGGAGAGTTTTGTGCGCGCACTGGTCTTTTCAAGTTCATCATTCATCCATATGAGTGTGCAGTGAACAAAATCCTGACATGCGTCTCTATCAAAGACTTTGAGCTGGAAGTTGCTGACCTGAAGGCATCAGACATGTGGATGAGTAAGTTCATGTCACTTAATGGAGAGTTGGAAAGTCTTGCGCGACAGCGAGGAGAGCTGGCGAGGGAACACAAGTGGACAGAAATGAAAAATCTTAAACCTGAAGACCAGCTGATTCTTAAAACTTGTAACGAGCTTCTTGTAACATACCACACAATGCAGTGTGTGAGTATTGCTGTATTGACCATGTTTGGCTACACACGTGAGCAGTCATTCTCGCATATGAGGAACATTGAGACCAGCCTACGCTCACATTTAACTGATTGAAGCCTCAACCCCTGCATGAAGCTCAACCTTACCACGTATGAATCAGACTACAAGGCCATCAGCAAAACCATGCAGCACCAGAAGTTGCATTAAAAGTAAGACAAATTAAATATATTATACCTTAAAAATACTACATGGCTCTCAATGAAATATATTTAGAAATATTTGACTTTTATTCCCACTGACGGCAGGTGAATATGGACCAGTGGATTCACTCTGTCACTGCATCCAACAGATCAGTGTGTGGATGCAAAACAACTTTATCCAGCTGAACTCAGACAAGACTGAAATCATCATCTTTGGCCCACAGAAACAAAGAGAAAGTGTTTACAGTCACCTCCAGAGTCTCGCACTAAAACCTACAAATCAAGTTAGAAATCTGGGGGTAATAATGGACTCAGATTTGAATTTTAACAGCCACGTCAAATCAATAACATCAGCAGCTTTTTACCATCTAAAAAAAATTGCCAAAATCAAAAGTATAGTGTCTAAACCAGACCTGGAGAGACTTATCCATGCGTTTGTCTCTAGTAGATTAGACTACTGTAACGGCCTGCTCACTGGCCTCTCCAAACGAGCTGTAAAACAGCTGCAGTACATCCAGAACGCGCCTGCTCGGGTCCTGACTAGAACCAGGAAGTACGATCACATTAGTCCTGTGCTCAGGTCTCTGCACTGGCTCCTGTGGCTCAGAGAATAGACTTCAAAGCAGCTCTGCTTGTGTACAAAGTCTCTCCATGGCCTAACACCAAAAGTACATCTCGGACATGTTAGTGCCATATGAACCATCTCGGACTCTGAGGACCTCAGGGACCGGCCTCCTGCTGGTGCCCAGAGTCAGGACTAAACATGGGGAATCTGCGTTTCAGTTTTATGCAGCTAAAATCTGGAACAGACTTCCTGAGGATGTGAGACAGGTTCTACTCTGGCAATGTTCAAATCTAAACTAAAAACTGTAAACTGTTTTGTTTGGCTGTGCATATGACTGAAATGCTTTTCTTTGCACTCTTCTCTTGTATGTCTTGAACTAAGATTGTGATTTCTGCCATGTCTTTGTGATTTTAATGCATTTTTTCTTTGTGTACGAATTGTGCTCTACAAATAAACTTGCCTTGCCTTGCCATTCCCGACCCTTGTTCTGGAGGCATGTGTGCCCCGGTACACAATAACCACTCGTCGCTACATTAATGAAACTGCCATGCCACAATTATACAGTGAAGTTAAAGACATTGTAATTGAATCTCTTTCATACGGAAGCAGAGTTTCCATTACATGTGATGCCTGGACCTCATGAGCAATCCAGTCATACATTAGCCCATCACCATAAGTGAAAGTCTAAAGATGCTTTTCTAGCCTGGCCTCTCTCTGCTCTGTGTTTGAGTGCTAAGACAAGTTCCTATCCCGCTCACAGTTTTCTCTTACGATTCTTGTCTTGTTGACTCCAAGTCGTACAAATGCGGTGTGATATGAAGAGGCAGGGTCAGTTCTGCAGTTTTGAACAGGTTTTCAGTGGTGATTTATAATTTAGTTGTTTTACATTTTGATCATTACAAACCACATTGTTGATCTAATACATGTATCTGTTAAGGTAGATAAAATGCATACTTTGCATTTTTGACTGTAGATTAATGTAAAACTTAAATAGCTGAACGTCCTGTTCCTGGAGTGAATCACACTTTATGCCTAGTCCACCCCTTTCTGGGCCTGCTTGTATTTCAGTCTGTAATTGGTCTTAAATGTGGGGTCAGATTTTAAAGAGTGAGCTGTGAGCTGCTGTTTACAGACCAGCGGGGACAAGTATTGATCAGACTCTTTATATGCCCACTGCTGGAGGAAAGGCAAGCTTTAATATGCTGTAAATAACCAAGATTTGGACCAGAGACTTGAGATTTGACCCAGCTCCAAACAGCCCTTATATATCAAAACTATTCATAGCTTAAGCATTCTAAAGAGTATGCATTGATGTCACCCAGAAAGCGTGCCAGGGAAAGCAAGTGATGTTTTTATGTATTTGAATGTAATTTTAATTTTCAAGGAAACACTCTTGGAAACAATAAATGCATTGCTTGTATTCACAAACTAATTCTAGAATCTAGAGCATATGTAACAATTACAAAGTAAACTAGGTGTTTGGTATACAGTATGCATATGAATACTGTACAGGTGCATTAGGCCTCATGCATTAATGTTTCCTTGCTTCTATGGGCTGCTGCTGTTTTACAGTTTCAGCAGTGTTGACGTTTTTTGTCTATGATTCAATTAAAATGTCCAAAACAATATGAGTACTGTCAGTGGGAGAATAATTGAACATTTGAGCCACCAACTTATTGAAATACAGTAAGTGACGGCTTTCCTCGTTTTTATAGCATTTTCCACGAGTCGGGGTAAATAATGGGGGTGCGTATAGACGTTCTGGTCATGGAGGGCCATCCCTGGTGTTGAGTTCAGTGTGCTCGGGTCATGTGTGTGCTGGTGTTGAGTCAGTGCGCTCAGGTCATGTGTGTGCTGGTGTTGAGTCCAGTGCGCTCAGGTCATGTGTGTGCTGGTGTTGAGTCCAGTGTGCTCGGGTCATGTGTGTGCTGGTGTTGAGTTCAGTGTGCTCGGGACATGTGTGTACTGGTGTTTGAGTCAAGTGGGCTCGGTCATGCGGGTGCTGGTGTTGAGTTCAGTGCGCTCGGGTCATGTGTGTGCTGGTGTTGAGTCCACTGTGCTCGGGACGTGTGTGTGCTGGTGTTGAGTCAAGTGGGCTCGGTCATGCGGGTGCTGGTGTTGAGTCAAGTGGGCTCGGTCATGCGGGTGCTGGTGTTGAGTTCAGTGCGCTCGGGTCATGCGTGTGCTGGTGTTGAGTCCAGTGTGCTCGGGTCATGTGTGTGGCTGGTGTTGAGTTCAGTGCGCTCAGGTCATGTGTGTGCTGGTGTTGAGTCCACTGTGCTCGGGACGTGTGTGTGTGCTGGTGTTGAGTCCAGTGTGCTCGGGTCATGCGTGTGCTGGTGTTTGAGTCCAGTGTGCTCGGGTCATGTGTGTGCTGGTGTTGAGTTCAGTGTGCTCGGGACATGTGTGTACTGGTGTTGAGTCAAGTGGGCTCGGTCATGCGGGTGCTGGTGTTGAGTTCAGTGCGCTCAGGTCATGTGTGTGCTGGTGTTGAGTCCAGTGTGCTCGGGTCATGTGTGTGCTGGTGTTGAGTTCAGTGTGCTCGGACATGTGTGTACTGGTGTTGAGTCAAGTGGGCTCGGTCATGCGGGTGCTGGTGTTGAGTTCAGTGCGCTCGGGTCATGTGTGTGCTGGTGTTGAGTCCAGTGCGCTCAGGTCATGTGTGTGCTGGTGTTGAGTCCACTGTGCTCGGGACGTGTGTGTGCTGGTGTTGAGTCAAGTGGGCTCGGTCATGCGGGTGCTGGTGTTGAGTCAAGTGGGCTCGGTCATGCGGGTGCTGGTGTTGAGTTCAGTGCGCTCGGGTCATGCGTGTGCTGGTGTTGAGTCCAGTGGGCTCGGGTCATGCGTGTGCTGGTGTTGAGTCCAGTGGGCTCGGGTCATGTGTGTGCTGGTGTTGAGTTCAGTGCGCTCAGGTCATGTGTGTGCTGGTGTTGAGTCCACTGTGCTGGGACGTGTGTGTGTGCTGGTGTTGAGTCCAGTGTGCTCGGGTCATGCGTGTGCTGGTGTTGAGTCCAGTGTGCTCGGGTCATGTGTGTGCTGGTGTTGAGTCCAGTGTGCTCGGGACATGCGTGTGGTGGTGTTGAGTCCAGTGTGCTCGGGACGTGTGTGTGCTGGTGTTGAGTCCAGTGTGCTCGGGTCATGTGTGTGATGGTGTGAGTCCAGTGTCTCGGGTCATGTGTGCTCGTGTGGGACATGTGTGCTGGTGTTGAGTTCAGTGTGCTCGGGTCATACATGTTCTGGTGTTGAGTTCAATGTCCTCGGGACGTGTGTGTGCTGGTGTTGAGTCCAGTGTGCTCGGGACGTGTGTGTGCTGGTGTTGAGTCCAGTGTGCTCGGGTCAGTGTGTGTGCTGGTGTTGAGTCAGTGTGCTCGGGACGTGTGTGTGCTGGTGTTGAGTCCAGTGTGCTCGGTCATGTGTGTGCTGGTGTTGAGTCCAGTGTGCTCGGGACGTGTGTGTGCTTGGTGTGTTGAGTCCAGTGTGCTCGGGTCATGTGTGTGCTGGTGTTGAGTCCAGTGTGCCGGGTCATGTGTGTTCTGGGTGTTGAGTCCAGTGTGCTCGGGTCATGTGTGTGCTGGTGTTGAGTTTCAGTGTGCTCGGGTCATGTGTGTGCTGGTGTTGAGTCCACTGTGCTCGGGAAGTGTGTGTGCTGGTGTTGAGTCCAGTGTGCTCGGGTCAATGTGTGTGCTGGTGTTGAGTCCAGTGTGCTCGGGTCATGTGTGTGCTGGTGTTGAGTCCAGTGTGCTCGGGTCATGTGTGTGCTGGTGTTGAGTCCAGTGTGCTCGGGTCATGTGTGTGCTGGGTGTTGAGTCCAGTGTGCTCGGGTCATGTGTGTGCTGGTGTTGAGTCCAGTGTACTCGGGTCATGTGTGTGCTGGTGTTGTCCAGTGTGTCGGGTCATGTGTGTGTGGTGTTGAGTCTAGTGTGCTCGGGCATGTATGTGGTGGTGTTCTTGAGTCCAGTGTGAAATTGTTAGTGACGTCTATTTCCTTTTACTGTGGGGGTCTTGAGTCAGTTGTATGGTTATTTTAGGGGTCCTGGCCTGAAAAGTTTGGGAACCCCTGGCCTAGTGCACTGGGGGAGGGACAGACTGAGACTGTCACAACAGAACAACAGCTTGAGTCAACAGCATGTAAGCTCTTAACTCAAGTCAAGAGCCAACATGCTTTATAGGTGTTTGTTTAAATAAAGCTCTTCTCCTAAATGTTATTGTATCACAGTATTACTTTCATGAGAAATCCTTTCTGAAAATATTGGTTGCAGTATGAATGCAATAATATTTTAAACCAGCGGAATTTCTGTATGATCTTCAGTGAACAACATTTTCACTGAATTTTTGTGTGAATGACAATAATATAACTAAGAAGGCCGTACATTTGTTTGTAATGCTTCCAACATGAGACCCTCACAAATGTTTTGTGTCTTCTTAAAGTGGAAGTAAACTTTAATGTTCTGAACACTACTGTCTCTGCGCCTCATGCAGCTGCGTATGTGCAGGGCTTTACAAGAGCCATGGGGAAAGCTCCATTTCTCTTCCACTCTCCACCATTTCTCCAGGGATCTTTAAAAGTAATGTGTTTTCAAATGCTGGGCTCTGGTTTGTTGCGACTCCTGGATCCAGTTGATATATGAGCGCAAGAACGACCACGAGACCAGCCGTGGTCATTTAGTTTCCACATTTATGGCTCGTTTTGACTTGCAAAGGAGACGTGTGGCAGCAGAGGCCGAGGTTAGCAGAGCGAAAAAAGCTTAAGGAATTGATTTTGGTGTGGGTAAGATGCTAGCTTTTATCAGAGAAGCCAGGAAGCTAATTTCAGACCGGACAGGGACGAGGATGTAATCTGCCGAACAGGCTCATGGCCTTCATGTTGTCTGCTAACTCACTCTTACTCATTTCCTCTGACATAAGGCGCACTGTGAATTCTGAGCACAGTCGCTGTGCAAAGCTCCGGTGTCTTTGGAGTTAAATGGTCTGTCTGATATTGCTCTAGCGAAGTTTCTATCCTTCGGTCCATTTTCACCCACAAGCCATATTGTCTTTTTAAAGGCAAGGCAAGGCAAGGCAAGGCAAGCAAGGCAAGTTTATTTGTAGAGCACAATTCGTACACAAGTTGCAATTCAAAGTGCTTCACACAACAGAGAAAAAATGCATTAAAATCACAAAGACATGGCAGAAATCACAATCTTAGTTCAAGACATAAAAGAGAAGAGTGCAAAGAAAAGCATTTCAGTCATATGCACAGCCAAACAAAACAGTTTTTAGTTTAGATTTGAACATTGCCAGAGTAGCGGCCTGTCTCACATCCTCAGGAAGACTGTTCCAGATTTTAGCTGCATAAAACTGAAACGCACATTCCCCATGTTTTAGTCCTGACTCTCTGGCACAGCAGGAGGCCGGTCCCTGAGGTCCTCAGAGTCCGAGATGGTTCATATGGCACTAACATGTCCGAGATGTACTTTGGTGCTAGGCCATGGAGAGACTTGTATACAAGCAGAGCTGCTTTGAAGTCTATTCTCTGAGCCACAGGGAGCCAGTGCAGAGACCTGAGCACAGGACTAATGTGATCGTACTTCCTGGTTCTAGTCAGGACCCGAGCAGCAGCGTTCTGGATGTACTGCAGTTGTTTTACAGCTTGTTTGGAGAGGCCAGTGAGCAGGCCGTTACAGTAGTCTAATCTACTAGAGACAAACACAAACGCGTTTTTAAAAAAAATGAACATCAAACATACAGTGACGAAAGTAAGTATTTGAAAACACTGCAATTTTACAAGTTCTCTCACTTAGGAATTATGGAGAGGACATTTTCAGACAGAATCTACAAAAAAAAATAATTGGTTGATGCATTGCTTATCTTGACAGCTACTCTAACCTTTAAGAGAAAGTAACCTTGTTTTGACTGAGGAAGAGTGGGAAAATATGTGTGCATCCCAGTGGAGGACCACAAAATCACATGTCTAGAGGGAATTTTGTTGGAAAAATGTGTCACGTTTTTTTCATAACATCAAGTCAAAGTGCCCATTATTCACAAGAAAATGCTAACTGTTGGAAAACATTGTGGCACAAGGAGGCAAACTACAATCACGAGTTATGGGACTGTCCTATTGCTCAAAAATATTGGACTGAAATGAACAACTATGTACTTGGACCTTAAAACTCTTGCCATGGACACAATAAATGGATATCTTTGGAAATTATTTTTGGAAAAAAGACCATCACACAGAAATGGCTGACACAAACCTCACCAAAATCAAAGACTGGACTGGACATCAGACAAATGGAAAAAAATGACATTTGGACTAAATTTGGAAATGGATAAATTTGACCGCCTTTGGACCAAGTGGGACTTTTTATTTTAATTTAAATGTCATGATTTGTTTTATTTTGATGTTAATCTACTCGTGTTCTTATTTGGCACAGGATTTTACAAACCAACGTGGAATAATCGATTTTGACACTGAAGTGCTAATGACCATCATGTCTATTGGTTGGCTGCCAGCCGTCCAAAATTGGAATTCTATCTAAAGAGCAGGGAAACCATCAGACGGTGGTATTAAAAGGATACAAGGCCAGGACCAGGGCTATCCAAATGATGGCCTGCGGGCCACATCCGGCCCATTATGGTGAAATGCGCCCTTGGCCAGACCACATTGCAATGAAGCCTGGTAAATGGTAAATGGCTAAATGGTAAGGCCCCTCATGGTAAAATAGTGAACAGTGAACCAAATTCACAGACTAGGAACTTGCTTTGGTGAGTCAGTGCAACATACAAAAATGAACAACAATAAAAGCAAGATATATCAAATCAAACAAGGCATGAATAAAGTTTACAAATAAGATAAAAATAAATAAGGAAGGGGATAAGGAAGTCTGGAAGTCCTTGCTTAGACTGCTGCCCCCATGACCCGGCCCCGGAAAAAGCTGAAGAAGATGGATGGATGGATAAAAATAAACTTTTACTACTACAAATGTAGTGCGAAAGTGAACAGTGCAATGAGTGGTTGTTGTTTAAATTACTGGGTGACAGGTGCTCATGAATCCAATGGCAGAGGGAAAGAAACTGTTCTTGTGGTCCGGATGGACTGTAGCCTACTGCCTGAGGGGAGTGGCTCAAATAGTCCTTGTCCAGTGTGAGAAGGGTCGGTTGTTATCTGTATATATTGCCAATATATACAATAGATATAGCAATATTTTATAAAGGCTCTACAGCTCCCCCTTGAACATTTGAATTTAGTCAAAAAATTTACTTTGACATAGACAAATAAAAGGCTAACTTTGGTTACAGCCAACAGAAGACGCCGAGGACGAACTGCAGGGGAGCGCCATTCTAGCTGAGCTTGTTGCTAGCGCTTCGGCTGATATCGCTGCCGTGCGTGCTGACATCGGGCAAATGAGCCAGAAAATGGAAGTCAAGTTCAACTTTTTAGACTCTTCTTTGAAAGCCAATCAAGCCACCATGGCTGAGCACGAGTCACGTCTTGGCAATGGCCATGACGGTAAACTGGCTAATCGTCTGCGGGTTACCCATGGCGTTACATCTACGTTTGACACACCAGAGAAGATTTTTGCGGACAAGCTAACGCCTTATTAGAAAGGTTGAAGAGGATCCTATTCATTATATATATATCTATGTATGGGTTTTTTTGGTGATCAGTTGAAACGTTTAGTTAACGCAGGTATATCCTTTATCAGGATTTTATTTGACATTTTATTTTTATTATCATTATTTACTGCTACCTGAGTGGCTAGTGTTGTGTTGACTGGAACGCAGCATGCTGGTGTGTTTTTATTTTTAATCAAAAAATGACAAATCTGGACAGAAGGAAGGGGAATGTATTTGTTTTGTACAGTTGTTTTTTTTTCTATATGTGAGTGCTTGGGGTATTTACTTTGTTCTCTTCTCAGAGAAGGCTGCTAACAGTTTTTCATCCTGACAACAGCTGGTAATAAGATCAGAGGGGTCACTATGGTTAGCTGGAATGTAAGGGTTAGGGGCATCATATTAAACGGACCAAAGGCTTTGCTCATTTGAAATCCTTGTTCCCTGAAGTATCTTTTTTTTTTACAATAAACACACATTAGACCATCAGAACAGTTTAAAATGTAATTGGGCAGGACAAATATTTCAGTGACATTAATGGATGATTTCTGATTGTAATTGGTAGTCTATATTCTATGCATGTAACACTGGTTAAAATCTATGGCGCGAACGTAGACAATGCACACTTTTTCCGTAAATCTTTCAACCGACCAGACCTTGCGAGTACTTATTTTTGGTTTGTGCCAGTAGGCTTTATTGATAGGATAGTGGTGTGAAATGGGGGATGAGAGAGAGAAATAGTAAATGTCAGAGTCGGGAATCAAACTCACGACACTGCAGCCAGCTGGTTTTGGAGCCTGGCACACATGTGCTGTGCCATAACCACTCGACTAACCGAGCAGCACGCGAGTACTACTTTCAGTATTACCGGAGATTTTAATTTAGTTTTGGATTGGCATTTGGACTGGTCTTCTAAAAAAGATTCTGTCCCATCTAATGCTGCAGTGACTTTGAACAATCTAATCTCTTCTATTAACTGGATATCTGGTTCTTGCAACATCCGACCAATTGAGAGTATTCTATTTTTTCTAAAGCACACAAGTTGTACTCACGAATGGATTTTTTTCTACGAGACTCTAAGCCATGTCCAAACTACAGTCTAGGGGCCAAATGCGGCCCTCAGACAAATTTTCGTTGGCCCTCCGGCTTCCTGCTAAGTTGGTCCAAACAACAGAAAGTAGTATTTTTTACAGTGAAATTGAAAAAAAATCAAGCATTTTGATGTTATATTAACCTAATATTAATGTTTCAAGTCTTATTAAAGGTGTGGAAGCTCATCAAAACAATGTCAAATGTAACATTTTGAATGATTCACTTCATTGTCGGGTTGTCTGTGGCCCTCTGCTCCGTATAAATTTAAAAATGTGGCCATCGGTGAAAAAAGTTTGGACATTCCTGCTCTAAACTTTTGCCGAATGCGATTGACAGTAAATATCATAACATTGTTATTTCAGATCACGCTCCTACCAGTGTTGTTTTTTAACCTACCAAAACGAGACACAGCCTGGAGGTTGCAACCATATTTGCTTAATGATGCATCCTTTTGTAAATATGGCTCTGGTAAAATAGAGGAATTTTTACTCACTAATCATACTTTGGATACTTCAGACTGTATTTTGTGGCAGACTTTCAAGTGGGTTATGAGGGAACATGTCATATCATATGAAGCATCACAAAAAAAGTTGAGGAATTTACGCTTGAGAGAAATTGATGATAAAATGTCTCTGTTGGAAACACTATCGACAGAATAACAGCAGCCAAACTTTGCAAGAAATGTATCAAAAATATGAATACATCTCTATTATAACAAAGTAAGTGAGCGACCAAATGTCTCGGCTTCGTCTACGCTACTTTGAGCTTTGTGACAAACCACATACACTTTTTGCTCGTCAACTCTGAGGGCAACAGAACAGCTGGGCAATACACAGGATTAAATCCAGGACTGGGGACCTCCACACCCTCCCAAAAACCATAAATGAGTGTTTTTAAGATTTTTATAGAGCGTTATATAAAACTAAGGCAAAAGGGGATGTGGACTCCTGGCTTGATGGGGTCCCTATTCCTAAATTGGATGAGGCTTCATGGGATGCTTTGAATCAATCAATAACTATAAACGAAATAAAGGACTCAATAAAATCATTAACTAGTGGGAAGGCACCTGGCCTAGTTGGCTTTGGTGCAGAGTTTTACAAAACATTTGTCGAACAGGTGTCCCCACTTAGACTCCCACATAATACAATGCAAATATTACCCTCATTCTGAAACCTGATAGAGACGATTACACCCTGCATTGTACCGACCAATATCTATGCTAAACTTGGATTGTAAGATTTTCACAAAAATACTCGCCAACAGGTTAAACAATTGTATTGAATCAATTGTTTACGAGGATCAATCTGGATGTATCCCTAACAGGTACTCTTTTTTTCCAATACGAGAAGAGTGCTAAACATTACATATTATAAATTTACCACAATTTTATATATCGATGCTGAAAAGGCTTTTGACCAGGTGGAGTGGGGATATTACTCCTGTGTTGGCCGCGGTGAAGATTGATGTGGTGCTGCTGCTGCTGATGATGATGAGTCCTTTGCTGGAGGCGGTGATTGTGGATTAGCTGGAGCAGCTGAAACTGAATCCTTTGCTGGTGGAGGTGGAACGGCTGCTTATGAATCCTTTGGTGGAGGCTGTGGTTGTGGTGCTGCTGATGTTGAAACATTGGCTCGGTCTCTGGCTGATGGAGCAGGAATTCTTCTCTCATTCCTCTCTTCTCTAACTATCTGCTCAGGACCCTGTCCAGGCCCAGCCTGTCCAGGCCCAGTCCAATGCCTCAGAGCGTGGAGCAGGTTCTCTGTCAGCACCCTCACTCCACCTCTACAGAGGTGTAGGCCATTTCTGTTTAACAGGTCCTCTCGTTTCCAGAATAGATAGAAGTTCTCAATGTAATGCAATTCTCTTGTTGCACACTCTTTGGACAGCCATGTGTTCAGCTGAAGTAGCTGGCTAAACTTGTTTATCTTCCTGTCGATGTTTGGAAGAGGTTTTGTTTTTGTGGGCCTTGCGCAGGAGGCTTTGTCTGATAGCAAGGACTATGATAAAGTAAACTTTAAGGCAGCGGTCAGGAACCTATGGCTCTTCCGGTGACGGCATATGGCTCCCAGACAATTTTGAGTTGAAAAAAAAATCTGAATTGATTTTAAAATACTTGTGATATTGCTTAATAATACTGTGTAATTTTAAAGTAAACAGAAATTGGTTTTGAAGATAAATTTCACGGGTCAGGAACCAACGGCTTGCGAGCATGTCACGGGTCATTGTAAAGGTGAAGAAATCAATTTTATCAGATAGCCAACTAGTTTATCTGCATCAAATGTTGTAATGGAAAAGATGGCCAAAAGAAAAAAAGACGATTACCGTGCATTTCAGGCTGCATGGATAGAGGAATTTGCATTTGTGGAGAGAGCAGGATCTGCGGTAATATGCAATGATAAAATTCCATCGATGAAACAGTCAAATATAAAGCGGCCCTTAATTTGCATCGAAATATCCAGTAGGGGACAGCAGGAAAAAGACATGCGAAGAGCTACAGCGGAGAGTGCAGACGAGTCAACAGCAACTACGTGTGTGGACCAAGCAAGGTGACGGGAATTCTGCTAACTTTGCGGGTGCTTTGGCAAATAGTAAGGAAGGGACAGCCATGCACAGATGGCGAGTATGCCAAAACGTTCATGCTTGATGTGGCCAATGAACTGTTTGATGACTTCCCAAATAAAGACAAGATAATCAAGCGAATAAAATACATGCCTCTGTCAGCAAGAACTGTGCACGACCGTAGCATCATGATGGCAAATCAAGTCAACAGACGTTCGCCATCTATCTCAGTGCCGTATAATTGCCAGGTATGCGGCAGGTGACACACTGCGTGAGGAAAGCCAATGCAACGGGACAACAAGAGGAGAGGATTTATTCACGTCTTTCATGGAGTTTGCTAAAGTACTGATGGTGCACTCTGTATGTTGGGGAAGAACAAAGAGCCGTCCTAAGTCCTAAGCATCCTGCACCAGGAGGCGCTTTCCGCTCAGACGTGTGGCCAGGAGCTTGATGAGGTGATGTCGCTTGTCATTCGAGTGGTCAACTTTGTTGTTGCTGCTCGAGCTTTAAATGATCGCCAGTTTAAATCTCTGTTAGAAGAAGTTGGGAATCATTATCCCGGTCTGCTTTTCCACAGCAATGTGCGTTGGTTGTCAAGGGGAAAGGTGCTCAGCCGTTTTGCCGCTTGCCTGAGTGAAAATTCCTGGAATTGGTAAAGGTGTTATGTCACGCATTTAGAAAAAGTGGTTTTGTCTTTGGTGAAAGCTCTTGGGGGAAGGTTTGGTCATAGTGCACCTGTGGTGGGGTATGCGGGCCATACCCTTAAAGATTTGGACTTAGTGCCCTGCAGTCCACAGTTGTTGCTGTGGCTGAACTAAATGTCTTCCTTCCGTGTCAAGATTAAATTGTAGAGACTCATTAGTGTGGGTAGCGTTGATATATGTTTTGCTTGATAAGCCAACCTGGTGGTTAATGGGTAAATGGCTCTACAGAATAAGCCCTTACATTAGCAGTAAATAGAGATCGTATCCCTAAATAACACAACTTTTCAAGGTGCATGACTTCAATATTTTGAATCAACACTTTTCTACTTCAGCTCACTAAAATTTTCACAAAAAGGAGTGTGTTTAAGTTGTTCTGGATTCCCTCTAATGCTGAGTATTCTCATGCAGCAATCACAGTAAGCCCATAAACTATTAATTTCATTATTGTTTTAGTGTGGCTGTTTTCTTTATATGCAGTGTAGCTGTATTATATGCCACCACTAGATGTCACTACTGAGTCAGGAATCAGGGTTCATCAGACAGACGACACGAAATAAGAAGTGCCTCCTCTTGTCTAACGCATGGCACAAGACGTGAAAAAAAGTTCGAGCACAAGCTCAATTGTTCACTAAAACGATGTATCATTATTGAAGATGAACAAAACAGCCGTTAGTTGGATGCCACTAATGCGAACATTCTAGGAATTCCCACTACACTCTTGCTCCTCATCAAAAAAGTCCCTTTATTGTGGCCACTCTCAAATCAACATAATTGAGATAGAAACCGGAGCTCTCAGACTTGTTTCACAGATTGAGAATGACTCTTGGATGAGAGTTGAAAAGTTTCGTTTTTTTCTTAAACAGAGTCTAGAGATGAAACAACTGAATCTTTTTCTACAATAATTGAGATAGCAACAACCGTGTCCTCCCCAAAACAAAGATCGCTTAGAAGCTTAATGAAAAAATATGAGGATAGTACAGCAATCAAAGTGTATGTCTAATAAGCATGCTTTGTTTTGGTTCAATAGGATTTGATGCAAAATAAATGCAGTCACGCTTGGGGTTGGACAAGACAAGAAAACATTAAAGAGAAGAGGAGGGCTAGGAGCGGCGATTGCAAAACAAACTTCAAAGAAACATGTTTGGGAAGGAGTTTGGAACAAACCCGGGAGAGGCAAGACAGAGGGAGCAAGCTCAAATGTGAGGCAGAAACAACTAATTAAAGCAGCTCATGACCGCCGCCTTATCGTACATTACATCTATGCACAGGGGAGGGAATACAAAATCTGCAAATTAATATCTGCAGTGTTATTGGTTCTCATTGACCCTTTAAACTGCAGATTCTCACATTTGAACTTGGACAAATAAGCGGGCCACTTAGCCAGAAAACAGCCTGCATTAAGTGCTAATAGGGTTATGTAAAAGGCTAATGCAAACATTTTCACATTTACTTATAAAAACTGTGGGTTTTGTGTAGGGTAATGAGTTAAAGGACACATATTATAGGCCTATAGGAATGAGTAGCTATTGTTAAATAGCATTAAAAACCTTTACAAGGTGCAGGACAAATGAGGCAGTAACTGAAAATAATGCAGAGCCAAGTTAAACACACTAATGAGGGACAATGAAGCAAGGCATGGAAAAGATAAATGTAAATCAAAAACAGTAAACCGTGTAAGAAGTAAATACAATACAAAATAACAAATCATGCTAAATAGGCAGCAGTAAGACAAATGCAAGCAAACTAAAATAATAAAGTAAGTATAAATTAACTGTCCTTCTCTGCTATAGACTGGAACAAATAATTGTCCTTTTCGGTGTGAGGAGTGCTCCTATTTTGAAGATGTGCACCTGAACGCTCCAAAACACAGGGAGCACTCTGGAAAGGGAGAGAGCCGTGGACCATAAGGCTCCAATCATGATGCCCGCATGAGGAGCACCAGAAGAATATTGTTATAACTTTGTTGAAGTGAAAGACAGGCTGTTCCTCAATATGTGCTTGTGGCGAGGACAGGAGCCAAATCCCAAACTAAAGATTTTAAGGTTTAGAAGACATCTCTGCCTCTGTGAAAAAAAACATATATATACTGTATTATGCAATGGTGGGCTTTGAACTCAGGTCTCCCATGTGAAGGGCAAATGCCTTTGCGTGTGCTCACTACACAAGTTAGTTCATTACACAAATAAGCTCTATTTTGTTAAATGACTGCTTTTGTTTCAAACTTAAATCTAATCCTTAGAAACATGAACCGAGCCTTGACTTCCGACAAGCTTCAGCAGCAGAAGTGAGGGGAAAACTGAAATTTGGCTATATCTTAGAACAATTCATATATAGTTGTTCCCCACAGTCATTTGAGATGTTATTGGCCAATCACTGATTGCCTTGATTGCCCTGACTGCATGACACTGGTGTAAAGATAGTGGTATGTTGTCCAGTGTTTTTTGTTTGTTAATAAATAAATAAATAAATAATAATTGTCTTTGTACTGTAGGTCTCCTTTAACTTTTTGCAGCCCTCATGACAAGTTCCTTCACACGTTCGTTAAGAAACCTCATTATCAAGTATTGTGGTTTATCAGCTGCTGGTCTTGGTTTGCCCAGGCGATGTGCTTTTCTATTGTGACGGAGGGGACAACTACTTCAGAGCACAAAATGAGCTCTGGTATGATCTTCTCCAGATAATTTTCAGTATCTTCTCCTTCTTCTCCTTCTAGAAGCCCACAAGCTTAAGATTGGGCCTACATGATCTGGAATCTTATTTTTCATATCATTGTTCTCCGTCTGCAGCATCATCACCTTGGCCTGCAGCGCCTCCATCTCGGCCCTCATTGTCTGCAGCTCGTCCGTATTGTCTGAAATACGCTTTTCAGCTTCATCCATGCGTGCTCCATCTGCTCTTGTCTCTTTTAGCTCTTTTATTTAAGATTCGATTTGGTCAAATCGGGTTGAACCAAGCAGTGCTCTAATTTCTTCTCTCAGCGCCGCCATATCACACTTTATTTCACTTTTAATTTCATGCATCATAATGGCCAATCGGAAATGTGATCTAACCCATTAAAATCACAGCAGCTGCATGGGCCTGTTAGCCTTGTTAGCCTTGTTAGCTTGTGATGCGGTCTATTTTTCACAGGAGCCGTGGACCGTCAGCTTTGTTTGCGAAGCGGGGTTGTTGTCAAATAACTGCTGCTTCAGACTCATATTGTACTGTGATCAAGCTCGGCACACTTCCCTGCTAAATCCATACTTTGCATCTGTGTAGCGCCCTCTGTCACCAGCCCTGTGCGCTGCCTCCTTCTGCTGCCTTAACTGCCTCAGTTTAGGTGTGAGCCAGGGTTTGTTGTCATTGTTGAAAGTGACTTTGGTTTGTGTTGGTATGATGCTGTCCTCTCAGAATCATGAGAACGATATATATAAATGTATGTATGTATGTGTGTATGTATATATATATATATATATATATATATATATATATATATATATATATATATACACACACACACACATACACATATATATGTATATATATTGTGTGTGTGTGTGTATATATATATGTAGCCATCCTTTGTTTTAGTGTCAGGTAGAATCACTGTGGATCTGAATGTTTTCTCTTCATTTTGGAACAGTGTAGTGTTAAATTATACACCTCCGTGTCAGCGAGTTAATGAGCTCCTACAAGTGCGGCTGCCTCTCTGGCTGAAAACCTGATAAAGCGGCCCGTTGTCGACACCAGGCTCTCGTTCTCCTCTCCACTCTGAGCTCAGTGCACCACGACTAGATTTAGCTTGGCGATTCTCACTGATTATGGGGGATAATTGGATTTCTAATTGGTTTTGTGAGCTACCACTGTAGTTACACATGAGAAACCTAAAGGCAGAAGTCATTAGAGCCTGTTAGCCTGGAATAGTTAAGGGGTGACTCCACGCAGTTGCAGTGACGCAGGAAAGAAGTGGACACGGAATAGTTCCACTGAGTCAGGAGCTGCTCACAGGAGATGTGAACATGAAACATACCAGTGTTTACATGTCGACATAAACTTAAAGAGCCCCTAGAGGTAGCGTTAACAGGAGCCTTTTCCAGAGGGCGGGGCCTGGGTGCTATTTTGCTACCTTGCCGTCCAGCAGGCTGGACTTTGCCACTGGAGGCTGGAGTGGGATGGTGTCAGTCCGTGACTGATAACTGTGGTATTCAAAAGCACCCCTGTGTGGGTGATGTTTGCAGTCATGCCTCATATCCAGGCAATGAAAGATGTGAGCAATAACATTGTTTGATTTCCCGTATTTCAATGTATTCCCAAAATTAAAAAAATAAATCGTGTGCCACTTGCCCTTCTTTGAGCTCAGTCCCAGTTTCCCCGGTGTTTGGCATGTATGTCCTTGAGATGGGCTTGTGCAAATTTAATCAGATATTAGTGCTCAACGGGATGCTGCGTGGTCAGGAGTGCGCGAGAACGGAGCACACTCTGTGGTCAGCTCAGTCTGATCGTATGTGCGGATCTCGTTTTGGGCTGTCAGTCTGTGCCAGTTTTACGAAGACTGGGACAAGGATTTTGGGTGAATGGGATGTGACAGTGGGGATTTATTTGCTTTTCCAAATAGATGTTCCTCTTTAAGCTTAGCACATTAAAGTCTGCAGGTCACACCATGCAGAAACAGATGTCAACACAGCGCAAAGAGCTTTAAAGGCCAATGCACACTTCAACAGATGCACTGCAGCCGAACTCCTCTAGACCTCGCCCCATGTGATCCCCAATACCTGTTTCCACACCGTTGCTATGGACATTATTATCACAGGCAGCTCAGTATAAAGATTATGGAGCGAACAGACAGTGGTGACAGATGAGTTCTCTGTATTTTAAGCTACAAAATGCTTCATGTTTTATTACAATCAGTCACATATTCACAGAGAGGAAGTGAATTTAGGTACGGATGTACGAGACATCATTTTATAACCTGTCCAAACCTGCCCCGTGTGGCTCGTCTCATCACTAAAGATTTTCAGCAATAACGGTTTTGAAAATAAGAATGTGTTTTATGTGTAAGTTTGACAACCAATGGTTTAGCCCAGGGGTGTCAAACTCATTTTGGGCCAGGGGCCGCTTTTCGACGATCAGGCTGCGTCGCGGGCTGAACATAATGTAAAAATTAAAACAATACAAAATATAACAAATGTTATATAGCCTAGTAATAGTTCTATGTGGAGACTGTTGCACAAATCTGCAGCAGGTCCATATTCATGCAGCAGCAGCAGGAACAGGAACATGGACGTGTGATATGATTCTGATGTTAAATGTTTGTATCACAGACATGTTAATATTGCTGCACTAACGCAATATGAGCTCACTATTTTTACAGTTTAAGCTTATATTAGTGACAAATTATTCATGTGGTGAATCAATGAGAGCTCAAAGCAGTTTCACTCTGTCATGTTTATACTTTATTACACTCTGACCTGTGTTTTTACCTATGGCTCATGATCTGTCCAGGTTGTGCAATGGTTTGGATGTTTTCCTCACAGAGTTGTCAGCAAAGAAGTTTGTTTTCTTGTTGATAGCTTCACATTAGCGCCGCTTTGAGCACAGCTCTAACGTCCACAAAACCGCCTCTTTTCTTTATTTCTCGTGTTTCCCACGATCTGCCCTGGGGCAGAGCTCGACGTGTGAAGCTGTCGCTGGGCGCTACAAGTCATCGCTGCCGGTGTGTTCGATTTTAAACCTGCTGCGATGAGTGTCGCTGGTCGCTGTCCCCTCGGCACTTGAGCTGGCAGCACACAGCACAGAGCAGCGCAGGGGAGGGGCCGCGGCTGCAAAGGATTGTGGGAATAGTAGTTCTAGCGATAAAAACGCGATATATCTATTGGAAATGAATAATTATAAACTAGAAATGTTCGGCGGGCCAGATGAAAACGTCTGGTGGGCCACATCTGGCCCGCGGGCCTTGAGTTTGACACATGCGGTTTTAGCTTTAAGCTAAGTTTAAGAGGTGAGTGTGTACCGGTGCTGCGCTGTTTACATGAGTGGGGAAAATTCTGAATTCTGAATTCATCATTCTATAATTTATCATTTCTGTTATTTATGCCCATGAAGGTAGTTTAATATGATTATCGTGTCCATATGAGGATAGAAACAGGACTCCAGTGCACTACTTTTGAAGCGTATTAGTCTGTAGTCGATGTAATCCTCATTCATCCAGGAGTGTTCCATTCAAGATTGGAGAGAGATTCAGTTGTAGTCTGAAATCATCTGAAATCTTTGGCCCACAGAAACAAAGAGAAAGTGTTAACAGTCACCTCCAGAGTCTCGCTCTAAAACCTACAAATCAAGTTATAAATCTGGGGGTAATAATGGACTCAGATTTGAATTTAAACAGCCACGTCAAATCAATAACATCAACAGCTTTTTACCATCGAAAAACATTGCCAAAATCAAAAGTATAGTGTCTAAACCAGACCTGGAGAGACTTATCCATGCGTTTGTCTCCAGTAGATTAGACTACTGTAACGGCCTGCTCACTGGCCTCTCCAAACGAGCTGTAAAACAGCTGCAGTACATCCAGAACGGAGCTGCTCGGGTCCTGACTAGAACCAGGAAGTACGATCACATTAGTCCTGTGCTCAGGTCTCTGCACTGGCTCCCTGTGGCTCAGAGAATAGACTTCAAAGCAGCTCTGCTTGTATACAAGTCTCTCCATGGCCTAGCACCAAAGTACATCTCGGACATGTTAGTGCCATATGAACCATCTCGGACTCTGAGGACCTCAGGGACCGGCCTCCTGCTGGTGCCCAGAGTCAGGGCTAAACATGGGGAATGTGCGTTTCAGTTTTATGCAGCTAAAATCTGGAACAGTCTTCCTGAGAATGTGAGACAGGCCGCTACTCTGGCAATGTTCAAATCTAAACTAAAAACTTTTTGTTTGGCTGTGCATATGACTGAAATGCTTTTCTTTGCACTCTTCTTCTTTTATGTCTTGAACTATTATTTTGTGCCATGTCTTTGTGATTTTAATGCATTTTTTCCTGTTGTGTGAAGCACTTTGAATTGCCTTGTGTACGAATTGTGCTCTACAAATAAACTTGCCTTGCCTAGTCATCTGGAATCTGTTTTAGAAAAAACAAAACGTTTTTACTCTCATCCAAGAGTCATTCTCAATCTGTGAACCAAGTCTGAGACCTCAGGTTTATATCCTACTCTGTGAAAGCCCTGCCCACAGGGCGGGACCTCCTGATAATGAGCCATTGAAACTAACTGAGATGGGCCAATTTACATCCTATTGTACACTGACTTTAGCTCCCTCATCATTGAATACCTGATATGCATCCCAATGCCTCGGGTGTCTCCAGGGTTAGTCACAGAATGCTCCAAACCACACCCTCAAGTTGCATTACGCCACCTCATATTTTTGGGGTCAGGTTAGCTTGGCTGATACCAGTGTACAGTGCATTACAGAAGTCAAGATGTGTAGAGATAAAACAACGGATCACCCGCTCCAGGTCGCTAAAAATATAAAACCGATATGAGTCTTGATTAAAGTCTAAGTTTATAAAAACTAGATTTAACCACGGCATGTATCTGCCACCACTTCTAAACCACTTCTAAACACCTGTCACTTTAACTACACTATTCATCACTCACTGCACTGTCACTTTCTGCACTACAACTTTAAACTTAACTGTAAACTTGTGTACATAGCAATGCCTATTTTTATTTTTATTTTATACTATAGTAATTTTAAATTGTCCCTTAAATGCATGCCCTTTTGTTTGACTGAATTTATGTTGTTTTTTATTATTGCTCAGTGTTTTATGTTGCACCTTCATGCCGAGACAAGTTCCTATGTCTGTGAAGTTTGTTCATTGACAATGGCAATAAACCCCTTTCTGATTCTGATTCTGATTCTGCTTGTCAGGCTTAAAATCTCCACCAATGATGACGCCAAGGTTGGTGGCTGTAGACATTATATAGGGTTGGAGAGACCCCAAGTCTAAATTATTTGTTCTTATTTTTTCTTGTGAAGCCGGGTCATTCATCTTGCCTCTTTTCTCTTTAATCTCCTATAGCATTTGAGGGTTCCTAATTTCTGAATCTTTAGCTTCTGGTAGAAATCAGTATAGCCACTCCCCTCTTATGTTTGCCCCTGTATGAGGAATAATACATTTCTGATACAGAGTTCTGATATCAACGATGATGAACTCTCCCCTGACTGTTGCTACACAGACAAAAATCGCCCCACCTAAACCCCCCGCCTTTCATCTAGTCCCAAACTCTCACCGGCTCCCGCTACACCAACAAGAGCCCCCCCACCTATCCCCCCTCGCCTTTCACGTGGTATCACCCATAGCTAGGATGCACTGGGTCTCAGTGTTGCCGGGACTTATAGTCATATTAAAAATCAGAACTACCCGGGGCCCTGTGTAAAAACACCCTTCCATAGTGTAGAAAAAGATTCAGTTGTAGTCATCTGGACTCTGTTATAGAAAAAACAAAACGTTTCAACTCTCATCCAAGAGTCATTCTCAATCAGAGAAACAAGTCTGAGAACTCTTGTTTCAATGGGCCATTAGCAGGAGGTCCCGCCCTGTGGGCAGGGCTCTCACAGAGTAGGATATAAACAAGAGTTCTCAGACTTGTTTCTCTGATTGAGAATGACTCTTGGATGAGAGTTGAAACGTTTTGTTTTTTCTAAAACAGAGTCCAGATGACTACAACTGAATCTTTTTCTTCAATGGAACACTCCTGGACGAATGAGGGATACACCGACAGCCTTCCATAGTGCTATTTCTGTAGTAACATCACACAGATGGGAAAACAAAATGCGAGTCAGACTGCCCAATCTGAGAAATTTGATTCATATTCCCTGTAAAAAGATAACGCCCAGTCTCACTGAAACTAGTCTGAAACTTGCTGTGCTAAATGTCAGATCCTTATGTAACAAATCATTCTTAATTAATAATTTTATTTCTTCTTATAATCTTGATTTTATTTTTTAACTGAAACATGGCTTGACAAAAACACAGGAAATTTAGTTTTAATAGAATCTGCTCCAACCAACTTTATGTTTGAATCTGAAACACGAGAAAACAAAAAGGGAGAAGGTGTGTGTGATTTTGTTAGAGTTGAAATAGTTACCCACAGGTTGTTTTTGGGGTGTTTTCAACATTCGAGTACGTAGCCTTTAAATTTGAGCTAAAACAGTCTCCATCCATTCTCTTCATTGTTTTATACAAGCCTCCTCAGCACTGCCAAAGTTTTATTGATGATTTTATTGAGATGCTTTCAGTCGTATGCACAGACTTTGATGGTTTGGTCATAACAGGTGAGTTCAATGTTCATGTTGATAATATCTGTGACAGAAACGCTAAAGAGCTTCATGCTGTCCTTGAAACTTACTCAGCGCGTGAGTGGCCCCACCCACAGCAGAGGGCACACTCTAGATCTTCTAATTGCAAAAGGGGTTAATATTTCAAATGTCAATGTGGTCGATGTTGCTCTGTCTGATCATTTCTGTGTCTTCTTTTACCTGTGTTTTTCCCAAACCTCCGGCTGGTCCTGCAGTTGTCCGGAGGAGACACATAAATGACAGCACGGGAAAACTTTTTATGGAAATGATTAACTTTGAAAATGTCTCATGTTCTAATGTAAATGATTTGTTGAACTCTGTTAAATCTAGTGTTTTGAATGTACTCAACACCATTGCCCCTATGAAGGCTAAAATTGTTAAAAATAACCATGGAGAATAACCATGCACCATGGAGAAATGATGATTCGGTCAGGGCACAGAAAAGGGAGTGCCGCCGGGCCGAAGGAAAATGGCGCAAGTCGAAGCTCCAGGTTCAGAAAGAGATTTACAGAGAGAAGTTGTACATGTACAACCTCATTTTATGTAGAACTAGGGAAGGATATTTTTTCTGAAATAATTGGAAGCTGCAGTAACAACTCGCCTGTCCTGTTTGCCACAGTAAACAGATTAACAAACCCTCCATCTCAGCTGCCGTTAGAACTCATTTCCACATCCAAGTGTAATGAGTTTGCATTATTCTTTAATGACAAACTTCAGGCCATTAAAAATGCTATAAATTCTACAATGCAAAAAAATAACCCTCAAACCACCTACACACTTAGATCTGACTCACTTTGCACCTGTAACTGACAAAACTGTCCAGGAAATCATCACCAGTCATCTACATGCTGCCTCCATGTGTGACCTCCAGATTTCTAAAGTCTGTGCTGAACAGTTTGTTAGCACCACTCACTCAAATAGTTAACATGTCGCTTAAATCTGGAACATTCCCAATGTCTTTGAAAACTGCGGTCATAAAGCCTCTCCTAAAGAAGAGCAGTCTTGATGCCGCAGTACTGAGTAATTACCGGCCCATCTCTAATCTGCCATTTTGGGGCAAAGTCCTTGAAAAGGTTGTTTACCAACAGCTCACTGATTTCCTCTTAATAAACAACTCATTTGATGTTTTCCAGTCAGGTTTTAGACCTCATCACAGCACTGAGACTGCTGTTGTCAAGGTGACAAATGACATCCACCTGAACACTGACGCGGGCAAAGCCTCAGTCTTAATTCTGTTAGATCTGAGTGCTGCTTTTGACACACTGTCGATCATGGGATACTTTTACAGAGACTAGAGTGGGCATCACTGGCACTGCGCTAAAACTGGTTAAAGTCCTATCTGGAAGACAGGAAGTTCTTTGTCGAAATTGGTAACTGTGTCTCAGACCAGATGCCCCTGACCTGTGGGGGTGCCCCAAGGGTCAATACTGGGACCCCTTCTGTTCAACCTCTACATGCTGCCGTTAGGTCAGTTGATACGCAGCGAGAATGTGTCCTATCACAATTATGCAGACGACACTCAAATCTATGTTTCACTGACGGCAGGTGAATATGGACCAGTGGATTAACTCTGTCACTGCATCCAACAGATCAGTGTGTGGATGCAAAACAACTTTCTCCAGCTGAACTCAGACAAGACTGAAATCATCGTCTTTGGCCCACAGAAACAAAGAGAAAGTGTTAACGGTCACCTCCAGAGTCTCGCTCTAAAACCTACAAATCAAGTTAGAAATCTGGGGGTAATAATCGACTCAGACTTGAATTTTAACAGCCACGTCAGATCAATAACGTCAGCAGCTTTTTACCATCTAAAAAACATTGCCAAAATCAAAAGTATAGTGTCTAAACCAGACCTGGAGAGACTTATTCATGCGTTTGTCTCTAGTAGATTAGACTACTGTAACGGCCTGCTCACTGGCCTCTCCAAACGAGCTGTAAAACAGCTGCAGTACATCCAGAACGCTGCTGCTCGGGTCCTGACTAGAACCAGGAAGTACGATCACATTAGTCCTGTGCTCAGGTCTCTGCACTGGCTCCCTGTGGCTCAGAGAATAGACTTCAAAGCAGCTCTGCTTGTATACAAGTCTCTCCATGGCCTAGCACCAAAGTACATCTCGGACATGTTAGTGCCATATGAACCATCTCGGACGCTGAGGACCTCAGGGACCGGCCTCCTGCTGGTGCCCAGAGTCAGGACTAAACATGGGGAATGTGCGTTTCAGTTTTATGCAGCTAAAATCTGGAACAGTCTTCCTGAGGATGTGAGAGGGGCCTCTACTCTGGCAGTGTTCAAATCTAAACTAAAAACTGTTTTGTTTGGCTGTGCATATGACTGAAATGCTTTTCTTTGCACTCTTCTCTTGTACGTCTTGAACTAAGATTGTGATTTCTTCCATATCTTTGTGATTTTAATGCATTTTTTCCTGTTGTGTGAAGCACTTTGAATTGCCTTGTGTACGAATTGTGCTCTCTACAAATAAACTTGCCTTGCCTTGCCTATTATAACCGGTTCTAGTTAGTTTTTGATGTGCAATGAGAATCTTTATCTGGGGCCGCGGTCTGCCGCGTCAAGCCCACCTTTCTATGTTTGCCTCGTTAGCTTGTGAGGCGGGCTGTTTTTCCAATATCCTTGTTTATTCATCTCTTGTTCTTCTTTTTTGGCATTAGGTAGGTCAAACAATAATTTTAAAGCTAACTTCTGCTGCAGTCGTGCACGTGCGTCTGCTCAGCATGCCAACTTACCGTAATTCCTATTTTTTCATAGACAGATGAAATAAATGAAAAATCATACTACTACTTTTGGTTCAAACTTGACACATCCAAAATCTTGTCCCCATATTTTAATTAACTTGTCCTAGGGTTTGTATCTGAGGGTCACCAAACTCAAATGTGGGGTCAAAAGTTGTAGCAGCTATTGTGAATGCGGAAAATTCCTTGTAACTTTTTCAAACATGCTTGTATCTGGACGGACCTCATGAGGCCTTTGTGTATTTGGATGAGCAGGAAATAATGATAAGTGAATTAAACGTCTATTATAATATTATTATTTTTTTCCTACAAATTGAAAATGGCACATCAAAAATGTGTTTGTCATAAATAATAAATTATAAAAAAGCCAATGTAGGTTTCTTCCAGGTACTCCAATTTCCCCACTAAAAACAAGTACAAACGGGCTCCTCCGCTCTGGGGCCAGGACTCCCCAGCAAAAGAGATGCTACATCTCATTGGGACTTTCCTGCTTGAATAAAGGTCAATAAAATAAATGTTGTCAGTGACATCTACCCGCAGCTCACTGTCCACTGTATGATCTGTAATTATTTATTATTTTCAGTGGGACTCAGCAAAAGATAGAGCTAGACTTAGACTGGCGCTAAAACAGAGCTCGGCTAGCTCAGAGCTAACCATGCTGGGCTAACCGTATGACTTAGTCCTGGTCCTCCCACATTCAAAAGCTAAAATGCCCTAAAGGTCTGCTATTTTGATGTAGTTAGTACCATGTTTGAGTGCTGTCCTCTCTTCTGGCAGCAGCAGCAGACACACAGGCCTGGTTAACCTGATGGATACCTCCGCCACCTGCTTTTCATTTCTCCAGTCCCTACCCAGGCCACAATTCTGACACATTGTCCCGCTGTCTGGGCATCATCACTGCCTCTACCAGATCCTAAGATCCACCTCTTTTACAGCTCCCCAAAAGTACACACCACTTTAATAATTCATCTGCTGAGGTGTCCCTTTCATTTCAATACCTTTTGCACACTCTTGGCACTTTAGGAGCGACCTGTGTTGCGCTAAAAATAATGTGTTTAATAATTAATGTGCAAAGGTTTTATCTGGCCCTGACTGTTCCTCTACTCTCTCTCCTTTTCTCTCTCCATTCTTCTCGGCTGGGCTTGGATGGAATTTTGCTGGTCTCCCTGCGCACAATAACGTTCGGCTGGCTGACCAACAGGTGAGTAGTTTGATCACATTGTCTAGTCTTGCCAGGGCCTCACCTCCGCTGTATTATTTAGTGGCACTGTGTGAGATGGCTGCAGGATGAGTGAGGAGATTGTGCAGCTTCTGGTGAAGAGAATGTGTCTGGAGGACTCGGTTGTCATTAGGTGTTAAGTGCTGAGAAGAACTTTTGGGGCAACAGATTAAATGCAATCAAATTGAAAATGCAATTAGCAAATAACAAAAACAAAATTAATTTAGGCTAGATAACAGGGTTAGAATTTCTAAAAGCTGCAAAACTTGTATCTTAAACTATACATGTTTTGCAAAGACCAGTGAGTATACTGTACATTACACATACATACAAACATACATAAATACAATTTTTACAAAATTAGTCAATTATTCATTCATTCATTTTCTACTGCTCTTCCCATGAGGGTGACTGGAGCCTATCCCAGTGACTTTGGGCCTTAGGTACACCCTGGACAGGGGCCAGCTCGTCGCAGTGTGAACACAGAGACAGAGACACACGGACAACCATTCACTCTCGCATTCATTCTCTAGTGGCAATTTAGAGTTCCTAATTTACCTCGCACATGCATGTCTTTGGACGGTGGTCAAATCCCACATTTATTTATGGCATATTTCTATTCTCCTGCTGTTCTTGAACTCTGCGTTGTGGCACTGGAATTTGCCCACTGTGAAAAATAAAGGTTCTCTGATTTTTATTATTGTTAAAAAATTATAAAATCATTCAGCCCTAGTTTTCACACAAAAAAACACCAGTTGGTAAAACTAGTAATTGTGCAAGAGCCCTGGAACCCAGTTATGTCCTTTGATTTTATAAGTATTTGAGTCCTTGCCTCAAGTGGAGGAGTTCAAATATCTCGTGTTCTTGTTCATGACAGTTGGATCGGTGCAGCGTCTGCAGTGATGTGGTTGCTGCATCAGACTGTTGTGTTGAAGAAGGAGCCTAACCCTAACCCGAGTCGAAAGACAAACCTCTCGATTTACTGGTCAATCTACATTCTACCCTCATCTATGGTCATGAGCTTTGGATAATGACCGAAAGGACAAGATTGCGAATACAAGCGTTCAAAATTATTTTCCTCCACAGGGTGGCTGGGCGCTCCCTTAGAGATAGGGTGAAGTGCTCAGTCACAAGGGAGGAGCTTGGAGTAGAGCCGCTGCTCCTCCAGCTGAGGTGGCTCAGGCATTTGTTCTGGATGCCTCCTGGACGCCTCCCTAAGGAGGTGTTCCGGGCATGTCCCACCGGGATGAAGCCCCAGGGAAGATTTAGGACACACTGGAGGGATTATAGGGGTGCACGGTGGCAGAGCGGTTAGAGCTCTCGCCTCCCAAGAATGAAATCATGGGTTCGATTCCTGGGCGAACATTACATCACATGATTTCTCTGGGTGGAGTCTGCATGTCCTCCCCGTGTTACCGTGGGTTCTCTCCGGGTTCTCCGGCTTCCTCCCACCGTCCAAAGACATGCATGTGTTAGGTAAATTGGCCCTAGTGAATGAATGTGAGAGTGAATGGTTGTCTGTGTGTCTATGTCTCTGTGTTAGCCCTGCGACAAGTTGGCCACTGTCCAGGGTGTACCCCGCCTAAGGCCCAAAGGCACTGGGATAGGCTCCAGTCGCCCGCGACCCCTAACGGGAACAAGCGGTAGAAAATGGATGGATGGATGGAGGGATTATGAAGTGTGTGTGGAAAAGTCTGATGAAGTGTGTAGAAGAAGAGTCAGAGGAAATGAGTAGGGAAGAGCTGGAGGAAGTGTCTGGGGTGTGGGAAGTCTTGGCCTCTCTGTTCAAACTGCTGCCTCGGACTAAGCCCCAGATAAAGCAGAAGACAATGGATGGATGGAGTGATGGAAAGTCACATATTTTATTTTCTGTCCAACAATTATTTGAGGACGAGCAAATATAATAGAATAGAATAACCTTCATTGTCCTGGAGGAGCAACTGGTCTTGGGTAGAGTGCTACAGAGTGCTACAGAGTGCTACAGAGTACTACAGAGGACTACAGAGGACTACAGAGGACTACAGAGGACTACAGAGGACTACAGAGGACTACAGAGGACTACAGAGGACTACAGAGTGCTGGAGGCTGTCTGTCCATACCTGATAAGGCTTCCCATTGTGGCTCTGTAGAACACAAGAAGAATGTTAGTGCCCATACAGCCTTAGTCTCTTAAGAAAATACAACCTCTTCTTCCACCAAGATTACACAGAATCAATGTAGACTTTCCAGCAGAGGGCACTGTCCATGTTGATCCCTAGGTACTTGTGGATAGCAATGTCTTTTATAATGACAGGCTCATGGTTCCCAATGTTCCGCGGGGTTTATGACCATTTCCAGAGTTTTCTTTACGTTTTAAATAGAACTGTTCCAGTCATGCCACTGAGGGAAAGTAATCTATTTCACTGTGGTCGGATGTGAGATCCTTGTGTGTATGACACTCATATTGCCAAAAACATTATTGTTACATCAACCTCATTCATTATCCATAATTGCAGCTATCCAGAGTCTTACATCTGAGATCTCAAAAAGCATTTGTTTCACCTCTCTCTCTGCAGCATGATAGAGTTTGTTAGAGCTGTAACTACTGTTCTGTTTTGGTGGTTACTTCTTGACACATACCAGTTTGGTACACAGAGTGACTATTGCCCTGAGTCTATGACATTTGGAGTGCTTATGTCTTATCTACTAAGACATTTGACTTGGGGAGATCTTGAGAGTGTTTTGTCTCTAGCTTTGAGAGAGGGTTTAAAGCAAGCACATTTTAGCTGGAACCGCTCAGATCAGACATGGACTCACACTGGGAAAACCACTGTCTGACACTGAGCTGCAGATGGAGGGTTTGTAGAGAAGAACATATCAGCGAACTTGGATATTTGGTTTAATATGACATATATAACTATAATAATAATAATAATCCAAAATAACAATAATAATAAGGGTTAGGGGTTATTATTTAACATATAGTAACACAATTATATGAATAGGCCTGCACAATATTGCTATATATATATATATATATAATTAATTTTGTATTTTTTCAGGTAGATGGTTTTATATATAATATATGATTTTATGTAGCAAGTCCTACTTTATTTTTTGTTTAGTTAAATAACTTTTTATTGTTGGTGGCATATATCTACTGTATGTAACTTTCTGGAGGTGTAAAGTCACCTGAATGATTCCATGGAAATAGAGAATTAAAGAAATACTACTTCTGAATATTCTCCATACATATAGATTAGTTTTATGCCATACTATGAAATGTTATAGCCAAATGAATCATATTTCCACGGAAAGCAGCAGGCTCCTCTAGGCCAAGTCAGGTTTGCAGAGACAGTTTCTTTTCAGTGGAAACACATCAACAATAAACAAACATTATTTTAATTTTGTGTGGGAGGGTTTTTTGGGCTAAAAAGTTACCTACTGGAGCTTTAAGACATATACTTCTTTGGTTTGATTTAAATTATCTTACTGTGTCAGGATAAGTATACTACAATATTTCACAATAATAGAACAGATTATGTGCTCTGTTAACAAATCTACACTTACTGGCTTGTATCCAATTGTGTGTGGAACCAGCTATATCAGTTTGAGTCTTACCAGACAGATTTTTGTGCGTTTAAAAAATCTAATCTCATTGCAATCCCAGATAAACAAATAGTTTTGCTAGAATGACTTTAACAAGTCAAACATGTTCAAATGAGCAGCTGTCTGGGTAACTGACTGTCCCTCGTCTGTCAAAATAATAAAAGTAAATGTGAAAATCATCTACTTAATTCCTGCCTGCTGCTTGTGTGGTATACACTTTGGCTGTCAGATTACATCCTGTGGCTGATCATGCTGTTTGTGGCAGCCAGTCTCACTCTGATTCCACTGCTTAAGATTCAAGAGCAGCTAAACTTCACTCTGTGTGCCCTCTCGGCAGTGACAGCCCAGGCCTACCAGTCAGTGTTGTTGTTGATTTAACCACACATTTGAAATGCAGAAGTGGTGCAGGCCTAATCCAAAACTCCCTCATACTGTCACACTGTCAGATTACATTTCTTTAAAGGATCAGCTCGTTCCACCTGAAGATGTTCTTTGATATTTTTTTTTAATTTTTCAAATCCCAAAAGGACTTTGGATATCAGACTTGTAGTGTGGTGTGTTCAGGTCGGTTTGATCCAGGGGCTGGAGAAGTTTGCTAGAGTGAAAAGTGTGGGATAGAACAGTGTGCAAGCTACAGTCCCAGGCATTTTTTTTTTAAGGCAAGGCAAGGCAAGTTTATTTGTAGGGCACAATTCGTACACAAGGCAATTCAAAGTGCTTCACACAACAGGAAAAAAATGCATTAAAATCACAAAGACATGGCAGAAATCACAAAATCTTAATTTAAAAGTGCCATTTTCATGCTATCCGTCAAATAGTTCAAAACATAAAAGAGAAGAGTGCAAAGAAAAGCATTTCAGTCATATGCACAGCAAAAAAAAATGTTTTTAGTTTAGATTTGAACATTGCCAGAGTAGAGGCCTGTCTCACATCCTCAGGAAGACTCTTCCAGATTTTAGCTGCATAAAACTGAAACTCAGATTCCCCATGTTTAGTCCTGACTCTGGGCACCAGCAGGAGGCCGGTCCCTGAGGTCCTCAGAGTCCGAGATGGTTCATATGGCACTAACATGTCCGAGATGTACTTTGGTGCTAGGCCATGGAGAGACTTGTATACAAGCAGAGCTGCTTTGAAGTCTATTCTCTGAGCCACAGGGAGCCAGTGCAGAGACCTGAGCACAGGACTAATGTGATCATACTTCCTGGTTCTAGTCATGACCCGAGCAGCATCGTTCTGGATGTACTGCAGCTGTTTTACAGCTCGTTTGGAGAGAGGCCAGTGAGAGCAGGCCGTTACAGTAGTCTAATCTACTAGAGACAAATGCATGGATAAGTCTCTCCAGGTCTGGTTTTAGACACTATACTTTTTGAAAAAAAAAAGCTGCTGATGTTATTGATTTGACGTGGCTGTTAAAATTCAAGTCTGAGTCCATTATTACCCCCAGATTTCTAACTTGATTTGTAGGTTTTAGAGCGAGACTCTGGAGGTGACTGTTGACACTTTTCTTTGTTTCTGTGGGCCAAAGACGATGATTTCAGTCTTGTCTGAGTTCAGCTGGAGAAAGTTGTTTTGCATCCACACACTGATCTCTTGGATGCAGTGACAGAGTGTATCCACTGGTCCATATCCACCTGCCGTCAGTGAAACATAGATCTGAGTGTTGTCTGCATAATTGTGATAGGACACATTTTTTGCTGAGTATCAACCGACGGCAGCATGTAGAGGTTGAACAAAAGGGGTCCCAGGATTGACCCTTGACCCTTGGGGCACCCCACCGGTCAGGGGCATCTGGTCTGAGACACAGTTACCAATTTCGACAAAGAACTTCCTGTCTTCCAGATAGGACTTTAACCAGGTTTAGCGCAGTGCCAGTGCAGTGATGCCCACCCAGTCCTCTAGTCTCTGTAAGAGGGTCCCATGATCGACAGTGTCAAAAGCAGCACTCAGATCTAACAGAATTAAGACTGAGGCTTTGCCCGCGTCAGTGTTCAGGTGGATGTCATTTGTCACCTTGACAACAGCAGTCTCAGTGCTGTGATGAGGTCTAAAACCTGACTGGAAAACATCAAATGAGTTGTTTATTAAGAGGAAATCAGTGAGCTGTTGGTAAACAACCTTTTCAAGGACTTTGACCCAAAATGGTAGATTAGAGATGGTCCGGTAATGACTCAGTACTGCGGCATCAAGACTGCTCTTCTTTAGGAGAGGCTTTATGACCGCAGTTTTCAAAGACATTGGGAATGTTCCAGATTGAAGCAACATGTTAACTATGTGAGTGAGTGGTGCTAACAAACTGTTCAGCACAGACTTTAGAAATCTGGAGGTAACACATCGAGGCAGCATGTAGATGAACTCAGACTGGTGATGATCTCCTGGACAGTTTTGTCAGTTACAGGTGCAAAGTGAGTCAGCTCTAAGTGTGTAGGTGGTTTGAGGGTTATTTTTTTGCATTGCAGAATTGATAGCATTTTTAATGCCCTGAACTTTGTCATTAAAGAATAATGCAAACTCATTACACTTGGATGTGGAAATGAGTTCTAACGGCAGCTGAGCTGGAGGGTTTGTTCATCTGTTTACTGTGGCAAACAGGACACACGAGTTGTTACTGCAGCTTCCAATTATTTCAGAAAAATATCCTTCTCAAGTTCCACATAAAATGAGGTTGTACATGTACAACTTCTCTCTGTAAATCTCTTTCTGAACTTGGAGCTTCGACTTGCGCCATTTTCGTTCGGCCCGGCGGCACTCCCTTTTCTGTGCACTGACCGAATCATCATTTCTCCATGGCACCTTCTGCTTATTTTTAACAATTTTAGCCTTCGTAGGGTCAATGGTGTTGAGTACATTCAAAACACTAGATGTAACAGAGTTCAACAAATCATTTACATTAGAACATGAGACATTTTTAAAGTTAATCATTTCCATAAACAGTTTTCCAGTGCTGTCATTTATGTGTCTCCTCCGGACAACTGCAGGATCAGCCGGTGGTTTGGGAAAAACAGACAGGTCAAATGAGGCACAGAAATGATCAGACAGAGCAACATCGACCACATTGACGTTTGAAATATTAACCCCCTTTTGTAATTAGAAGATCTAGAGTGTGCCCTCTGCTGCTGGTGGGGCCACTCACGCGCTGAGTAAGACCGAAAGTTTCAAGGACAGCATAAAGCTCTTGAGTGTTTCTGTCAGAAATATTATCAACATGAACTTTAAAGCACCTGTTATGACCAAACCATCAAAATCTGTGCATACGACTGAAAGCATCTCAGGAAAATCATCAATAAAACTTTTGTAGTGCTGAGGAGGCTTGTATAAAACAATGAAGAGAATGGATGGAGACTGTTTTAGCTCAATTTTAAAGGATACGTACTCAAATGTTGAAAACACCCCAAAGGACAACCTGTGGGTAACTATTTCATCTCTAACAAAAGCACACACACCTCCCCCTTTTTGTTTTCTCGTGTTTCAGATTCAAACATAAAGTTGGGTGGACCAGATTCTATTAGATCTAAATTTCCTGTGTTTTTGTCAAGCCATGTTTCAGTTAAAAACATAAAATCAAGATTATAAGAAGAAATAAAATTATTAATTAAGAATGATTTGTTACATAAGGATCTGACATTTAGCACAGAAAGTTTCAGACTAGTTTCAGTGAGACTGGGAGCTTTTTACAGGGAATATGAATAAAATTTTCTCAGATTGGGCAGTCTGACTCACATTTTAATTTCCCATCTGTGTGATGTTACTACAGAAATAGCACTAGGGGAGGCTGTTTTTACACAGGGCCCCGGGTTGTTTAGATTTTTAATAAGACTATAAGTTCCGGCAACGCTGAGACCCGGTGCATCCTAGTTATGAGAGATACCAGGTGAAAGGCGAGGGGGGATAGGGGGGGGGCTTTTGTTTGTGTAGCGGGAGCCGGTGAGAGTTTGGGACCAGGTGAAAGGCGGGGGGGTTTAGGTGGGGCAATTTTTGTCTGTGTAGCAACAGTCAGGGGAGAGTTCATCATCGTTGATATCAGAACTCTTGAGCTTGCTATATTAGGCGTGAGTGAGTGGAGCCATCTTAATGCCTGATTTGATCAGATATTCAAGATGGCTGGGAAGGCCCCTGTGTGAGGGTGGAGATGGAAAGGAGAGTGAGGAATCTGTAGTGGGAGTAGATGTTGCAGGGGGGATCCAGGGCTGCTTTGAGGGCAGGGCGATGGCAGGGATACTGCCGGGCCCGCCACAGATGGGTCCAAGGCCTTTGATGAGGACCGTGCAGGAAAGAACTGAAATGACTCCTGCGCCCGGCCGTGGTGAAGATTGTTGTGGTGCTGCTGCAGATGAGTCCTTTGCTGGAGGTGGTGGAGGTGATCGTGGAGCAGCTGGAGTTGAATTATTTGCTGGTGGTGGTGGAGCGGCTGCTAATAAATCCTAAGAAATCTCTTTTCAAAACTTCAGTCTCTTCCCGTCGTGTGTCCTCTGCGCCCACATGCACAATCAGCTGTTTAACTCCTTTATGTGTGGCCAAAACATTAGAAATACGTGTCGTAATCTCAGGGAAAATAATGTGTTTTCATTTTTTCATGCATCACGTGACTTATCGCACCATCCCCAATCAAGACGACCTTGACGTTAGGCACAGATTCTCTCTCTGTCTCTGTCTGCCTTTTCGCCACGTCATGTCTCCCATTTTTCCTTTGTTCATTTACTTCAGTCTTTGAAAGTGGTAAAACATCTGTTTGTAAGCTGTATTTTAGGTGGCCTTACATTATCTTTGTATCGCTTAGGCTTCGCACCGACTTTGTTCCAAGATGGTTGTTCCTAGTCTTTAGACAGTTTTGGGAACAACACAGTCAGTGCGGTTTAGGTTGAAAGTAGCTGTTTTTCTTGTAAAAAATGTGGACTTCTTACCACTGGATGACACAGGGATTGTATCGTGCAGTCCTTTTTCAGATTCAAAAGCAAATATATCCGTGCTTGTAGCTCATGAATTTCTTGTTGAAATTTCCAACAGCGTTTACAGGAGTTTGTTTCTCTTCTCATGGACATGTCGCTGGTTCGTCAGATTTGTTGATTAAAACTCGAAAAAAGTCATAATAAAAAATTTTTGGAAGACAAAAACTGATTTAAAAGCAAAATAAATCAGGAAAGCAGCTGAAGCAAGCAGGAGCAAGGAGGGAAGCGTTTGAACTCTTGACCATGTTTTAGTGTTGTCCCCTTATCCAAAACATAATCTTAGTTGTATTTTGCTCAATTCATATATGTCGGTGTTATCTCTCATTTGTCCAGTGGTGTTCCATTGTAGAAAAAGATTCAGTTGTAGTCATTTCGACTCTGTTTTAGAAAAAAAAAACGTTTCGACTCTCATCCAAGAGTCATTCTCAATCTGTGAAACAAGTCTGAGAACTCAGGTTTATATACTTACTCTGTGAAAGCCTTGCCCATAGGCTGATAATGGGCCATCGAAACCAAATGGGATCGGCCTATTGTTCACTGACTTTAGCTCCCTCCTCCCTGAGTCCCTTTATTAGCATCAGAATGCCTCGGCCATCCCCATGGTTTCAGCAGACCATTATAAACAACTGGAAGGTTGAGTACAGAGTCTGCGGGAGCAGACTCTGTACTCCAGGACAAGTTTCAACACATGGACTGGAGTTTGTTTGCTTCTCAGGCCACATGTGGCTCACACACAGATATTAACATTTATGCTTCCTCTGTCATGGACTACATCACCACCACCATCGATGGCGTCACGACAGAGAAACAGATCACCACATACCCCAACCAGAAGCCATGGATGAGCAAGGAGGTGCGTCTTCTACTTAAGGCCCATAACACGGCCTTCAGATCAGGGCCTACAGCACATCCAGGACTAACCTGAGGAAGGGCATCAAGAAGGTCAAAAACTGCTACAAGCAAAAAATAGAGGGTCACTTCTCCAACTCCGACCCCAGACGCATGTGGCAGGGCATCCAGGCCATCACCGACGACAAACCCCTCAACCTCACTCCCACTGCCACAGATATCTCCTTCCTGAACGAGCTTAACCACTTCTATGCTCGCTTCGAGAGGGAAAACAGAAACACTGCCACCAAGACAGCACTCCCAGCAGACCACCAGACCACCACGCTCTCCTCCACGGTTGTCTACACAGGACTGAGCTGGATCAACGCACGCAAGGCTGCTGGACCTGACGGCGTTCCTGGACGTGTGCTCAGGGCATGTGCGCAGCAGCTCACTGGGATCTTCACGGACATTTTCAACCAGTCCCTCGCCCAAGCAGCTGTGCCAACATGCTTCAAAACCACATCCATCGTGCCAGTGCCGAAACACTCCAAGCTGACGTGCCTCAATGACTATCGCCCTTTAGCACTCACACCCATCATCATGAAGTGCTTTGAGCGGCTGGTCCTGGCACACCTGAAGGACTACCTCCCACCCACACTGGACCCATACCAGTTTGCCTTACCGCAGCAAGCATAGAGGATGCAGTCTCCACAGCACTGCACTCTGTGCTCACACACCTGGACAACCCCAACACCTATGCGCGATTGCTGTTTGCTGCCTTCAGCTAAGCTTTCAACACCGTCATACCCTCCAAGTGAATCACTAAACTTGAGACCTGGGCATAAAAACCTCTCTCTGTAATTGGACTTTGGATTTTCTGACTAACAGACCACAACATGTTAGGTCAGGTCAGGCCACACCTGCTCCACCGCTGTCTCACTCAGCACTGGTGTGCCACAGGGCTGTGTGCTCAGCCCATTCCTCTACTCCCTCTTCACCTACGACTGCAGACCCGTGCATGGATCTAACTCCATCATCAAGTTCGCAGACGACACACACAGTGATAGGTCTCATCACTAACAACGATGAGACAGCCTACAGTGAAGAGGTACAGCACCTGGCCACATGGTGCGCCGAAAATAACCTGCTCCTAAACACCAGCAAAACCAAGGAGCTCATTGTGGACTTCAGGAAGGAGAAAGGAGGCATGCATGCACCCATCCACATCAATGGGATGGACGTTGAGCGTGTCTCCAGCTTCAAGTTTCTGGGGACCCACATCTCGGAAGAGCTGTCCTGGACCACCAACACCTCCAGCCTTGTCAAGAAGGCTCACCAGCGCCTCTTCTTCCTGAGGACACTAAAGAAAAACCATCTGTCTTCAGCCATCCTGGTGAACTTATACCGCTGCGTGATTGAGAGCATCCTAACAAACTGTATCACAGTCTGGTATGGGGAGCTGCTCTGTTGCGGAGCGCAAAGGACTGCAGCGGGTGGTGAAAACTGCCCAACGCATCACAGGAATTCCACTTCCAGCCATTGAGGAAGTCCAGAGAAAACGCTGTCTCCGTCGAGCTCGCAGCATTCTCAAGGACGCCTCCCACCCTGCACACAGACTGTTTCCACCTTCCTGCCCTCAGGCAGGCGCTTCAGGTGCCCCCGGACAAGGACTAGCAGACTGAGGAACAGTTTCTTCCCCGAGCTGTGTCCTATTGAACTCTGCCCCATGCAGATGAACCCCCCCCTCCCCACTCCCCAACCACCACCACTCCCCACTGTCCAAAGACGGTACACCAGCACTACTGGACTTCCTGCACTCAAACACTTTGGATTCTGGTTGCACTGAAAACCGTACTGTACATTGCACTAGTCTAGTAAATTAGGCAGTTACTGTTTATTATTATGCACTATTTATTGTTCACTCAATCTGTACTACTTAACTTATCATATGCCCATTTGCCTTTTGTAAATTATGTCTATAGTCCCTGTTTATAGTCTACATACAGTTAATGCACAATATATATAATATAATATGCACTTTACCTCAATCAATCTATCTGTATATTTGTACTATATACTACAGCTCCTTATTTTAGCTATCACCTATTTATTATTATCTGTATATTGTACTTACTATTATTGCACTCTGGTTGGATGCAAAACTGCATTTCGTTGCTTTTGTACTTGTACATGTGTAATGACAATAAAGTTGAATCTAATCTAATCTAATCTAAACCTCCATTACGATTTAAGGAAGGATTCTCTTTTTTAACAAAGATTGCCTCCTTAACTCCTCTTTCAAACCATCTTTTCTCCCTGCTCAGAATCTCCACCTCACTGTCTTCAATAGAGTGGTTTGTGGCTTTGAGATGAAGATGCACGGCGCTCTGGGGTCCTGAACTCGAGTGTCTTCTGTGTTGATAAAAGCCTCTTGTGAAGTGGCTGTTTAGTCTCTCTATGTAACGCTCTTTACAACTTTTCTGTTTTTGTGTAGGCATCTTGTCCTTAGGGTGAACCAGTTTTTGTCTTAAAGTATTGCCTGGTTTGAAATAAACAGGGACTTCGTGTTGTCTAAAAAATGTGTTGCAGTTTTTCCGACAGTCCCGAGACATAAGGGATAGAGACACCCCCTTCTTCTTGGTTCTGTTTCCCTTTTGTCCCTTTTGTCCTGCCTTTTGGTTCTCTTCACTTTGTTCAGAGCCCAAGTCGGGTATCCACAGGCTGAGAGAGCATTCCGGACGTGTGTTTCCTCTTTCCTCTTGCCCTCTGAGCTGGTGGGCACCTCTTGTGCTCTGTGTTGTAGTGTTCTGATCACTCCCAGCTTATGCTGTAGTGGGTGGTTAGAGCCAAAGAGCAGGTACTGATCCGTGTGTGTGGTTTCCTATATACTTCTATCTGGAGCATCCCGTCTTCTCCTCTGATAGTGGAACAATCAAGAAAGGCCAAGCGGTTCTCCTTACGCATCTTCTCTTGTAAACCTGATATGCGGGTCCACTGCATTGATGTGCTCTGAAAAGGCTTCAGCTCTTGTTTCTTAATTGTCACATAAGTGTCATCCACGTAATGGTACCAAAGACTTGCCTGAAAAGAAGGTCAGTGCCTTCTTCTCAAAATGCTCCATGTACAAGTTGGCCACTATGGAAGAGACGGGCGAGCCCATGGCACAGCCGTGGATCTGTCTGTAAAAATGTCCCCGGAATTGAAAGTATGTGGTGTTAAGACAGATGTCTAGTATGTTTGCAGATGTGTTCAGGTGACAGTTTGGTCCTTTCCTGTAGGTGGTGTCTTCCTGCAGCCTCGTCCTAACCGCTGCTACTGCCTCAGAGGTCGGGATGCAGGTGAAGAGGGACACAACATCATAAGAAACCATCAGGTCATCCAATTGGAGATGTTTCACTTTGTCCACAAAAGCATGTGTGTTTTCCACATTACGTTCCGAGTTCCCCACCAATGGTGCCAAGATGGTTGTTAAATGCTTGGCCACATTACATGTGATGGAATCTGTACTGCAAACAATGGGTCTGAGTGGAACGTTCTCTTTGTAAATTTTGGGGAGTCCATAAATGCATGGACTAGATTCCCCAGGATACAGTCTGTAATACAGAAGTCTGTCTAACACCTCCTCTTTTTCAAGCTTCTGTAAACAGTCTATCACCTTCTTCTTGTAGCCACTGGTCGGGTCTCTTTTCAGACGTTCGTATGTGACCGTGTCCTCGAGGAGGCTGTGGACTTTGGTTTCATAATCAGCTGTATTAAGAATCCCCTGTCTGCTGGAAGAATGTTCATGCTGTGATCTTTTTGTAGGGCTGAGAGTGCCTTCCTCTCCTCAGATGTGATATTTGAAGGAGGCGGTTTGGCGCTCTTCAGAGTAACTGTGACACGTAACCTCAGGTCTGCAGCCTCAGTTTCTGTCATCTTGTTGTTCCTAATGTTTCTGTGGCTGTGATGTAGTCTTCTGTAGGGATGTGCCAAGAAGTAATAGAAAAGTTGAGCCCTTTGGAGAGCACCTCTTTCTCTGCCTGAGACAGGACGCTGTCTGATAGGTTCTTGATCCAATTGTTTTTGCCTGTCTTACTTTGGTCTGTCCCTATACTTCTGTCATGCTGGTCCTTACCTGGGCCCTTTTTATTCAAGAAATGTTAAACTTCTTGATTTGGCGTTTCTTGCTCATTCTGTGCCGCGCTTCCTGTGCTGTCTGTGTAAAACCCATCACTCTCTTGAAAGCTTCTTCAGGGAGGATGCTTGTTAATTTCTTCTGTAAAGTATCTGTTCTGTCTTTCAGGTTAACAATTCTGAAGTTGTTAACCAAAAAACCTTGGAACTTGTTCGGGAACTCAAATCCACAGCCAGGAAATTAGCGGACAACAGAAACCGCTTGAGGTTCAATCTCAGATGCAGACAAAACAATATGATCCCGAAGAGCCTACCGATCAAACCACCAGTTTAAGGAGAGAAGATCTGGAGAAGAAACTTAATGCAGATGCTCTGTGCAAGGATCCAAGAAAACAACTTCAGAATCAGTGAACAAGTGAACAATCACTGGAACAATAGGCCCATCCCAGTTGGTTTCGATGGCCCATTATCAGGGGTCCCACCCTATGGGCAGGGCTTTCACAGAGTAGGATATAAACCTGAGTTCTCAGACTTGTTTCACAGATTGAGAATGACTCTTGGATGAGAGTCGAAATGTTTGGTTTTTCTAAGAGAGTCCAGATGACTACAACTGATTCTTTTTCTACAATTAATTCATATATGTTTTATTACTTTTTATGAACTCATCTTGTCTGAATGCGCAAAAAATACTTAATTTGAATTTTACCCAAAGTTGTGTCACAAAACCCGATCGCAGATTTTAAGTCCATAAACCATCACCAGACTCATTCTGAGCATTTCTGTAAAAAACACATGGCTCTAATAGCAGTGTAGTCTCGATGCCTAATAATATTCATTCCTACATATCACTGCAGAGGGTGCGCCTAGGCCTTTTTCCAAATGTGGACATTAGGAGTGTCACACGGCTGCCCAGGTGCCTGATGCTCTTATGCATGTCTCTCATGTCTGTCATCAAATCACGTTCCTATGTTGGGAATTTTGTTCACTGACGATGGCAATAAATATATCCTGATTATCTGATTCCTGATTACCTGAATACATTATTTTCAGTTAGAACATGAGAAATGAAGTGACCAAAATCATGTTTAAAAGACTATTAAAGCCACGATGATGCATAATATGTTGACTTATACTCATCTTATCAAATGATGGCAATGACAATACTCATCGATCACACGTAGTCCCAATACTGACATTTCAAACTTGATTTTGATACCAAAGAAAAGGCTTGATACTCTATACGACAAATATGAAAATAGAATAAAATAAATAGCATAAAATATTTGTTTTATTATATAATATAAAAACATGAAAATAGTAGTTTCTTTGCTATGTCTTTATTGTCTTATACTTGTTCTGATTCGAAAATTATTCAGAAAATCACTCCAGACTGAGTGCTGAGCTGTTCCGGGTGCGTACCTATATTCCCCAGGTCCGTTGTTCCCCGGTACCGATGTTCCCCATTTTCTATGGATGGGGGAACTATGGTACCGGGGAACAACAGTTCCTAACTTTATAAAGGTCCTGGTATTCCTTGAGGCCGCTATGCCCTACACCAAAGAATCGAGAAACAGCGCGAAACATAGGTACGTGCGCATTTACAGAAGTCCCGCTATTACATAACAGTAAAACTCATGTGGCCTATGGGCTGTATTTTTTCAGTTGTTTTAATGCGAATGAGAAACATCAATAGTTTAAATAACTCACCTGGAACCGCTTGTGTGTCTTAATCCATGCATGTTGTTGAGTGTTGTTTTGAATCTGCCCCAGGGCACCGTCCTCGCACCCTTTCTCTTCACACTCTACACTGCAGACCCCAGACAGCTGTGTCCTGCAGAAATTCTCTGATAACTCTGCCATCATCAGACTCATCACGGGCGACGACGATGCAGACTACAGAGGACTCGCGCAGGACTTTGTGGACTGGTGTCAGCAGAACCACCCCCTCATCAACGCGGGGAAGACCAAGGAGATGGTGGTGGACTTCGAAGACGCCACTCTGCTGCAGTGAACATCCAGGGAAGGGACATTGAGAGAGTGGACTTATACAAGTACCTGGGTGTTCATCTGAACCACAAACTGGACTGGACTCATCACACAGACGCACGATGCAGGAACTGTTCCTTCTGAGGAGACTCCGGTCCTTTGGAGTGACAGGGCCACTCCTGAGGACCTTATATGACTCAGTGGTGGCATCAGCCCTCCTGTACGGTGTGGTCTGCTGGAGCAGCAGCATCACAGAGAGGGAGAGGAAGAAGCTGGACAAAGTCATCAAGAAGTCCAGCTCCGTCCCGGGCTGTTCTCTGGATTCGGTGCAGGAGGTGGGGGACAGAAGGGTCCTGGCTAAACTCACGTCTATACTGGACCATGAGTGTCGCCCCCTGCAGGACACGCTGTCTGCTCTGGAGAGCAGCTTCAGTGACAGACTGATCCACCCTCGCTGTGTGAAGGAGAGGTTTCACAGGTCTTTCCTTCTGCTGCTGTCAGACTTTACAACAAACACTGTTAGCCCTGAACGTGCCATTCAGCTTTCTTAATCATGTGCAATAATGTTATACCCCTGCAATACTGTTATACTCCTGCAATACTGTTATACTCCTGTGCAATACTGTTATACTCCTGCAATACTGTTATACTCCTGTGCAATACTGTTATACTCCTGTGCAATACTGTTATACCCCTGCAATACTGTTATACTCCTGCAATACTGTTATACTCCTGTGCAATACTGTTATACTCCTGTGCAATACTGTTATACTCCTGCAATACTGTTATACTCATGCAATACTGTTATACTCCTGTGCAATACTGTGACACAATGTCAATCATCCCTGGTGCAATGTTTTTTGTCCAGATGACAGCTGTAAATTAGAGTGTTATTATTATTAAGATTATAAGAGCTTTCTTTTTCTAAATTATCTTATTTTATTATTATACTGTGCATAATCTGTTTCTGTACCCTTTGTTGCAACAGTGGAATTTCCCCATTGTGGGACAAATAAAGGTGAGCTTATTTTATCTTATCTCATCTTAAAATGAAGAATAGGCTCCTGGTTTAACGACATACGGTCCCACATCCCCAATAGTTCTGCATAAATGTATGGTTTTACAGCATAACATAACAGCAGCATATCCAGCTACGGTGCACGTCCCGTTCGTAATCAACGCATGGGCGCAGACTGTGCATCTCTGTGTTTATTAATCCAGACTCTCGCACTTATCAATTGCTCTGCGTGTTAGTTAGTTAGTTAGTTAGTTTGTGGATTTTCAAACGATCCATGAATGGCAGTGCATTCAGAGAAGGTTACGTTGAGGTTGTGTGCTGGAGTCCGGTCCATGCACGTGTTGCCTTGAGTTAGTTGTATTGAAGCGCCACGCTACGCACGCTATGACTGCATGAGAGTGGATTAAGAATAAAAAGAGACAGCTGAGAGTCACCTATGCGCATCTTTATCCAGATGCCTACAGATGATCATAAGGTTTGACATGATAGAGTAGTCTAACCTCTTTTTAAGATGCTTATATTATTCTAACATATTCTGAAATATTATGATTTTTTATGCCTAATCAAATAATTTAGGTCTATTAGTTGATTTACAAGGCTATATATTTTTTGCTTACTTTTTCCAATAATTACAAAGAAGCAGCTGTCACAAGCCTTCATTATTAAACCAAGCGCAATTTGAGTGATTTATAGGACTTTATTTTTTTCTTTTGCCAAACTAATTCCACTGTTTATGTAGTCCAAACACGTCCCGTCTTCTTCCTGTGTCCTGTGGGTGCCAATGCCACTATAATTACTGTATAAAACAAATGCACCCATTCAAGAAATGGTAGTGTCACACATTCGTTCCTCCCTCGCTCCTCAATGTTGACATCTCAGTCACCGGGCGTGTTTGAGCCAAACATATGTGTAAAAATCCCTTCATGTGCTCAAAGCAGGAAATGGCACACATTTACCACTGCCCTGACTAGAGAGGAGCGAGTATAAAACATATGGTGTATTGAAAGTGTGCATTTGTTTTATAGAATCAGCAGCATTGGCACTGAATTTGATTGTTGGCATGATTGTTGGCATCCCCTGACTATAAAGAGCAGCTCTAATACCAAAATCAGCAGTCAGAGGCAGAGGTGAAACCACAGTCCGAAGCTGACATACAAACATTTCTCTGATCAACGGTACCACAGATCATCCTCCCCCGGCTTTGCGTCTGATTTAGAGCGGGTTTAGGGTTGCTTCCCCCTTGTAGTGACACATCCAGGTCCGCTGCTGCCTGTTCACGTACAGCGACTGAACAACACATGTGGACAATCGCTGGATGGGATTATTGTGGATATGTTTTTTTTTCTTTTTCTACAACTTACATCTTTACAAGCACTGTTGGAGCCGTGCGTTACGGAGTCGTTGCAATGTTGGCACAGGAATATCGCACCTAGAGCCGCATCATTTGCCCGTAATCATGTTGTCTTAGTGACCGGGCCACAGTAGCCTCTAGCCAGGGGGAACCTCAGTACCTGGGGAACAGCGGTACCGGTGAATAGCGGCCCTTGGGCCCTTGTACTGGGGAATATAGGGCTGACCCCGCTGTTTCAGGTAGTTAGCACCTGGCTCATGCTCGTTTACATATTATTGTGTAGCTATGCTAATTAAGGTTACCCTACTTGCAGACAGTTTTAATGAGATTAATTTCCAACTGTCTTGGTTTCTTATTTTAGTATCAGACAGTCACTCACCCTATGGACTATTTAAACAAAATCACATTTAGAGATTTTTTGGGGCATTTTACAGGTTTCCTACTGCTGAATGTGTGAGTAAAATCATGGCTTTTAGTCTTACCATAGTCTAAAGACTAAAACTCAGGTCCACAACTATTTGTGAATTGCTTAACCTGTGCACCTGATGTTATGCCTTTACTTCAATTAATATATCACACAGCTGCAGACTTCAAGGGAGCCTTTTGAGCAGACTAGGAAAGGACAAATCCTGTTCATATTAAAAGGTACACTAGGCAACTTTTCTGGTGTGGGTCTGCCACCTGCTTGTCTCTATGGAGATGTAATTGCTTTGCCTGTAATTTTCCAATTAGTTTGCAATTTGTAAGAACCACAATGAAGAGCTTTAACGTGTCAGTAAGTGGCGTTAAGTTATGGAATAGATTGCCCGAGTACATCAAACAATGTCGTAACGATCAGCAGTTATAAAAAACAGTCAAAGAATCTATGTGAGGTATATAAGAAAGAAGAAGCGTAATCTTGCCTATAAATTTGTGTTGGAGTATAACCGTTTAGGCTTTAGGAATGAGCCTGTGTTTACCATACACCACATGAATTGTAAATGTGGGGTAGGGCTGGATAAGCTTGTGCTTCACCTACTCCTTTTGAGCATGTGGCGCTTTTGTTTGATATGACATGTATGTTGTTGCTATTAAGAAACTGGATGATTTTCAAGATTAATTGACCAAAGTCAACAATGGCACATGTTTCAAAATAAATAAAATGTAATGAAAATCAACCGCATCGGTGCCAGCCACCCGCTCCGGATCAGACTCGACTGTGGAGTAGTCCCGGGGTGAGATAGACCCAGTGATTACGGTGGTTTTGTGCAAGATAACTGAGAAGATTACGCAAAGTGGACGCAAAGATAGACGTGGCCCTGGCGGAAATGTGTGATTTGAAATCTATGAATGGCCAACAGGACAGCTGAGCCACTCCGGCTGTGAATGATATCTCTGATTTGAAAGAAACGATCTCTACCCTGCACACCAAAGTGGCTCAACTTATATACCAGGTACTTGATAGGTACCTCCTATCCCCCCTCGCCTTTCACCTGGTATCTCCCATAGCTAGCTAGGATGCACTGGGTCTCAGCGTTGCCGGGACTTATAGTCATAATAAAAATCAAACCAACCCGGGGCCCTGTGTAAAAACATCCTCCCCTAGTGCTATTTCTGTTGTCACATCACACAGATGGGAAAACAAAAGGCAAGTCAGACTGCCCAATCTGAGAAATTTGATTCTTATTCCCTGTAAAAAGTCACTGAAGTCTCACTGAAACTAGTCTAAAACTTGCTTTGCTAAATGTCAGATCCTTATGTAACAAATCCTTATGTAACAAATTCATTCATAATTTTATTTCTTCTTATAATCTTGATTTTATGTTTTTAACTGAAACATGGCTTGACAAAAACACAGGAAATTTAGTTCTAATAGAATCTGCTCCACCAAACTTTATGTTTGAATCTGAAACACAAGGCAAGGCAGGCAAGGCAAAGGCAGCAGGCAAGGCAAGTTTATTTGTAGAGCACAATTCATACACAAGGCAATTCAAAGTGCCTCACACAACAGGGAAAAATGCATTAAAATCACAAAGACATGGCAGAAATCACAAAATAATAGTTTCAAGACATAAAAGAGAAGAGATGCAAAGAAAAACATTTCAGTCATATGCACAGCCAAACAAAACAGTTTTTAGTTTAGATTTGAACATTGCCAGAGTAGCGGCCTGTCTCACATTCTCAGGAAGACTGTTCCAGATTTTAGCTGCATAAAACTGAAACGCAGATTCCCCATGTTTAGTCCTGACTCTGGGCACCAGCAGGAGGCCGGTCCCTGAGGTCCTCAGAGTCCGAGATGGTTCATATGGCCGAGATGTACTTTGGTGGCTAGGCCATGGAGAGACCTGTGTATACAAGCAGAGCTGCTTTGAAGTCTATTCTCTGAGCCACAGGGAGCCAGTGCAGAGACCTGAGCACAGGACCAATGTGATCATACTTCCTGGTTCTAGTCAGGACCCGAGCAGCAGCGTTCTGGATGTACTGCAGCTGTTTACAGCTCGTTTGGAGAGGCCAGTGAGCAGGCCGTTACAGTAGTCTAATCTACTAGAGACAAATGCATGGATAAGTCTCTCCAGGTCTGGTTTAGACACTATACTTTTGATTTTGGCAATGTTTTTTAGATGGTAAAAAGCTGCTGATGTGATTGATCTGATGTGGCTGTTAAAATTCAAATCTGAGTCCATTATTACCCCCAGATTTCTAACTTGATTTGTAGGTTTTAGAGCGAGACTCTGGAGGTGACTGTTAACACTTTCTCTTTGTTTCTATGGGCCAAAGACGATGATTTCAGTCTTGTCTGAGTTCAGCTGAAGAAAGTTGTTTTGCATCCAACACACTGATCTGTTGGATGCAGTGACAGAGTGAATCCACTGGTCCATATTCACCTGCCGTCAGTGAAACATAGATCTGAGTGTCGTCTGCATCATTGTGATAGGACACATTTCTCGTTGCGTATCAACTGACGTAAGGGCAGCATGTAGAGGTTGAACAAAAAGGGGTCCCAGGATTGACCTTTGGGGCACCCCACAGGTCAGGGGCATCTGGTCTGAGACACAGTTACCAATTTCGACAAAGAACTTCCTAATCTATTAACCAGTTTAGGGCAGTGCCAGTGATGCCCACCCAGTCCTCTAGTCTCTGTAAGAGGATCCCATGATCGACAGTGTCAAAAGCAGCACTCAGATCTAACAGAATTAAGACTGTGGCTTTGCCCGCGTCAGTGTTCAGGTGGATGTCATTCGTCACCTTGACAACAGCAGTCTCAGTGCTGTGATGAGGTCTAAAACCTGACTGGAGAACATCAAATGAGTTGTTTTATTAAGAGGAAATCAGTGAGCTGTTTGGTAAAACAACCTTTTCAACGGGACTTTGCCCCAAAATGGCAGAGTAGAGATGGGCCGGTAATTACTCAGTACTTGCGGGCATCAAGACCCTGCTCTTCTTTAGGAGAGGTTTATGACCGCAGTTTTTTCAAAGAAATTTGGAATGTTCCAGATTGAATGCGACATGTTAACTATTTGAGTGAGTGGTGCTAACAAACTGTTCAGCACAGACTTTAGAATCTGGTGGTACACATCGAGGCAGCATGTAGACGAACTCAGACTGGTGTGTATCTCCTGGACAGTTTTGTCAGTTACAGGTGCAAAGTGAGTTAGCTCTAAGTGTGTAGGTGGTTTGAGACTGCTGCCGTTAGGTCAGTTGATATACATCGAGAATTCGAGAATGTCTCCTATCACAATTATGCAGACGACACTCATATCTCTGTTTCACTGACGGCAGGTGAATATGGACCAGTGGATTCACTCTGTCACTGCCATCCAACAGATCAGTGTGTGGATGCAAACAACTTTCTCTCAGCTGAACTCAGACAAGACTGACGTATTTGGCCACAGAAGCAAAGAGAAAGTGTTAACAGTCAGCTTCCAGAGTCTCGTTCTAAAACCTACAAATCAAGTTTGAAATGTCAGGGTAATAATGGACTCAGATTTGAGTCCATTAAGTACGATACACTTAGTCCTGTGCTCAGGTCTCTGCACTGGCTCCCTGTGGCTCGGCGAATAGACTTTAAAGCAGCTCAGTCTCTCCATGGCCTAGCACCAAGTAACATCTCGGACATGTTAGTGTCATATGAACCATCTCGAACTCTGAGGACCTCAGGGACTGGCCTCCTGCTGGTGCCAGAGTCAGGACTAAACATGGGGAATCTGCATTTCACTTTTATGCAGCTAAAATTTGGAAAAGTCTTCCTGAGGATGTGAGACAGGCCGTACTCTCTGGCAATGTTCAAATCTAAGATAAAACTGTTTTTGTTTGGCTGTGCATATGACTGAAAAACTTTTCTTTGCACTCTTCTCTTTATGTCTTGAACTATTTGATAGCCTGAAAATGGCACTTTTAAATTAAGATTTTGTGATTTCTGCCATGTCTTTGTGATTTTAATGAATTTTTTTCCTGTTGTGTGAAGCACTTTGAATTGCCTTGTGAACGAATTGTGCTCTACAAATAAACTTGCCTTGCCTTGCCTTGTCTTAAATCAAGCGGTGCACAACCTAGAGAATCTAAATCGCAGAGATAACCTACAGATTATCATCTTCCAGAGGACAATGAAGGTAAAGATGTGGTCAAGTATATGGGGACCAGGATCCCTGACAGTGTTGGGTAGCATTACATTCAGAAGTTACTGTGCTACTTTGTTATGAAAGTACTCTTGTGTTACCAATAATTAACATTATTGCATAACCTATATCATTTGCCAACAATCCCTTTGCGTTGCTGAAAACAGTATCATAATAATTAAAGCATCAAATAAATAAAATGAATAAATGCATCTGACTGAGCTTTATTTATCTATGATGTATTACTACAATACAATGCCGTACAATAAGCAAAGTCCTCAAGAAATGAAAAACATCACAAAAACAAAATTAGTGGATTAGCAAGTGCACCGACGCACACCAACAGAATGTGCTTGTTTTAAAGTGTACTTTAAAAAAAAAAAAATCAAACTCACCACCTTGCTTTTAATCTACATTTATTCCTCAAATACAAAAAAGTGGTTATAACAAAGGAGAGGGAGTTTTTCCAAAATGTGTATCTGAATGTTTATCTCTCTTTGGCGTGAGGACAAGACTCTCAGTCACTTGTTGCACAATATGCATGCTCACAACATGCCGAAGCAAGTGTTTGCTCTGTAAATCCTTAAATTGTTTCTACCTTTGTTTCTACCATGCCGCTCAAAACTGCTTTAGCTGCATCCCAAAAATTGGGTGGAGAAAATTCACCATTGTTCTTCTCCTTTATATATGCCTCATTGTACTTTTAAAACATTTTCTGGAACAGTCTCTGTATTATATACCCTATATTATGTACTTTGTCCTTCCCCAGTCTTATCCCCATTTCATACAATACTATTCTGTCTAATAAAACCTACGGGCCAAAAAATCCTAAAAAAAATAATTACAAATAAAATAAAGAAATGTTTCCTGGGAGCCTTCAAATAGTGTTCACTAAGCATTCAAACTGACGACTCCCACATGAGATTGCTCCAGCCTGGGGAGCCCTGTGACCTCCGAACCTTCTGATAGCTTGCACAGATTTCCATTTGCCTCTCCGCAGTAAACAGGCTGGATCAGTGCGTGTGGGTGTGGGTCAGGGCTGAGAAAATCCACCTGAAAGCTTCCAGCTCCCTGAGCCATGCCTCCCATCGCTGTAGAGGGCCTCAGGGACAGAGCAGCTCTGCCAGATGTAAACACTGCAGCCATCCCTGACAGCGAGATGAATCATAATCCCCAACCTCAAGAAGCCCCTGCATGATGCTCCTGCAGACCAGCAGATCCAGGCATTGGACATGAGGACCACAGGAATGAGAGGCATGCAAATTAAAAGGTCTTTAGGTATAGGCAAGGCAAGGCAAGGCAAGGCAAGTTTATTTGTAGAGCACAAATTCGTACACAAAGCAAGTCAAAGTGCTTCAAAAAAATGCATTAAAATCACACAGACATGGCAGAAATCACAAAATCTTGATTCAAAAGTGCCATTTTCAGGCATTTTCATAGCTCAACGTCTTTTATGAAAGTCAATAGTAGTTGCCAGTTATAAGCATTTCATTTTGACTTCCACTTCCTAAATGGTGTATACACATATTGTGGTTTCTAGCTCACTAAAAAGGTATATCATGTGTGTGTTTGTGTGTGTGTGTGTGTGTGCGTGCAATTATTTGTGTATGTGTGTTTGTTGTTTCAAAATTGCAATACAACTTTCTGCATAGAATGAATAATATACAAGCAGCACCATAACAATTAGGAATTAAATAAGAATAAAGTTACATTACATTTATACATTAAATGTTTAATGTATAATGTTATACATTTCCGTTAGTCTTAAAGATATTTACAGTTTTGAAACGTGAAAAACCAAACTAGTGCATGTACCCGTTATTTTGCATGTAACAAAGTGTTGTAAACGCATCTATTAGGGTGAAAATGAGACCACAGCACTCCGGTATGGTGATCAAGTCACAACACTTCGTCTCTCGGCCTTTTTAAAAAAACAAGAAGCCTGACATTTGAGAGGGTAATCCGAAAAAGATATCCAAAAACAAGATTCTTTTGACATTCAAAATATCTAAAATGACAGATTGTAACCTTTGTGAAAAACTAACCTCCAAGCTAATGCTAAAATAGCGTCTACATCTAAACAAGCAAATCCGGCGGGCCTCCATGTGGCGGGCTTTGCAGACGGGCAAAAGTACCATCAGAGAGACAAGGCTCGAATGGGTTATGGAGATGCTGATTGCAATGCAGCACTAGATGGCAGCTCTCGGCCTTTTTAAAAAAACAAGAAGCCTGACATTTGAGCCTGACAGGGGTAATCCGAAAAAGATATCCAAAAACAAGATTCTTTTGACATTCAAAATATCTAAAATGACAGATTGTAACCTTTGTGAAAAACTAACCTCCCAAGCTAATGCTAAAATAGCGTCTACATCTAAACAAGCAAATCCGGCGGGCCTCCATGTGGCGGGCTTTGCAGACGGGCAAAAGTACCATCAGAGAGACAAGGCTCGAATGGGTTATGGAGATGCTGATTGCAATGCAGCACTAGATGGCAGCAAGGAAATCTTATATAAATACCATAAAGCCATATGCTTCAATAAACTGGAATTTTATTTGTTGTCCTGAAAACTGACCTCGGTGGAATGGACAGATGTGTGGCTAGGATCGGATGATGCTGAGGAGCTGAGAAAGCTGAGAGCTAAGATGAGAAGGCTGCCGGTGGAGAACGAGGCTATGAAAAATGTGCTTCTAGATTTTGAGTCAAGGTCAAGCAGAAATAATAAGACTCGTGAGAGCCCCTTAGAATGAGGAGAAGGACAATGTTGAAAGGTTCCTTGAGACCATGGTTCCAAAATATTTATCCGGGACTCCAGTTGTGACCTCCCGTTTCACTTTGGAGAGTTACTACTGTATATTAAATTTGCTCAGTCCTTTAAATGAATAAGGCCAGCTAAGAGAGTCCAAAGCTTTCTCAGCATCCAGACTTATTATTACAGCTTTGTTTTGTTGTTTTTTTATATGGTTCATTGTGTGTAAAGATCGTCTTATGTTATCTTGTGTTGTTTGTTCATAAATCCTGTCTGATCATTGTGGATTTAATTTGGGAGTATTTGTTCCATTCTTCTGGACATAATTGAGGTGTAGATACGATAGTTCACATTCAGAATTGAAATTGGTCTCTATGAGGCACATTCCAGTTGATTCTTCCCCTCTTATTAAGGGTAGTAAGGATATAATGGCTTCCTTGCAACTCAGAGGGATCTGAGCTTTTTTAAGGGCCCTGTCAAAAGTTGATAAAAGCAAGGGAGTAAGTGTGTCTTTTAGAGCTTTATACCACTTTGAGTTGAACCCGTCACTCCCTGGAGATTTATTGCTTATTAGTCTCTTGATTGCACTTTGAATTTCAGTAGTTGTTATTTCAGCACCAAAGTTTTATTTTTTTTTGCTCTGTGATCATGGCAGGTATTACGATTGTTCTTATTCTTCTTTGTTTCATGATATTTTGGTGAATCATTTCTTTGTAGAAAGATTCAAACAATGATTTAATTTGGTCTTGTTTAGTTAAAATACATCAATCTTGTATTTCTTTTTTTTCTTTCTGCCTGTTCTTCCAAGCTAATAATTTTGAACCACTTTCATAATATCTTGGTTAAGTGGAGAGCATTTAAAAAAAAAAAAGTAAAAAAAAAAAAATCCTATGAGTTCAGGTCATTAATCCCTCCACTTGTCTTTTTGATTTCCCGTAGCATTTGAGGATCCTTGTTTTTGGCATGTTTAGCTTTAGTTTTTTCTGTAACTAAATATATATATATATATATATATATGCCTTCATTTCTTTTTGGCAGAGCAACAGCAATTACCCTAACCCTCAAAACGGCCTTTTCCCAGAAAATTAACCATTGTCGTTTTCCTCTGCATATGTCTCAGTGTCCTTTGTCATCATTTTTAATAATTATGGGTCATTTAATCTCCAAAGTGTGTCTTTTTGTTTCAGGGATCCAGGTCTCCATATAATTGACCACATCATCTATGTTCTTGATTCAGTTTGTCCGTCAAAACATGCACCTGGTTTGTCAATTCTGACACTTTGTTTTGTAAAGTAGAGGTGTACAGTGTACCTCAGGCCAGAGACCTCCTCCTTGGCCAATGTGGCTCGGGTGCCCAGTTTAGCATTCTTGGATTTAAAATCCCGCATTTCCACTAGGGCCGCGTCCATTTTTGGATCCACTGTCTTTCTTATCTTTTCAGTAATCTCCTACAGAGCCGCCATAATCAGGGTTAGGTCTATCTTGCTCTGAGTCCTCTCTACCGCCACATCCAACCCAGAGCTCGAACTGGAGCGAGAGGTGGCCGGAGCAGTGACAGAGCCTGAGCCGGAGCCTATATCTGCCTCAGTGATTTCAGATTTCAAAAATAGTCTATTTGGCACTATGTGGATTAGAAAAATTAGTATACTGGCATGCACTAAGGTTCTCATTTATTGTTCTTCCAGTGCCTCTTGAGTTTGACACACATGTGAAAATTCCAATAGCCGCCACAGATTAGGGCTCCCTCAGAGTGGTTTGCAATCAGGTCTATATTATTAGTACAGAACAGGGCTATTCAACATAAGGCCCGGGGGACAAATCAGGACCTCCAAGCAATTAATCCGGCCCATGAACCGACTTCCAAATGTATTTTAAAAAATTATATTAATATTGTTTACAGGTTTATTTCTGGGTTTGCATTAGTTTAGACCTGGTTTAGTCGGTATTTGGTCCTTACTTTAGACCTGTTTTTATTTTGAGTCAGTCCTTGTTCAGACCTGGTTGGAACTAGTCTAGTCCTAATTTAGTTCTAGTTCAGTCCTGGATGGTCAATTTTGCAATGTTGTTACAGTAGTGGCGGGCTGTGTACCTCTGGCCCAGGGGCCTTGGCCCTCCGAAAAATCTGGCCCTCGGAAAAATGTTGTTGAATAGGCCTGGTATAGAAGGTTATATGACTCCCTGGTGGAGCATACACATGCAATAGAGTAAAAACCTTTACATTAATAGTTTCGTTAACCAGTACATATCTGATTTCTTTGTCTTTACATTCAAAACTTTGTTCAAAAGCTATTTGGTTTGAAATCAATATTGCAGCTTCCCTCTTGTGCTTGCCCCCGTATGATGAATAGTAACATTTTTAATAACAAAATGTGGTTAGTTTTTAATGTTCAATGTCATTCAAATGTGTCTCTTACAAATATATAATGTCTATTCTTTCTTTTCTTATATATTAATATGTTAAAATGTTGTATCATTTGATTGGGTTCAAATATGTTACTTGTAACACTTCTGATGCTATTGGATTGATAATAATCTTAAACTTATTCTAAAGTTAAAAGTTGACTTGGCAGTTTGTGATTCCTCTGGATAACAAAACAAAATATAAACAAAGTATCTGCCTAAACAGTGAATAGTGTGGCTGCTGAGGCTCTTTGAGGAGGCAGAATGGAGCGTTTGTTTCTCTCACTAATGAATGGCTACTCTTTGAAATTCAGCCTCCACTTTCAATGCATCTACTGTGACTGATTCTAACCATAAAGCTGCATAAAGAAGCAAAAAACACCATTAATGCTCAAACCATTGGGTCCACGCACTCATCTGCAGAGTCCGGCCTCATTTAAAACTCATTTTCCAAAACCTAACACCTAACACTAAATTAAAAACGCTCAATAAATACTATGCACACAGGCCTTGCGTGAGGAGAGTGTTAAAGGAGATTTTATTGGGATACTTTTTCCACTCAGTCAGTCACTACTTTCACAAGCTTGGAAAAGGAGATACATTCAACCGCACAGGGCAAGAAACAGCCAGGAAAATGTCAGACGTGTTTTTCTGTGTGCTTATTTTAGATCAGAGATGATTTTTTTCTGCAGAGAGCAAAGGAGTTGTGAGCATTGCGTTCTTACATTTTCTAAAAACCACATGCTCAAAGTAAATTAGTTATTGCTTATATTTATTGACCAGACTTTAGTTTAGTCTATTTATTGATTTATTTGAATGGGACCATTATGGTATTAATGCCAATGCTGTAAACACACCAGATTTTGCTCAAAGCTAATTTTCATCCGTAGTCCCATGAGACTTGGGGGTAAAAGCAAGTACAAAAATGTAAACTAGCAGTATAAAGTAGACACAGGTTAAGACATGACAACATAGTAAAACAGATACAGCAGACATAATCAGACAAGATAAATTAATCTAATACAAAAGTGCATTTAGATAAAGTACCTATGACTGTGCTCACTACTACGATTTTCATACACACTCTCTGCCGCCGCAACGCCACTGCCGCACTGCTGCCAATTTTCTGCCAAATTTCATAACATTTCATAAAACAAATACTTTTCTTTACCATGTAAAACAATATTTCAATAGGGGGCGCTATCGCGCCAAATAGTTGTTTCACTTCAAGTAGATTAAGGGCATGGGGTTTCCCTAGGGAGGCGCCCAGGAGGCATCCGGAACAGATGCCCGAGCCACCTCAGCTGGCTCCTCTCAACGTGGAGGAGCAGCGGCTCTACACCGAGCTCCTCCCGTGTGACTGAGCTCCTCACCCTATCTCTAAGGGAGCGCCCAGCCACCCTGCGGAGGAAACTCATTTCGACCGCTTGTACCCGCGATCTTGTCCTTTCGGTCACGACCCAAAGCTCATGACCATAGGTGAGGGTAGGAACGTAGATTGACCGGAAAATCGAGAGCTTTGTCTGTCGACTCAGCTCCTTCTTTACCACAACAGTCCGATGCAGCGAACACATCACTGCGGACGCTGCACCGATCCGCCTGTCAATCTCACGCTCCATCCTTCCTTCCCTCAAGACCCCGAGACACTTGAACTCCTCCACTTGGGGCAAGGACTCCCCACCCACCCGGAGAGGGCAAGCCACCTTTTTCCGGTTGAGAACCATGGCCTCGGATTTGGAGGTGCTGATTCTCATCCCAGCTGCTTCACACTCGGCTGCAACACGTCCCAGTGCATGTAGCAGGTCCAGGTTTGATGGAGCCATCAGGACAACATCATCTGCAAACAGCAGAGATGAGATCCTGTGTTCCCCAAACCGGACCCCCTCCGACCCCTGACTGCACCTAGAAATTCTGTCCATAAAAACAATGAACAGAACCGGTGACAAAGGGCAGCCCTGGCGGAGTCCAACACGCACTGGGAACAGGTCTGACTTACTGCCGGCAATGCGAACACAGCTCCTGCTCCGGTCATACAGGGACAGGACAGCCCTGAGCAAAGGGCCCCGGACCCCGTACTCCCGCAGCACCCCCCAAAGGGCACCCCGTGGGACACACGGTCGAAAGCCTTCTCCAGATCCACAAAGCACATGTGGACAGGTTGGGCAAACTCCCATGAACCCTCGAGCACCTGATGGAGAGTATAGAGCTGGTCCAGTGTTCCACGGCCAGGACGAAAACCACTCTGCTCCTCCTGAATCCGAGGTTCGACTATCGGTCAGATTCTCCTCTCCAGTACCCTGGAATAGACCTTACCAGGGAGGCTGAGGAGTGTGATCCCTCTATAGTTGGAACACACCTTCCGGTCCCCCTTATTGAACAGAGTGACCACCACCCCAGTCTGCCAGTCCAGAGGCACCGTCCTTGACCGCCACGCGATGTTGCAGAGACGTTGTCAACCAAGACAGTCCTGCAACATCCAGAGACTTTAGGTACTCGGGACGTATCGCATCCACCCCCGGAGCTCTGCCACCGAGGAGTTTGCCAACAACCTCAGTGACTTCGGCTTGGGTGATGGATGAGTCAGCCTCCGAGTCCTCAGTCTCTACTTCCTCTTCGGAAGACGTGACAGTGGGATTTAGGAGGTCCTCAAAGTACTCCTTCCACCGTCCGACGACATCCCCAGTCGAGGTCAGCAGGCCCCCACCCGCCACCGTAAACGGTGTTGGTAGAACACTGCTTCCCCCTCCTGAGGCGCCGGACGGTTTGCCAGAATTTCTTTGAGGCCGACCGATTGTCCTCCTCCATGGCCTCCCCGAACTCCTCCCAAACCCGGGTTTTTGCCTCTGCGACAGCACGAGCTGCGGCACGCCTGGTCCGCCGATACCCGTCAACGGCCTCAGGAGTCCCACACGCCAAAGAGGCCTGATAGGCCTCCTTCTTCCGTCCGACGGCATCCCTTACTTTAGGTGTCCACCACCGGGTTCGGGGGTTGCCGTCGCGACAGGCACCTGAGACCTTGCGACCACAGCTCCGAGCAGCCGCATTGACAATGGAGGTCGAGAACATGGTCCACTCGGACTAGTTAGACATTAATAACTAAGGAACCAATGATAAATAACCAAAATACTCATTTCATTGAAATGGTCGAGTCTGTACAAAAGGCCTGTAATTTCTTTATTCCCATGAGTATGTAGTGAGCGCTCCCGTCTTGCCATAATAATCGTGCTTTACGATATCACCTTTATTCTTTCCTTTATGTTTTGCATGACGTGCTTTGTGGCATCCCTATGCTTTGTGACATATGTGCTTAAAAGAGCATGCCGGCTCTTCTTACGTTTTAGTACTGCTGTTGTCGGGGTTCAGTGAACGTGTTCGTAACCTGTGTGCACCTGTTCGGTTCAATAAAGCTCCTGAACCCTTCTTTGCGTCTCTTCGTGGTTTCCATCGGTCCAGTTATCTGTCTGGGCCTCAAGTGGTACTCTGGCCGGCACCCCAGAGAAGTGACAGCTAAAAACCCAAACCAGCGCCTCACAGTCCAGAGAGTCCGGGGATGTCTCCCCAACAGAGTCCTTTGGTCACATGACATGACCAAGCACGCCAACTTGCGCTTTAAACCGGGACTCGGCAGTGACTCGGACAGGAGGCAGTGACAGCAGCAGCAGGTGAGTGTGGTGCATCGGTGCTTTGTGTGCACCATCGAACGCTCTACAGCAGGAAAAAGTGTCCGGACACTGCAGTTTGGGGAAGTGAAGGGCCATGATGCAAGTCAAGTTAACCGGGTGCTCCGCAAACGCCAAGAGCACACCACGCGCACTCTGGGCACGGCACTCTCGGGCCATGAGAGAGCCGGAAGGTGCACCGGGTGGGAAATGACGGGGTGGTTAGGACGCACCGTCACATAGTAACAACTTTATACTACTTTTGCTAAAATATTCACGACTGCACGGTTCGAGACGTCCCAGTTGGCTTTTATGTTCAGGGTGATGTGGAGAATAAGTCCAAATTTCAACTGTTTGTGACAAAGTAAAAATGTTCATCCCTTTCAAAATGCTTGTAAACCTGCATGCATGGTTTTAGCATGTCATTGGGTCTTTTACTCTGAATGGCAAGAATGATGTCTGTGCCAAATGTATTGTCTATGTCAATCAGAATCAGAATTGATTTAGATTTATTGCCATTGGCAATTAACAGAATTCACAAACAAAGGAACTTGCTTTGGTCAAAGTAAATTTGTTGACTCAATTAAAATGTTCATGGGGGAACTGTAGAGCTATACATATTGTATATCATTCAGAATCAGAATCAGAATCAGAAAGAGTTTATTGCCATTGTCAATGAACAAAATTCACAAACATAGGAACTTGTCTCGGCCTTAAGGTGCAACATAAAACACTGAGCAATAATAAGAAAACAACATATATTCAATCAAAAAAGGGCATGCATTAAGAAACAATTTAAAATTACTATACAATAAAAATAAAAATAGGCATTTCTATGTACACAAGTTTACAGTTATGTTTAAAGTTGTAGTGCAGAAAGTGACAGTGCAGTGAGTGGTTTGAATATTGCAGTTAAAGTGGCAGGCGTTTTGAAGTGTTCATGAGTCCAACGGCAGAGGGAAAGAAAACTATTCTTGTGGCGGGAGGTTCTGGTCCGGATGGACCGTAGCCTCCTGCCTGAGGGGAGTGGTTCAAACAGACCATGTCCAGGGTGAGAAGGGTCAGCTGTGATCCGACCCTGCTCGTCCCAGAGCCCTGGAGACGTACAGGTCCTGCAGAGATGGAAGTCTGCAGCCGATCACCTTCTCAGCAGAACGCACAATGCGCGCTGTAGTCTCTGTTTGTCCCTGGCTGTTACGGGGGTTAACTCTCCTGCGCAATGTCTTAATGTAGCGGCAGAGACGACGTCTGGTCCAGCAGCTTTTTGGGGGTTGGATTTCCGAAAATAGCCTGTGAACATCCTGTTCCTGAACTGAGAGGGTGGTCGGGGAGGTGGGGGTGACCAGGTTTGGGTTGGCGGAGGTGGCCACCGTGGAGGAGGGGGTGGTCACATCAAACCTGGAGTAGAAGGTGTTAAGCTGCTCAGCCAGTTTTCGATTGTCTGCAGCAGGGGGGCTCGGGGGCTTGTGGTTGGTGAGGAGCCGGAGCCCCCTCCACACGGAGGCGGGGTTGTTGTCAGAGAACTGCTGCTTCAGACGCGTATTGTACTGTGATCTCGCTCGAGAAACCTCTTTGCTAAAAAAAGCACACTGGTCATACAAGCATAAAGGTTACATCATAAAGCGTGATTATTATGGCAAGACGGGAGCGCCCACTACTGATTGCCCCACTAACTACTAACTCATGGGAACACAGACATTACGGGCCTTTTGTACAGTGTATGTTATTGTGGGTTTTCCAGTTCATGAGGATAGTTTTCTTGGTGATGGTTAGAGCTGCGAAGAGTGTTTTTAGTGTATTGTTTTATCAGTAATTATTATGAGGTCTCCTAGCAGACAGAGAGAGGGGGATAATGCAGGGCTAGTCAACTTAATTTTCCTGAGAGCCAGATTTCTCGGGGGGTTGTCGCCTCTGGGTCGGATAGCTGACGTGTAGACATGTAATTTGAGCGCCTGGTCTTGCCCCACCTCAAGTCCTTCACCTCCTCCCTGCTGCAGCCTCTGCAGTTCGCCCTCAACCTGGCACTCCTGTTTTTGGACTTCAGCTCTGCATTCAACACCATCCTCCCTGCTCTGCTCCAGGACAAGTTCTCCCAGCTCAAAGCTCCTGCAGTTCTCCCTGCAGGTGGATCACTGACAACCTGATAGATCAGAGGCAATGCATGCAGTTAGGGAACAATGTCTCAGACACTCGGACTATCAGCACAGGATCTCCACAGGACTGTGTATTCCCTCCCTGTACATAAACTGCTGCACCTCCAGCTATGACTCCATAAAACTAATCACGTTTGCAGACACGCCACCCTCATTGGGCTCATATTGGAAGGGGATGAGTCTGCTCACAGGTGAGAGGAGGACCGGTTGGTTTCCTGGTGCAGTGGTACCAATCTGGACCTCAATGCCAAGAAGACAGTGGAGATGATTGTGCCCTCTGCTGTGGACCTGTACGTCTCCAGGACTCCGGGACGAGCAGGTTGGATCATAGCTGACCCTTCTCACTCTGGACTATTTGAGCCACTCACCTCAGCTACGGTCCATCTGGACCATAACCTGAACAGCTTATTCCCCTCTACCGTTGGACTCATGAACACTTCATAGCACCTTAATAACACCTGTCACTTTAATAGTCATGTAAATACCTTTACTGTTCTGATCCTGTTGTTGCACATATATTTTATTTAAATCATTCCACACATTTTATTTTGCATGCCCTTATTTTATCTTAGCATGTTTAGCATAGTACACTTTTTTATAGTTATTAGGCCCGAGCCCCAAGCAGGGCAGGGCGTAGGGCCTATTGCTTCTGCAACGCGGCCAAAGGCCGCGTTGCAACTGTCCGACCAACATGCGCGCGCAGCGGCATGTTTGGTACCCCGTCGCCCGTGGGATTGCCGTGGCGATCACCTAGTCGCCCCTGGCAATAACCAGTGAAAAGCGATGCCGGAGGCATCGGTCATGCATACTTACTCTGCAATAGGACTAAAATAGTCAACAATGAGTGCGTGGCGAAGCCACGCACTCATTGTTGACAACCGCAAGCGCGAAGCGCTGCATCCAATGTCACCCTGGCACAACCAGGGTAAACGCCGATGCCGGAGGCATCGGTCATGCATACTTACTCTGCAATAGCACCAAAATAGTCAACAATGAGTGCATGGGCGAAGCCATGCACTCATTGTTGACAACCGCAGCGCGAAGCGCTGCATCTCAATGTCGTCCCTGCACAACCAGGGTAAACGCCGATGCCGGAGCATCGGTCATGCATACTTACTCTTGCTAATGACACAAATAGTCAACAATGAGTGCGTGGGCGAAGCCCACGCACTCATTGTTGACAACCGCAGCGCGAAGCGCTGCCATTCCTCCAAAACCACTCACAACACTCCGGCATCGTGCTGTACCTCAGAGCCCATGGCCGCAGGCATGCCATACTTATAACTGCTCAAATGAATGGAGTCTATGGGGAGTGAGTGGGGACGCCCGGCGGGATGACGACTGACGAGCGGAAGCGCTCGTAATGATGATTCCACCTCACGGTGGCGTGGGGAAGGCTCAGAGCTTTCAAAATGTGTATAATATGTTGTTGCAGTGGCAACGGATATATTGTTTTTGCTCGAAATATTATTATTTTTATTATTATTATTTTTTTTTTGTTCTACGAAACTTTTTTTCGCCTCTTTGAGCTCAAATTTGCACCCTGAACATGCTCAAAAACTCACCAAAACTTTGCCCAAAAGTCGATCTGGCGAAAATTTTTGTTTTTTGGCGTCCATTTCTTTTTTTATTCTAAAATGGCGCGACAGCGCCACACAAGGGGTCAAATTACACTGCGCCATGGAGACCTCAACTTTGACGTAGAGCTACGAAATTCGCCACACGCATTCCTCTCGTGATGACAAACAAACAGTTATCGTGGCCACGCCCCTGACTAACCATATGGCCGCCATCTTGTTTTGAACATGACACCGCTATTTCGCTCATATCGAACTTTCACCAACTCCTCCTAGGGCGTTTCACCCAGTGGCTTCAAAATCGGTGTACATCCTCTAGAACAGTGGGCATCTAAAGTTATCCAATCTTTTGGATAACTTTTACCGTCTACGTGCGGCGCAGCCGCAAAGTATGCCACCGTATTCTGTAATTTAGCCAATTTTAACATTGCCTCCCATTTGCGCAAAACGGGCCCGATGTGGGACCAAATTTTAATCAGTTGTGAAACTTTCAAGCTTGGACGTGGTAATTGTGAAAAAATTGCAATTGACGCAATAGCGCCCCTACACAGCGACATTTACATTTTCATACACTTTAACGAACTCCTCCTAGGCATTTCACCCACTGGCTTCAAAATTGGTATACATCCTCTAGACAAGTGGGGCATCTAAGTTATCCAAATTTTTGGGATAACTTTTACGGTCTTCGTGCGGCGCCAGCCACAAAGTGGACAACGCATTTTTGATTGACCAAATTTAAAATATTGTCCATTTGCGCAAAATTGGCCCGATGTGGACCAAATTTGAATCAGTTGTTCAACTTCCAAGCTTGAACCTGTTAATCGTGAAAAAATTGAAATCGCCCCAATAGCGCCCCCCACAGAGCGACATTTCCATTAACATGGAGATAAAAAAATTTACTTTTACGAAAATGTTCCAGATTTGGCCCAAAATTCTATTTTGGCGTCCCAGTCAAAAAAAGCAATCAGACTTATGCCATATTTTGACGGTTTAGCCGTAGCGATGACAGAAACATCCCATGTTATCCTAATGGGAAAATCGCCAAATTGCCAATTTTTCGCTTCACACTTTAACGAACTCCTCTTGGGTGATGGCCCGATCAACTCAAATTTGGGGAATATCATCTTCAGTAGTGGGTTATCAAAAGTTATCCAATTGTTAATTTACCATTTACGGTGTCTCTACCAGCGCTGCAAATTTGTCACAAATCTCTACATTTCACCATTTACAAAATGGCTCCCATTTGGTCTTTAGCGTGGCCTCTACACCATATAGTTTTTCCAATGACGTGAAATTCTGCACAACACTCTATTTTGGCATAACGACTCAAAAAAGTCCGGGGGGCCAAACTCATATTTGTTACAGTGTCGCCGTAGCGATGACTGCAACCTCCCATGTTGTCCCAATGGGTCCCAGTGCCAGATCTCTCAAATGACCAAATGACCAAGATTTTTCACTTGACACTTTAACAAACTCTCTCAGGCGTTGGCCCGACCAAGCTAAAATTGTGGACATCTTCTTAAGGGGCGGGGGCCATCAAAAGTTATCCAACGTTTTTACCGACAAACAGCTACGGTGTCTTGCGGTGAAGCGGCAAGTTGACTGGCAATTGTGTTCATTTACGCTTCATGTGTCGCCGTTCTGTTTTGCTTTTTTGGACAATGCTCAATGCACCAACGGCCAAATAATGCGGGAGCGGAGTGCGGAGTGCGAAGCCCGGCGGCGCGCGAGGGCCGTTGGATGCGCTTGCGGCTTTAATTATTATTATTATTATTATTATTATTACTATATGTTTTATGTTGCATCTTGGTATCAAAGCTAATTTCTGGTTTATTGCTCACCAACAGTGGCAATAAAGACGATTTTGATCTCTGTTCTCAGCTTTGTCGAGCATGTCCGAAGTATGCTGCTCCATTTCACTCATGCATGCTCAGCCCCCCCTCCTTCAGCTCCATTATGTCGCCATCCATACGGTCAAGCCTTGTATTATTGATCCCCGCACTCACCTCAGCCCTCAATGATCCTCGTTCGTTGGGATTATGTGGGTGAAACTGTGATTTTTAAGCACATTTTGGCAGCAGTGGCACAACTGCGTGTTTCTAGTCCGATGTCATAACCAGAAGTCTCTCAAACAACCTTCCTTCATGTTGTCATTATGGGGCATTTTTTTTGTAGAATTTAGTTTAGTTGTTTGGGCTTTTTTTTCATCATTGTACATAATACATTTACATGGAATTGAATGTTGTACAGAGCCAAAAGGGACTAGGCTAAAACAAAAACTTATGGGTGCCTACCCCAAACCATTTCATATTCGCAGCTGCAGCTGTGACTCGAGGGAGTCAGATCTCTCCTTCACTGTGGAACTTCTCCAGGTTTCTTTTTTCCAAAGAAGTTTGGTAGTTTTTCCTGGCCGAGAAGGAGGGTCTAAGGACAGGGGAGCTTGGGACATCTGTCTAAGGACACCGGACGCTGGGACATTTCCAAGTCCCTATGAACATTGTTTATTCTGTTTTTATTCTGTTTTTTCCACTGTAGCCCCTCGAGGCAACAACTGTTGTGATTTTGGGCGTTACAAAAATAAATTGAATTGAATTGTAGGATATACACACTAAACAGAATACTTCCTTGTGGCAGAGATCAAATACATTACTTATATCATAAATTCACCTCCTAATTGTCCATGTGCCATGATTCACACAATGATTGCATATAGACTTGTCCACACCAAGGCACACACTCCATACTCAAGCACACACCACAAACATGCACGTTTTTAAGCAAATAATGCATTTAATCTATTTTGGAATAAGGCTGTAACGTAGCAAAATGTTGAAAAAGTGACTTTCTGAAGCACTGTAATGTATATTTCTCTATTTGACCTAACTTATTTGAAATACCTAACTCACAATGACTGGCCAAACAACACAAGGATTTTTAAACAGAAATAACATTTTGTGATGAGAAATTTCAACGTGCTTAACTTTTAATCACAGTGAGTCTGTTTTACCCATTGCCCTGATGGAAATGAATGCTGGCACATGTTCAGTTTGAATCCCATTCCCTCTAATTGTCCTTGTCAAGTTATTACAGGACCTACACCAGGGCCATAAGCGTTTGTGACAGTAATATTAAACCAACATGATATTAGCGCTGCTATCGTCTGTGCTCTTATTTGTTAGCCACTCATTGCCAGATTCAGCATTGTTATCACTTTATTTTAACAGGCAGGCTAACAGTGAATTTGTATTCCCACCGGTTGTTGGGATGGATGTATACAATATCTGTATACATCTAGCCTTAGCCAGAAGCTGTGTATTTCGGAGCGTTAAACAGAACATAATGCTTGACTGACTTTTTGGAGCTTTCAACCCTGTTATGATGTTACTCTCCCTTAACAATAGATTTTTCTTCATTCACAGTGGTTTATATATATATATTTTTTTTATATATATACATATATAGTGATACAAAAACTGGGGGAGTGGCTACAACTGATCCCTGGAAAAACCTCAGACGTCTCCAGGGCCGGCCCAGCCTATAAGTGGACAAAGCACTAACCTGATTTATGCGTAGTGTAATCGCAGCGTGCGATGAATCCTGTGTTATACTTCTTCGGTGGTGTTTTGTTGTGTTTTGCGGTTGGCAGCCAACTGAAAAGGTGCAAAAGGTGCCACCTACTGTAAGCTGTAAACTGTAAACTGTAACTGTTTATTCTTTAGACTTTATCCTTTAGACTTTCTTATTTAGACTTTATTCTTTAGACTTTATTCTTTGGACCCTCACATCCTTCCTGGATTTCATTTGGGTTACTGCACATGTTGAGGTGGATGGTGAGGCAATGGCTGATTCGCTGGCTAAAAATTCCCTCAGGCGGCCGTCAATTGATGTGCTGGTTGAAATAAGCAAACCTGAAATCAAGCCCATTATTAAGAGTCATGTGTATAAACACTGGCAGGACTATTGGAATCGTTGTGATACTGGACGACATCTGTATCCGCATGAGAATAGCTTTGCTCGCATGAGAATGGCCACATGGGACTGAATGGGTGAGGCAAACATAGGCAAACATCCTACCGGTTTGTGTAATCACTGTCAAGAACTGCTGCTTCACTGTACAGCAAATTAAACAAAAATAACTGAATTGTCTTTAAGGTTTCAAAATAATAGGCAGGAATTCAATCTGTGGAATCTTCTTACAATCCAGTCACAGATATCATGTAAGGCTATAGTGACTATAGTGACTTATGTAACACAGGGTTAATTGGAAGATTGTAGTGTTGGGTGCGTTGTTGTAGTGTTGCACTGCAACCACTGATCTCCTGTCCACCATCAACTGCCGGCTGCCATGGAGGGTTGTGACAACAGCGAAAGTGATTCCAAGAGTCACAACTACAGGACTATTGGATGCGCCTTTGCGGTTGCCTGACTGGAAGCACCAACAACAACAACAACTGAAGAGTGGGGTCTGATGAGTGGAGTCTGAAGAATGGCGGTGGTGTGGCTTTGTGGATACCGGCCGAGATGGAGCACCACCATAAAGAAGACGAAGAAGTAGTCTGTGTAGAAAACACACTAAATGAGTATCAAAATAAAGAAATTCCCTGTCCGCTGTCATGTTCTGGTGGTTCTAAAGTCTAATGTCTAAAGAATAAAGTCTAAAGAATGAAGTCTAAATAATGGAGTCTGAAGAATAAAGTCTACAGAATGGCGGTAATGTAACACTATGGATACCAACCGCCATAAAACACCACCAAAAAAGAAGAGGCATCACAGGCGCGATGTCATCATGCGTAGTAGTAATGGTAATTATTCTTTATTTGTTGTTACCTAGCTCTGATGTTGATTCTTGGTATTTATTATGAATAAACGTTAACATTTGCGCATATTAAAAAAAAGAAAAAAATCTTATATGCTTTATGTCATCACATGACTGGTTGAAGCGAAAAGGAATTGAACACACACACATTATACATACACCCTAACCCTAAACTAAATAGGGGAAAGAATGCTTTCACAGCATCCAGACTTATTATTACAGCTTTGTTTTGTTGTTTTTGTATATGGTTCAATATGTGTAAAGATCGTCTTATGTTGTCTAGTGCTTGTTGTCTGTTAATAAATACTGTTTGATAATTGTGAATATGGGAGTATTTGTTCCATTATTTTGGAAATAATTTAGGTGTATATACAGTCCACGTTCAGGATTGAGATTGGTCTATATGAGGCACATTAAAGTCGATCCTTCCCCTCTTTAGGTATTAAGGATATGAGGCTTCCTTTTAACTCGGAGGGATCTGAACTTTTTTGAGGGCCCAGTTAAAAGGAATGTGTCTTTTAGAACTTTATACCACTCTGGAGGTGAACCTTTCACTCCCCGGAGATGTGTTGTTTTTAATCGCACTTTGAAATTCAATAAATGGTATTTCAGCGCCTAATTAAGTCTTGCTCTTCGGTCATGGAAGTTAAATTGAGAGTATTCAGAAAAGATTGTTATTCTTCTTTGTTTCCTGATATACATTTTTTTGTAAAAAGATTCAAACGATGATTGTATTTGGTCTTGTTTGTTTAAAATGACATTATTCTGCCTATCTATTTTAAAAAATGCTCTCGCTGCCTGTTGTTTTCTAAGCTTCCAAGCAAATGTTTTTTTTTATTTAAAAAAATTATATATTTAAATTATTTCTTGTGAGACCAGATCATTCATGGCAAGGCAAGGCAAGTTTATTAGTACAGCACAATTTGTACACAATGCCAATTCAAAGTGCTTCACACAACAGGAAACAAAAAATCACAAAGACAGAATAAAACAAAACCTTAATTTAAAGGTACCATTTTCAGGCTATCCATCAAATAGTTTTAGACATAAAAGAGAAGAGTGCAAAGAAAAATTATTTCAGTCATATGCAGAGTCAAACAAAACAGTTTTTATCTTAGATTTGATCATTGCCAGAGTAGAGGCCTGTCTCACATCCTCAGGAAGACTGTTCCAGATTTTAGCTGCATAAAACTGAAACGCAGATTCCCCATGTTTAGTCCTGACCAGATTTCCCGCATGTTTAAGTCCCTGACTCTGGGCCACCGCAGGAGGCCGGTCCCTGAGGTCGCTCAGGAGTGCCGAGAAGGTTACATGGCACTAGACATAGAGTTCGAAAAAAAGTTGTATCTTAGTTGAGTGACTACTAATGTTACTACTATATTAGGAGAGACTTGTATACATTCCAGGTCAAGCAGCATGCTTGAGAGAGTCTACTCTCAACAGCATGACGCACCATACATGGACACGAGGTGTGACACACCCATAAATAAAAACAACACAAAAAAGTGCAGAGACTAGCTCAGGAACTAATGGTGATGTACTTCCTCGAACGCCTGATCATCACACACGCACAGCAGACGGCAATTACACGTGAGCGCAGTGTGCCTGGCAGGGCAGTAAAAGAGCAGGGTGTTAGTTAGTTGGGAATCTGAAAACAGGATTGGCAAACTCACGGAAACAGATTCTGGGTTTGGGCACGCATATGTACGCGACTCAGTATTCGTATAAGCACATGTTTACGTGTATTTTTATCTCGAAAGTTTGATGCGGATGTTTTATTGTAGAGGCATTTCTCGCAGACTAGGAGTGGGTGTGACAGGTTGCACACATGTCCATAGCAAGTAGAGGCCTGCCTAGATCCGTGAAATTAGAGACAACGCACAGTGGAATAAGAGTCCTCGGTCAGGTGTTGATCCTCGTGTTTAAGGGTACTGTATCACTCCTATAGAATGCTGGGAGATTGTATTTTGGAGTCCGCACGTTCGTCTCTTTAGAGTTTGGGGACATAAAGCTGCTGATGCTCGATATCTGGATTCTTGCTTGGCTGGGGCTTGCTGGGCCGTTAAAATTCAAAGCTCTTCTGAGGGTCCTACTTAGTCCCCGGGTGGCTGCTGCCCTCTGTTTCTGCTGCTCCTCTTGTTGCTGCTCCCTTCTGGTTCTGCTGCTCCTCTGGGTTCTGCTGCTCCCTCAGTTCCTATGGATTTTGATTGCTCTGTAGGCTTCTCTTAACGAGGTTGCTGTAGCCAGCTGGCCTGGTGACTCGGGTTATCTGCTGACTTTTCCAGACTTGTTTCTGTGCTGCCCTAAGCGCAATCGCTATGTGCATGTTCTTTGTGTCTGTCTGAGCTTCTAGCAGGAGAAAGTTGTTTGGCATCACACAACTGATCTGTTGGATGCTGTGACAGAGTGAATCCACTGGTCAATATTCACCTGCCGTCAGTGAAACATAGATCTGAGTGTCGTCTGCAAAATTGTGATAGGACACATTCTCGCTGCGTATCAACTGACCTAACGGCGCAGCATGTAGAGGTTGAACAGAAGGGGTCCCAGGATTGACCCTTGGGGCACCCCACAGGTCAGGGGCATCTGGTCTGAGACACAGTTACCAATTTCGACAAAGAACTTCCTGGTTTCCAGATAGGACTTTAACCAGTTTAGAGCAGTGCCAGTGATGCCACCCAGTCCTCTAGTCTCTGTAAGAGGATCCCATGATCGACAGTGTCAAAAGCAGCACTCAGATCTAACAGAATTAAGACTGAGGCTTTGCCTGCATCAGTGTTTAGGTGTCATTTGTCACCTTGACAACAGCAGTCTCAGTGCTGTGATGAGGTCTAAAACCTGACTGGAAAACATCAAATTAGTTGTTTATTAAGAGGAAATCAATGAGCTGTTGGTAAATAACCTTTTTCAAGGACTTTGCCCAAAATGGCAGATTAGAGATGGGCCAGTAATGACTCGGCTTCATGACTGCTCTTCTTTAGGAGAGGCTTTATGACTGCAGTTTTCAAAGACATTGGGAAGGTTCCAGATTGAAGCGACATGTTAACTATGTGAGTGAATGGTGCTAACAAACTGTTCAGCACAGACTTTATAAATCTGGAGGTCACACATGGAGGCAGCATGTAGATGAACTCAGACTGGTGATGATCTCCTGGACAGTTTTGTCAGTTACAGGTGCAAAGTGAGTCAGCTCTCAGTGTGTAGGTGGTTTTAGGGTTATTTTATGCATTGTAGAATTGATAGCATGTTTAATGCCCTGAACTTTGTCATTAAAGAATAATGCAAACTCATTACACTTGGATGTGGAAATGAGTTCTAACGGCAGCAGAGCTGGAGGGTTTGTTCATCTGTTGTTACTACAGCTTCCAATTAGTTCAAAAAAATATCCTTTCCTAGTTCTACATAAATGAGGTTGTACATGTACAACTTCTCTCCTTTTAAACCTGGAGCTTTGACTTGCACCATTTTCGTTCGGCCCGGCGGCACTCCCTTTTCTGTGCCCTGACCGAATCATCATTTCTCCATGGCGCCTTCTCCTTATTTTTTAACAATTTTAGCCTTCATAGGGGCAATGGTATCGAGGACATTCAAAACACTAGATGTAAAAGAGTTCAACAAATCATTTACATTAGAGGATGAGACATTTTCAAAGTTTATCATTTTCCATAAACAGCTTTCCGTGCTGTCATTTATGTGTCTCCTCCGGACAATTTGCAGGACCAGCTGGAGGTTTGGGAAAAACAGACATGTCAAAGAAGACACAGAAATGATCAGACAGAGCAACATCGACGCACATTGACGTTTGAAATATTTACCCCCTTTGTAATTAGAAGATCTAGAGTGTGACCTCTGTTGTGGGCTTTTCTGTCACAGATATTATCAATATGAACATTGAAATGACCTGTTATGACCAAACCATCAAAGTCTGTGCATACGACTGAAAGCATCTCAGTAAAATCATCAATAAAACTTTGGCAGTGCTGGAGGAGGCTTGTATGAAACAATGAAGAGAATGGATGGAGACTGTTTTAGCTCAGTTTAAAGGATATGTACTCAAATGTTGAAAAACACCCAAAGACAACTGTGGGTAACTTTTCATCTCTAACAAAAGCACACACACCTCCTCCCTTTTTGTTTCTCGTGTTTCAGATTCAAACATAAAGTTGGGTTGGAGGCAGATTCTATTAGAACTAAATTTCCCGTGTTTTGTCAAGCCATGTTTCAGTTAAAACATAAAATCAAGATTATAAGAAGAAATTAAATTATTAATTAAGAATGATTTGCTTACATAAGGATCTGACATTTAGCACAGCAAGTTTCAGACTAGTTTCAGTGGGACTGGGGGTTTATCTTTTTTGCAGGGGATATGAATCAAATTTCTCAGATTGGGCTGTTGGATGCTGTTTTTACATAGAGCCCCGGGTGGTTTGATTTTTATTGTGACATATACGCTGAGACCCAGTGCATCCTAGCTATGGGAGATACCAGGTGAAAGCGCGGCGGGGTTAATGTGGGGCGGTTTTTGTCTGTATAGCAGCATCAGGGGGGAGTTCATCATCGTTAGAACCCTTGATCTTATTATATTGGCCATTAGTGGAGCCATCTTAATGTCTGATTTGATCAGATATTCAAGAATGGCCCCTGGGAAGGCCCTGGGTGAGAGTGGAGATGGAAAAGGCAGCAGTGTTATTGTTTGACCTTTATCGGGTTCTAAGTCTGTTGTATCAGTTGGATCAATACACTTGAATGAACTTGACATTTTAACCTTAGACACAACCCAGATTCCATTGTTCGGTAAGAGTCCAATAACAACTCTAGGTATTTGCCTCTGTTAACAGTTAGCAACATTAAGTCATATTTTTTGCATAACTCAGAAACACAGGGGAAACTGCAGTTATTTTTAGACAGTTTACGCACAACAGGGACTTCACAGTAATGGTTTTGTGTTGCAACATTGCGTTTCTCTCTGTGGTTCAGACCTGATTGGAAAACATATGGAGCAAATGAGCTACGTCCACAAGTTTATCTTACTCTAATTTACTGTAATACTGCATTAGCTTGAGGCGAAGCGGCAAACAGGCGCCATTATTTAGGTATTATGACGTTCTCTGTTCTCAAATGGATTTTTTTTTTTTAAAGTATAAAACCTGCTAAATCCCGTAGTTTAGATAATAAAATAAACCAGCTTCTTAAATACTGTTGCACACTGCTCACTGTGGCTTAAACTCTATATCGGTATTCGCTGCACACTGCACACTAAATATAAGCTCCCATTATTAAGTCCATTTTTCCATCACGCTGCGCTGGAAAGTTCCCAACAAGTAGCTGAGAAGATTTCCTGAGTTCAGACTCAAGCTTATGAAACGCAGCAGCGGTGGGGCCCAGGTCTGCGTCCGCCCAGAAAAAAAAAAAAAAAGAGAGTCAATTACACAACACACGTTAGATTCATGTCACCAAAGACCCTCTCCACCTGCAGATTGTGTCTACTCCTGACAGTCAAGCGCAAACATGGCAACGGAACCATTTAGAAACAGATTTCACAATGTCAAGAGAACATCGCAGAGAAAAAAAATTAAAATGTACAGATTATGACAAAAGGAATTTACAATAATGACTAAAAACTAATTGTAACTATAAAAAAATATATATTTTGTTTGTTATCTGGACTATACAGACTCTACAATACTTTTTTATAACAAAGACGGTGACATTAAATCAAAATGTCAAAAAAAGTGTAAATATTGTCTGATTTTCATACATAAAACTCTTTTTTGTAAATATTCTCTATCCAAAAGCCTTTATTCACAATATTTCAACCTTTAATTGGCATTTTAAAAGTCTCAATGTACAATAGAAAGAATTGCTTAACTAGTCGATTCATAAAAATAACAGCAGACTAGTCGACCACAAAAACAACTGTTAGTGACGGTGTTAGAAGTTGCACAACTCTTGATTTAAAAGCACATAATCCGGAGACGGTACTTGTTTCGTTCGAATTGTAAATCAAATCAAACAACACGTCCCAATAGTAGGATGCATAAGGTGTAGAAATGTAATAAAGTATCCTTAGAAGCTGCTTGTATCCAAACTCTGCAGTGTCTGTGGCGCTGCGAAGGTGAACAGGACGAGCTTGAGCTAATCTGCAAAACAACGCAGTCATTGAGGAAAGACTAAAGACTTACATAAACTTTTACTACAGTTAGAGGTTAAATAATAAGTGCTTCCAAAATATATATGTATGACAAGATACTTTATAAACAGGGCAATTCAATCAAGGCCCAGTTTTTCTGAAGGCCGTGGCACAAAGAGCCAAAACTTTAGACACAGTTTGAGGTCGCACAAAATATCCCCAACACAAGATCTGTTTAGTCTGTTTCAAAAATGATAACAACAACAACATGCCCTTTTTGATTTCTGTGATTTTTGAAAAGTAAAATACAAAAGGCTTTACCAGCATTGCTCTGGAAAACGGCAAACCCAGCACTGAACCAGAATTAAACTAGAACTTCACTAGTACCAAACAGGTCTGAACCAGGGCTATCCAAGAATTAAACCAGAATTAAATCCAGAATTAAACTAGGACCAAACCAGGACCAAACCAGAATTAAACCAGGACCAAACCAAAATTAAACCAGGACCAAAACCAGAATTAAACCAGGACCAAACCAGGACCAAACCAGAATTAAACCAGGACCAAACCAGAACTTAACCAGTCAACAAGAGAAAATATTTGTCTAAATATAAATCTAGTAACTTTATTGTTGTTAGAGGGAAACTACATGCAGAAAAGCATAAAAATAGAACTCAAGACCATACAGTTATTTAGTATTTTTACTATTTAGGCTTAATAGTATATTAAGAGCCTTGAATTTCTCATAAAACAAGTTCTATATATATATATATATCATTTTATCTTATCAATGGGCTATTAAAACTAAACTAAATCATAAATCATAGTTTTAAAAACAGGTTCTTTCCGTTACCACGCAATTATGAGAATGAAAATGTTATAGTTTGACATCAACCACAATATATTTGGTCTGTATTTAAATCAGGCTAAGGTTTCTTACTCACTGCATCAATATAAGAACAAGGCGTTCAAACATATCAGCTGACCATAAATACTTTCCCGTGCCTGTCAGCCTGTTATCAGTGGGAAACTCTTCTGCAGAAAACTCACAAAGTCGTAGTAATGACAAAAACAACTCCACACGGGCCAATGAAAACAGTGCACTGCCGAGTTACAAGCTGTCCCCAAGAGCTACGAGCCGCCACTACAGCTGTGCACAGAGAGACACATTCATCAGCATCGTCAGGAGAAATCTAAAAGACCTTTTCAAAAGTCACTGGTCATTTCAGGACGCACACTCACTTTGTTTCACTGAAATGCTGATGTCTTTCAAAAGTGATTCGAGGAGAAATACAAGTCACGTCATAAACATGGTGTAAGAAAGAAAAGAAGACTTGCAATTCAAGGACTGATATTGACAAAAATGAATGTTTAAATGTTTTTGGAATATTAAGACAACATGTCGTCAATCCAACAGAAATGTGTCTGTCATTTCATTGTCAGACAAAACTCTGTTAAATTAATCATAAAAGTGCTGAAATATTATCTTATAACCATAATTTACTGTGTAACTTTTTTATTTATTATTATTATCTTGGCATTTTTATTATAAACAATATACTTAATATGCAACATTTGAATAGCCTCAAAACAACATTCATGATATTATCTACATTTTGATATAAACTAATATAAGGCTGGGCTTCATATTGATGAATTATGAGTTCCGATTCCATTTTATTTTTGTCTTATCAAAGACAAACAAAAATGGTTTTCGCAAATGATTAGTTTCTGTACATAAACAATATTTAACACAGAATCTAGTCAAATGTCTTCCTCTGAACTCCAAACCAAATGTTTTTACAGACAGAGGGCTGGAGACCTCTTGATGAAAAAGACCCCAGCTGATCATCAACGTTTAGAAAGGGCTGTGGTTAGTCGACTAAACGAAACAAATTCTTGGTCAACTAAGATGTGTGCATCAATTAATCGACTGGTGGGAAAAGCTCTCAAAATGATAAGGATTTTGAGCAAAAACAACGACGTACAAAATGAAAGTAAAAAGTCAGATGAAACTGTCCAGAGACTCCCAAAAGTCCAGCTAATTCATTCAATGTCTTCTCCTTTCTGTTGGGTTCCAAATAAATGCCAATATAATAATCACAAGACTAATAAATAATTGGTCAACTAAGACCCCTTCGACCAATTAATCGACTAAACAAAAAAAAGTAATTTTGATAATAATTTGATTTATTGCACACTACAGCCTTATAAATTTCACTAGATTTTACTTAAACATGGAATTGGAAATAATGATGTAACATTATTACAGGTAACGGAGGGCGTTCTAAAAGTCTCCCTAATATAAATGTCCTTAATTCTTAACATTATGCTACTTCAGCTGCGCCACATGAACTCTACAAAGAACATTCATTGTTGCACGCCGCAAGAACCACCGCCATAGGCTAAAGATTTTCTACTCAAGAATAAACAAATAATTAATAGATTCTTGCAAAAATTCTCAGACTACTTATTGGGGCCTAAAGCATTTTGTTTACAGTTCGTGTAGACTCAAATAGCAGATAAGTTGTAACCTTTGTCCCTTTCCAATGCCCTGACAGAGCAGAGCTGCCGACTTCCTTTAACCGAATCAGCATCAGTGGGAAGAAAACATAGAAAAACTGTTGAGCACGGAAAGTTCCTCTTTCAAATGTTGTTGTTGAAAGAACTGGTGTCATAATAAATGAAGTCATCGAATAAAAGGCTTGTAGATGTTATTCTTCAATGTTTAAACTATTTTGAATTCAGAAAAATGTAGTAGTGATTACATTTAGTACGGTTAAAACAATTTCCTTATAATAGTTGATTTGGAAAAGGTTTGATAAAGTAGTTAGGTAGCTTGAGAAAACGGAGATGAAAAAAAATGTGTGAGGTTGTCAAATGTTTCACAAAAAATATCTGTCACAATATCTGTCACAATTAATGGAATAACAAGATCCTTTGTCGTTATGTTGCAGCTACAGCAAAAAAAAGTGGGAAAAACATAGACTATGATTCTTTACTATTTCAGTGCAGACAACATAACAGAACTGTTTTTGATCATGTTTATATATTTTTAATTTTTGGAACATAAAATGATTTATACCAAAGGCGTGTTAAGGCACTTAAAAGGTGGCGTATATAATCAAAAATTCTGTTTTGCCATTTCAAAATATTGTGATATCATCGTACTGAGAGATTAATCAGTTGTTTTAAATGTTTTATGACTTCATAGATGAGCTAGATGCAACCAAAGTATCTTCAAGTTTAAACAGAGAATTCTAACCTGAAAAATGTTGTTTAATACTTGTTGCCAGCTTATCATGCTTGTAGTATGATTGACGCATTATCTATTGGTTGACTGGTTGACTATGAAAACAATATTTTATTTTGATGTTTGTAATCGTTATCTGGACTTTAACAGACGTTAAAAATTTGTTTTAAAAAATAGTGTTATTAAAAATACTGTGGCATTATTAAACCAAAATGTCAAAAAAGTATTATTTTCATCATAAACACACTTTATTTGTAATGATTGCCCATTTAAAACTCACCATATTTCAACATTTCAGTTATTTAAAAATGTGTTCAAAAGAACAGAAATCACAGTTTGAATAATAGTTAACTAATCGAAAAGAAGAAAAAAAAAAGTGAGTGCAGCCGTAATAATTTATTTTAGCAACTTGATGTCATATAGTAATTATTAGTTAATTTAATAGTATAATGTTCTGTTGCTGTTAAATTAAGTCACCTTTACAATCAACTGTTCAAATCTAGTAGCCAAAAGGTTGTTTATGTTGCGCTCGTCTCCAAAATGAAGCGGCTGTTGACAATAACAAAAATAACATACATTTAAAAATAATAATAAATATTAAAAATCTGAGTTTCTACCAAATAATGCCTTGCTTAAAATGCCAGCGCTGTGTACGAGTCCAAACCACCTGTACGTGTAGTGAAAGGGACTTGTTTACGTGTGAAATGACTTACTTTCTCCGTTCGCCCGGTGACAGCTCAGTGCGCACACCGCGGCCACAACAAAACACAAAGTCCGAAGCCACATCACTGAATGCGGTTTAGACGGCGCCCTCGCTCCGCTGCTCCTTTCCTCCGCAAATCCTCAATATTCCCGGTTGAAAAGAGGGTTCCAGCTGTGGTGTGGGGGACGCTTGTTTAGGAAATGGGCTTGTGTGCGGCGGCTGACAGGTAAATAAAACTAAATAAAAGATCCCGGGAAATGGGCGGAGGAACGAGTAAGTCCAACGTGTTTCAAGAATCAGTAGTCAGTCCCCAAACACACGCTAGCATTCAAGCTAGTGCGGGATAAACGCGCTCCTCGTGGACAAACATTGCTTGCATTGCACATTTGAGCATCGTTTCCACACAGAGAATAATGTGTCCGAGTCAATTTCATCCATGTTGAGGAAAAATACAGCGAAGGCGGCTTATTCTGACGCAGTTCAAGCTAATGTCAATAGCTAGCTTAGCAACGACGCGACTTGTGCTAATGTGACGACAGCCAGGCCACACAAGCAAAGTTTTCGCTCAACTTTAGCGCTTCAAAAACAACGCCGTCCGCACGTTAATGCACGCGAGCAGTCCGACATTTTCTGTTCGCCTTCCCAATGTCAAAACGCACGCATTCGAAGCAGCACACAGACGAAACTTGACTTAATAACGTGCAAAAATGTGTGCAGCTGACTCGTTGGTTATGGCATGCGTGGCGTAGGGTTGCGCTGCTGCTGCTGCTGCTGCTTTTTCCGCACTAAATGTATCCAAACCCTTCCAACGCATTGACGATTCAACTTGGGAACGGCCTCGTTTTGCCTGTCAGGTCTCGAAAAGGCTGCATCTCGAGGCTTGTCCGGTCACTGCAGAGATTTCAGCGTTTGTTGGGACTGTCAGTCAGTAATGCAATGTTTGGGAAGAGGAAAAACTCCCCCCCAACTCGTGTCCACGCGTCACAAAGCTGCTGCAGGTCCGAAACGAGTCAAGGAGATCAGGTCGAAATGCACTTTAAATATGTTTTTCTCTTTGTTTCCCTTTGCAGAGAGAGGTAGATTGGACGTCGCATGCACAGGTCCGAGGATCCCGTTTTCCCAGCGCTTCTCCGCCAGTAAACAAACCGAGCCAGAGACACGGAGATGGGCGACATGGGAAACACGGACTGGAGCTTATTGGATTACACAACAGAAGTGTCAGACGAGACCGCCGCGGAGGAACCCGACAGCTACTGCATGTGTTACATTAGGGATACCACCACCACCACCACCACCACCTGTCTGTCTTCTGCTTTGCCCCCCCCTGCACGCACAGCTCCCACTTTTCACAGAATAACACACGTTTTCGTTGATGGGTGCCACAGGAATTGTATAAAAAGTTAGACAACATGATGAAATGTTGTTTTTTCTCTCGCAAAGGAATCAAGACTTTTTGGGTGGTACTGGCTTTTTTTTATACTTTATTGCAATGTTTTCTTCATTCTTTTAGTGCCATTATTATTCTTACACATTGGTAACCTTTTTCATGTGTGGGTATGGAAATATACAAAAGATTACAGTCATATAAATAAAAATAAGTAAATTATTAAAGACAATGTAATATTCATACTACTACAAAAAAAAGGAGGGGAAATGAAATGTTATATATGGCTATATATGGCTGCAACAAGTTGGCCACTGTCCAGGCCAGGTGTACCCCGCCTAAGGCCCAAAGGCACTGGGAACAAGCAGTAGAAAATGAATGAATGGCTATAGTACACATACATTTCCACTCTAATAGCTAATATTGTGAACAATGTTTTGACGATATGCAGAATTTCAATATCGTATATCTTGAAAAGCTTTTTAAAGTAAAAACGGGGGGAAAAAACTATGTTGTAAACTTCCAAATAAGGGTGTAAAGTGATATTTCTGCACTTTGATACCTCTAATAATACTTTTAAATACGTGTTTTAGCACATTTCTTTTGTTAATATCCCTTGTTACGATTGATAAAAACTGAAAATCATATGGTGTTATTGTTATCACCTGTTATCATCTATGAATTTAAACATCCAAAATCCATGTCCCGCCACCACTGACTAGGAAACTGAACGGATTTTGGAAAGGTAATGTAATCATATGTGAGGTAATTGTCGGCACGTTCTCAGTTTTGCAGACCAATCACTAAAAAGCCGTTATCTTAATTTGTTGGCATTGCTTGGTGAGGTTGTAAATAGCGGTTTCAAGATAATTCAAAGACGCTTTACATAGTTACAACAACAACAAAAACATGAACTAAAACAAATCATTTTAGTATCTTTCACTTTTCCCACTTTGGCCCAGGTCAACTTGGAAAAAGAGGTTTCGATATCAATGTTTCCTTTATTTTCCTGGTTAAATAAAGGTTAATAAAAAAGTAAATGTTGTCAGTATATTATAACTGCACTGTTATGTTCTTGTAATGTAAGCTTTTAATGACTGTTTCTACATTTACGCAAGATTTTGGCATCGATCTAGTCATCTATCTTTCTATTTCTCAATGTATGTTGTTTGGTGCTGGTGTGCTTCAGGCCTGAGGTGTATTTTGTTACTAGTTGAAAAGCAGAACTCTTCTTTTTTAACGCTCACACACACTCAGACAGAGAGGCTTATGGGGGGGGGGATATATTGCATTACGCACTTCACACCATGTTCACTCAAAGGCCTAAAAATATCCTGCGTGGTTCTTCTTGGTTGTTTTTGTCCATTAACGTTGCGTAGTCACTACCTGTTTACAACCACTATCAAAGCAACAATGTGATAATGTCTTGTTTTTCCTTCGGCTAAAATAGGCATAGAACACGGAACTGAAAAAAAGAGCACATGTGCCAAAAGATAAGACCCTTTTTGAGGTTAAAAATACATTTCATTTGGACAATTATAATATCACTGTGAAATTATTGTTTAATGAAGTCTGGATTTTAACAGCTACTTGTCAGATAAAGCCATATAGAGCCCAAACTTGTTATATTATAGTCTTATATAGCGCTTTTAATGTTGATTTTGATGCGAGTAAAGATGCGTGCTTCTGCTATAATAATCAAATTGTGGTCATTCATTACCACATAACTGGTTCTGGACCCCGTTGTACCTTTAAAGTGTTAATACTTGAGTATCTTCAGGTTTTCACGATGTTCTAATTTTGCCTTTATTTGGTGTATTTGTACCTGTTGCACTTATGAATTATAGTTTTACACCAATCGAGTAGGTATTTGAGGAGAAAACGTTGAAAAATCTGTAGAAAATGACAGGAAGTGACATCACACAAGGGACACTAATTCCAGTCAAAGTTTATGCATAATTTACACAAAGAAACAACATGAATTCAACAAAATAAAGGCACACTCATATATTTCTATTTCTCAAATAAAAACAAATGGTGACTTTAGATGAGTTTTTGCCCAGTGGTTGCTGGGTAATTTCCTTGTGTGATGTCATCAATTACAAACAGGAAGTGTGTAAAAAAATGTGCTATCCTGTGATAATTTTTTTTTTTTTAATTTAGCAAAATTAAAAATATTATTTATCTTAACTGCATTTTAGTTCAATTAGTTGTCCAACCTGTCAGAGGAACTTCTACAACAAACACTGTTAGTTCTGAACATCAGTCATTCAGCTTTCATAATCCTGAGCAATACTGTAATAATCATGTGCAATACTATGACATAATGTCAATCATCCCTGTGTAATATTTTCTGTCCATATGACAGCTGTAAATAAGAGTGTTATTATTATTATTATTATTATTAAGATTATAAGAGTTTTCTTTTTTCCCCCTAAGTTTTTATTGTTATTATTATTATATTATTATTATTATTATTATTATTATTATTATTATTATTATTATTATTATTATTATTATTATATTATTATTATTATTATTATTATTATTATTATTATTATTATACTGTGCATAATCTGTTTCTGTACCCTTTGTTGCAACACTAGAATTTCCCCATAAAGGTGATCTTATCTTATCTGAAATATGATTTGGGTGTTTTTTCTATTTGCAGGACCTTATAAACTCAGGTGTTTTTTGGTGCCCGGTATCTGCTATTGAAGAACACATCGACCCGACCGGAGAATGTGACCAGTCGGTGAAAATGCACTCTCTTATCCAACCTTATGTGTTCGACACCGCCGAGCTGCAGGCAAACTGACTCAGGCAGCGGCGGATGAGCATCATTAAGCAAAAGGACAAAGAGGTGAGGTAAACTGCGACAAACCAGACCTCTATACGTGTTAGTCTAAGTGTCACTGTGGTCTGGACGTAATCCCGTAGTGCGAGTGAGCAGCGGTAATGAGATCTGGGTAAAGCCGGTCCCATTTCACAGTAGATAAGTCGTCCATTACTTTTGTCTAGAATATTACACAGTATGGCATAACACTTCTCTTATCTTGTATTTACTTGCGTCTTTTTATTGCTCAAAAATATCTTTAAGGCGTACACATGCTTTCTGAATTCTTAAATATCGTAAAGGTATTAGTTGTCAAAACGCAGCTCTTTCTCTTTAGGCCTGTTTGTAAATGTCCCAGTGAAATAAAAACGAACAAAAAGAATTACCCGAGATTTGAATGTTTCATATATTTAAGTCCATATACACGACGGCTATGTCTCGAACGCAGTATGAGCGTTAAAGTAATATAGTAATTGTGGGTATTCATTGACATAATTAGAACAACTGTATTCTTTGTTTTATGTCGCATCACGTCACCAATTCGCGTTCCTAGTTTTTGAGTTTTTATAAGCTGACAATGGCAATAAAACCTTTTCTGAGTCTGATTCTAACAAGTACAACGCATTTGAAGTGAATATCACAGGCTCTGTTCCATATTTAAACTGAATTAAGCCTCACACTGGCTCAATACCTGTTATACCTGTTGAACTTATGACATACTGTATCGTTAAAACACATTTAGTACCACTTTAAATTTGTAACGTGACCTTTTCCTAAGCATTTTCCGATGGCAGCACCTATGGCCGATCTAAACTGCAGTGTTGTCCGCTGTAAAGGCTCTGGACTATTGATGTTTTTATTGGAGGAGGCAGAGCTGAGTCTTTCCCTCATGATCTAATCGCTGACAGAGAGGAGGGAGGTAGAGAGGGGGAAATGGGGTCAAATGGGGTCAAATGAGAAGCCCTGTCTTAACTATAGGTCAGAGGTGGTGCCTGAAGGCCTTATCTCACGGAAAAGAACGGTTATTATTTTAAGAACTTAAGCTACTCTTCAAGCGGAGCCCTAAGAAAACTTATATTTAATGTTAAAGGTGTTCTATCTGAACTATTTTCCTTTTAAACGGTCCAAAACCTTTCCCTCACTTTCCTAATGCATTCCTAGCATCCAAATGATTCAGTATGATGAGTTTATAGGCGCTTTTCACAACTTTCAGAGGCCAAAGCGAGGTTTTGCTGTCATTGGTGAAGCAAACAACCACGAGCATGCTAAAAGTGCACTTTTCGGCTAAAACGCTAGAACTCTAAAATTGGATGCAGACAGCACACGGGGGTCTCAGTTTGAACACAAGAGCTGCTTTTACACTATATACAGTGGCTCAGGTGGTAAAGCAGTTGTCCTATAACTGAAATTGACAGTTTGTTGTCGCTCACGTACTGTTGTTTTGTTCTGCGGCAAGAATTGTTTTAGTAGTGGGCTAGTCAACAATTATTTTTCCGATTAGTTGACTTGTAAAGCGATTATTTCTGACTTTTAAAGTATATTATCAATCAAACAAATGGAAATATGTTGGCTGACGGCTTCAGGGTATACAATATCACCATTAAAGTGTATTATTGATAAAAATAAGCACTTTTTTATTCTTTTATAATGCCGCTGAGTCTGTATAGTCCAGATAATGACTATGAATATTTTAATAGTCGACTAATCACGGTTATTCTGATTAATTGTTGCAGCCCTGAGTCAATATTGCAATGTAAAAATGTGAGTGTCCAAGAAGTGCTATATACAGTATACATGAAGACCAGTACAGTAATGCGATGCATATTGTGCCATACTGTAAATCCTACTGTACTATTATGTTCTGTGTAATGACCAGCTCTATTTGAAGGCAGGGCAGGGCGGTTAAGATGAGTACATGCAATATTTACACAGTGCCATCCTGGTTATTGCTTTTACAGAGATGTTCTCAGGAAATTAGTGTCACAAAAACAAGCAAACATGGATGTCCTGAATTGATACAGAGTCAATCTAGCACCGGGAACAAAGTGGCGGCTGTTCCTTCCCAGTGATTACGGTGTCCAAACGTGACATAAAAATAAATACATTAGTCATGTTTTATTAGTTACAGCTGCAATTACGCTACTACTTCTGTGAGCAAACGAGTAACAAGTGTACAATATGATGATTGTTGCCTTTCTTGGTCGTATCCGAGATGTAGAGGTCTAAAGATTTGAATTTTAAGTTCTTAAATTGTGCTCGACTCATTAAAGTAAAAGAAAAATAGGCTCAGTGTTTAAATACGGGAAATTATTCTTGTTAGTGAACTATTTCCTTAACGACTGCTTTGCTGCGTAGATAAATAAAACGCAGTTTTGCCCAAAGTTGAAGGTTAAGAAGTGTTCATTTCTAATATGTGATGCGTTTATTTTGTAATTCAAGTGTGCAGAGCATTTACCCCTGCACATTGCGACAGTAGTGGTGGAAGCTCTTTGTGTTCATCTGTAAATGTGCTTCTAGTTCCAACTGGTTTTACTCATGCAAATTCAACATAGACCTCCAAAAATCATAATAAATCATCCGTGCCTCGAGTGATAGGCCACAACCATCTTTGTAGAAACCTGTGTCTTACATAAGCTTGTACCTCTTGTATGAAAATCTGCTCCCGTCTGCTGTATGTCGCAGGTGCGCGAGCTGTCCGTGTTACACAATAAATCAACTCCGAACGCTTTTCCCAGACGCATTACGTAGAGCAGTCGTGCTTCAGACTACACCGTTCCACACTCAAAACATGTTCAAATTTTTAAAAATCCTCGATAAATACGACTAAAAATAGTTTGCCTGTTTCTGACCGGGTTCAATAAATATGTAGAAAATGCCACTTAACCAACAAACTATAAGTAAAACGTGACCACACCCCTGGACTCATAATTTAGATTGAAACAAGACTGTATTGAAAACAGTCACAAATAATAATCCTATAAACGTAATAAAGTCCAAACTACTCAGATTAAGATAAAGGTATTCTTTCCCCAGTGTAATAACCTTTACCTTATGCTTACCTATAGAACTCTGTTTGGATGTGACAGAAAAACAACAGGGCCAGATTTCACGCTGATAACGACATGACTCGCCCACTTTTCTATTTAACTGTAGTGTTTTTAACCCTCCGATAAAGGTTTGCTGAGGAAGAGCAAATTTAGACAGGAATTTTGTGTACATTTTGATTGATACAGCAGTACGTAAAGGCTCCTAGAATTTGTTACACTGATGGTTTACTTTTCACAAACTGTTATTTCGGCTGCGATAGGCTTACACGTTTATTATTTCGAGTACAGTTAGCACTAAACTGCGGGTTTCTATTTCTCAAATTTGCCAAATAAACATTCCGCATCAAAGCAAGTGATTTACTATGGCAGAGTTTAAAGGAGATTATGAAAAACAAAACAAAAACATTGATATTCCGTCCACCAAAGAGCACTTCTTTTTCACTACTTTCCATCACTGCCTGTTCCTCTTTACCTTTGTTCTCAAAAAAATAAATATTATGCATGTAACGTTTGTTTATTGAACGTATATACAGTTTCAGTAAATTAACTTTGATCCACATCCACAGAATCATTTAATCAACTAATAATAAATGATACATTTATCAATGAATAGTGCAGTTTGGTCTTGTTTTAGCAGTTTTTCCCTGGAAAAGGACAATTGTTTTTTCGTTTGTTTTTTTGTTTTGATTTTATATCCTGTACAATGATTTTCCAGTCAGTTTGAATATTCTGAATTGGGAGTCCTGAGTCCATGCAGTGTAGGAATCTTACTGCAATCGGACCAACAGTTGAAGGTAGATATTGCACGGATTGTTCAAGACGATTACAACAACTGAAACGTCAAAATCCCCTATAACTGATGTAATACTGATAATTTGAGCAGTTAATGAACATTGTCTTTAGGTTTATATTTGTTTAAGTAGAACCAGTATAGCAGCAGCCAGCACGTGTCCCAAAAAACCCTCAGAAACCTGGTGATATATTCCGACTTCTTGGCCTCGAGTCGCGGCCTGGAGGTACTTTGAAGCAGGTGGAAGTTGTTTAAATGAATTTTCTAAACCTGGGTATACGTGCTTGATCCTCTCCGACCGACTTATTATTATTCAACCCCGAAATGCAATTCAAAGTCACTTGTCATTCGCCTATAGCAGGAAGCTGACGTTGGCCCATTTGCGCTTACATAAGACTAACAGTGCAGATGTCAATGGCCTTGTGTGTGTGTCAAACGGTCGGTCCGGGCCCACACACCTTTTTCCCTTTCGAGTTAACCATCAACTCAACAACATGTGCCCGGAAATCTTGAGCGGGAAGCGGCATCGGGGGGTCTGCTTATAGCGCATGGGAACGCGGTGTGTAGTGTAGCCGAAGGTTAAAGATAGCCAGGTTCAAGTTCAAGTTTGAGAACAATGCGTTTTTGCACATGATTCATTCCCCAGGCACTTCCTGGACGCCACTGTGCACGACACGAGGAAGAGATCTGGACATGCGTTTCCCTAGAAAGTCTCCGGGGATAAACACGTTTGACTGTAAAAGATTTCTTCCTGCTACTGTTTGCAAAGCACTATTTGTCAAGTGAAGAGGCTCTGGTTGATGTATGTACAGTACTTTTGGGGTTAAGTGGAATAAGTATTTGTAGAAGGGGCGATGTGAACTGCAAAAACACAATATCAGCATGTCGAAATGTGACTTGATTTCCTCTTGTTTATCTTGACTCGAGTAGTTGTTTTAATGTTCATGTCGATATGTTTTTTTTTCCCCCCCAGAAGACGTCACACATTTTTATTGTCCTCTGGCATTTGCAGTAACAAGGAACAATTAGTGAGGGGTAAATGCTCAATCTATTCTGAAAAAGTTGGCAAAATCAGCTGGCGTTGGTCTTAAAAATGATAATTACTATTAATCGACTAAGAGTATTTGTGCTGTGGCTTTGCGATTTCTTTGATATCATTTAACCAGTTAGAGCCGATATGCAGCCTTATTAAAATGAATTATTTGCCTCAAAGCTCTACAAACATTACCCCAGAATGACAACTTGAAAGAAGGTCGTTAGAATTCTTTGCAAATGTATTAAAAATATTCTTAAAAAAGAAAAAAAAAGCACTTGTACATAAGTATTCATAGGCTTTGCTCAATACTTTGTTTAAGCCCCTTTGATACTAATTACAGCCTGAAGTATTTTCAGATGTTCTTCTGGAAGCTTCTCTTCTCTCCACAGAGACACGCTGGAGATCTCTGACCATCTGACTCCTCTTCACCTCCCTGACTAAGACCCTTCTCCTCTGATTGCTCAGTTTGGTCCAGCTTTAGGAAGCGTCTCGGTGGTCCCAAACTTTTTCCACTTACAGATGATGGAGGCCACTGGGCTCTGACGAACCTTCAGTGCTGCACACATGTTTCTGTCCCTTCTCCAGATCTCTGCCTCCATGCAATCCCGTCTCGGAGGTCTGCGGACAGTTCCGTGGACTTCAGGGCTTGGTTTACCTGTGGGACCTTATATAGACCTTTTTCCAAATCACGTCCAATCAACTGAATTTACCACATGTGGACTCCCATCAAGTTATAGAAGGAGCTCCAGGACGAGCAGCGAAAAAACAACATGCCTGAGCTCAATTTTGAGCTTTTTTTCCCTTTTATTATTGATTTTTTAATACATCTGCAAAGTATCCTAGCAACCTTCTTTCACGTCGTCATTATGGGGCAAATAACGCATGGAATCCTTTTTGGAATGAGGCTGTAACATGACAAAATGTGGAGAAAGTGAAGCGCTTTAAAGAATACTTTTCACCACTTCTGGTCTCTCTGACTGAAGAACAATTAACGTGTAAGTGGGACGGAGCGTTAGATGTTGCCATGGCGCTGTCCCGTTTTGTAATACAGTCCGCCTCTTTCCCTTTAGCTACAGCTGAGACTGCGATAAAGGGAAAAGAAGAAGAAACATCCCGACACAGCGTTCCCCTGTTGCTTCTGTGAAGTGTTCAGTTTATCTTGTCAGAACTTGCCCAGTCGCTCCCCCTCTTTCCCTCTGCCCACCCCTTTCTTCACCCCTCTTTCCCCAGCTCTCTCTCTCCTTGTTTGCTCTCATTTTCTATACACTCTCTTTCTCTCTCATTCCTCCCCCCGTCTCCTTGCTCTATCTGCTCTAATGTTCTCCCTCCCTCTCCTCTCTACCTTTCTCCATCTTTCTTTATCTTTTCTTTTCTCTCCCGCTCGCTCTGTTCCTCCTCCCGCTTTTAATTCCTTCCACTCTACTTCCACACTTTCTCTCTTGCCTTCTTTCTCCCCTTACTTTCCTTTTCTCTCCTCTCTTTTTTGCTTTCTCTCTCCCCTCCCCTCTTTCCACTCGCACTCTCCCTCTCCTGCACTTCCCCGCCTCCTCCCTACATTCTCGCTCTGTTTCTCTCTCACTCCTCTTTATTTCTGTTTCTCTCTCCATTTATCTGTTTTTTCTCTCCGTTCTCTGTTTCTCTCCCTCTGTTTACCGCTCTCTCTCGCTCTCCTTCTCTGTTTCTCTCCATCTCTCCTCTCTTTTTTGCTTTCTCTCTCACCTTCCCACTTTCCACTCTCCCTTTCCCTCTCCTGCACTTCCCCGCCTCGTCCCTATATTCTCTCTGTTTCTCTCCCTGTTTACAACTCTCTCTCCCCTTCTCTTTCTCTCCTCTCTTTTTTGCTTTCTCTCTCCCCTCCCCTCTTTCCACTCGCACTCTCCCTCTCCTGCACTTCTCCGCCTCCTCCCTATATTCTCTCTTCTGTTTCTCTCCCTGTTTACTGCTCTCTCTCCTTCTCTTTTTCTCTCCATCTCTCTCTCCCCTTCTCCCCTCTCCCCCTCTCTCCTCTCTTTTTTGCTTTCTCTCTCCCCTTCCCTCTTTCCACTCTCCCTTTCCCTCTCCTGCACTTCCCCGCCTCCTCCCTACTTTCTCTCTGCATCTCTCTCACTTTATTTCAGTTTCTCTCTCTATTTATCTGTTTTTTCTCTCCGTTCTCTTTCTCTCTCCGTTCTCTTTCCTCTCTTGCTCCTCTTTTCTCCCCCCCTCCCCCCCCCCCCCTCTCCGTCCCTGTGCCAGGGAGTCGTTAATCCCGTGGCCTCTGACTCACACAGAACTGAAATTTGCCGTTCGCTCGTTAAAATCCGTACACTGTGTTTTTGATCGAGTCGATATCGGCTCTTGTCAAACGTGCCCGTTCAAGTCGAGTGATGAAACAGTCAGAACGGTTACCACAACACGCGTAGATGAAACAAATAAAGAAGCAGACACATACAAAGACCCCTGTCTCTGCATGATCTGCACCGGAGACTTCACAAACGCCCACTATGTCACCTGCTGCTTGGACATCAGCCATATTGTGCGCAGGGGCGTTGCCGCGGTTACCACCAACGCCAGTTACATGTACTTTCACAATAAAATGCGTGTTCGAACTGATTAAATACACCAGATAACAGTATGACAAAATTCAATAAACAAAAGAACCTTGTTGGACAAATTTGACGTACAAAATGGGACTTTTATTTTGGACTTTGTGTGCCTTCATTTCCCTTCACAGCCCCTTCATTTTTTACTTATTTTGTTCTCTCTGGTTCTGCCCTGTTTGGAACCTTTCTTTTCTATGACTCCACAGTTTAGACAGTGCAGCTTCACTTGGAGATGATTAACCCTCATTGTGCTGATGATGAGCCCATAATAACTCTATCCATATTAACATAACCAGAGCTCCAGAGTAAAAACAAAAGGCCTGGATTATAGGTAAGAGCCTTAAAACAATCTGCTCAAATCCCAAATTAATGCATCAATACATCTGCTCTGCTTACTCACCTGCAGCATCATCAAAAAACGCACAGGGGGGATTACGCTGGAGCAGAACTGGAGGGTGAAGCTGTGTAAGCAAGAATAACGGTTTAGGGATTGAAGAAGTTTGATTATTTACCGTAAAAAAAAGGGCTTTAATAATTGTGTCCCGAAAACTAACTAATGACACCCAGATTCAGAAGCATCAGTGTCTATAAACGAGGAGAGGAGTGTTTTTACTGCTGTTAAAGCCAGGCACTGCAGGTGAAAGGGAGAAAAAAACTTTAGAAATTTGAAACTTCATCTGTAATTTACTTTGAGAAGAATTTTTTTTTTTTTTATAAATGTAAGCTTTTTATCTATATATAAGGCATTTTGTGTGTAAAAATGGCCCAAATTACATTATCATATACAAGTAAAAAAAAGGAATCAGCTCCAGGTTTAAATGGCTTTCTTCATTTTGGTGCCATATTAAATACAATGAAATTTACAAAAAGTAATATTGGATTTCTTCCTCTCTTATCGAGACTTCAAATTTTGCCTTCATTTTTGGAGTCAAAACTTGGAATAATGATCCCTCAAAATCTAAAATGTGAAGTTTGGTTAAATGTTGGTGCTACTTTCAAGAGGGGGGGGGGGGGATCTGACCAGAAAACTACACCCGAAAGTCTTTTCAAATTATCGCTCCTTAAAATGTACAAAAAAAGAAGCAAAAACAGCAGTTTCATTGTACAATAAACCTTTAATAAATAGTTTGTCATTAGTTTCCCATATGTACATAATAATAACCACCACTTTTGTTGCCATTTCTTGTTTCTTGGCTAATTTTAGGCACACAGAGGGGGTCCAGGCCACACACCACCACGTACTAAAAACAGGAGTGGCCAGAGCAGGTAAAGTCCTAAGAAATATAGATATATCCGCCCCGATTCGACCAGACACACAGCACTGGCCGTTTTGGAGCATAAATTATATACATTTGCAAGTATAGATGGTTTTTGTACATTTATTTTCAAGTTGCAATGGTAAAAATGATAGGTTCGTGAAGAAATTATAAGCAAATTTGCTTGTGGATTGGTCCAAAAGATGGTGAACGAAAAGACCTTCTGTTTATTAGTGCCCCAATATAAATAATAAATTAAATTAGGTGGATAAAGAACAAAAATGTACAGTATTTTTGATATTTTGTGACTTCTTCAGGCCAATTAAACGTGTAATAAGCAATGATAAAATGCTTGTTGAATCGATGTGAAACTAAACATTTGAATCGTTAACCGTCTTGTCACAACGAGCTTTAAAAATGAGCAGAAATTATAATAAAAAGCTAAAAAAAAATATCTGCAAAGTAAGTTAGACAAGAGACGAGATGTCACGCATAAACACACAAACAAACACGGTACAAAAACAAAACTTTAAAAGAAAGTTTGGCACCAAAATAAGCCTGATAGATTTTTCTTGTTGGGTCGTAGTGGATAAATGCACTTGAGGCATTTTTGGAAATCAAAACGACAACGACAAACCAAATATAAAAAGGAATAAAATAATGTTCAGGGCATGTCAATACAAACATACCAACTTTAACAAGCTTTTTATACGAGTAAGAAGTCAGTTGTGTAATAAAATGAATCACTCAAAGTCTATGCATGATTAGGAGACCGTATATCGTCTTACTATAATCGTTTTCGTTTCACATTGCGTCAATATTGATGCAAATGTGAGTGCCAAGTTTGAACTGCTACTTCAGGTCCAATTCGAGGAAAGCGGAGGACTTATTTACCCTTTAAATGTCAAATGTTCAAAATGACAAAATGGGAGGCAAAATAAGCGACTAATTAGAATTTCCAAGGTAGAAATGTCAGTTAGTTTGAGTTTCTACTACAAACTGTGGGGAATGTAAAACGCTTTTTGCCAGATAATTTCTATTTGAGCTTCAGAAAAAGTATCATTTGTTGTAAAGTATGTGATAAAATGTCAAACACACTTGTGGGGTCAAAATTTCTGCCTCCAGTCTGAGATTGAGAACGTTTTTGTTTAGACATTTTAAAAGCGTCTCTATAGGGTCGTGTTAATGCTATGTCTCCCCCTTTTGGAGAGACTGCTGAACTACACCGGGTGATATCAACTGACAGCAAGCATTAGCCCACAGTCCTTTCTAGAGCAATGGAAATCTTGCCTTCTGTTTAAGCGTACTATGGCAGCAAGTGCAATTTTGTGTGCGATAAAATCAAACCGAGCCACTCATTGCGGAAGATCGGCTCAAAATAATAAATGGTGTCGTGAAAATGCCTGAACGAACAGAAGCGTGGGGTATGAAACAAAAAAGGCATGTGTTTGTAACCGCTCGCAATGGAGCAATAGCTTGGATACAGAGCCATCAGACCTCAGTCTTCATACAGGTCATGTCAAATTGATGCTAAAGTCACTTCAAGGCAACAATTGTTTCTCGAATAAAAACTTGAATCACTACAAGCTTTCGGTTTTGAACAGAAAATATAATACAACCCAACAGTACTAAACTAGAATGGCAAGTAAACACTGAAAAACTGTTGTCTATTAAAGTGGTCTTTGTCGGCACACCTCAGAGAAAAGAAGTGTTGTGTTTATAGAAAACGTGGTCTTCTCCAGATCAGGCCTGGTCCCGAACCGGTCTGGGTTTTTCCTGCATCGCAACCAAGTCGAGTTGAGATATCGCGTCGTCAGATTGTTACGCTTCCCAATGAAGGACACGGGCGCCACAGAACGGCCCACAGAAGATTATGAAGAAATACACTGGGATTTAGTAACAATCGCTTTTACCCCGCTCGCACAAACCGCTCAGTCCCCGCGCTCGCACCAGCAGGGGGCAATAAACGCTCCACTCTTTAAATAACGATCAGAGTCCAGCTCAGTCTCTGCGTCGCGCTGGGCAACTCTGGATTCACGGCTTTTCAAAACAGGCTTTTCGCTAGAGTCCGCGCGCAGCTTTGTTTACGCAGGGGTGGAGCACGCAGTAGAGCGCCTCCCTGTGGTTGAGGTTATACGCTACTGTCCTCAAGCAGTGGCTCCTTGCCCTCGGCGCCGCTGCCCTGGGGGCTGTGTGAGTGGCTCTGGGCCCCGTTGCTGTGCTTCTTGTAGGCGCCGGGTCTCATGCCTGGGCCAGTGTGCTCCGGGATGAACAGCGCCACCAGGAGGGATAGCAGCACGGAGCAGGCGCCGAACAGGAACGGAGGGCCCGGTATGATGGCACTCTACGATCACACACAGGATTAAAAATAGGAATAAATTAGTCAGCAACTCAGCAAGTCATCAGACACATATTATGCACTATTTTGTACCGTTACTGTCCTTTAAACATGCTCTCGAGTATGTTTACTTTGCCATTCACGACACATGACTATCAGTCAGGCGTTCACTGGTGTTAGCGCTCCGACTACTGAATTACCATGGGGAAATAAACCAAAGCTAGCCGGCAGAGCTCTATGATGTCACACATCTGGAAACAGTATTTTTTGTGAGGCTCAGAATCAGAGGATCTCGTAAACAAGATAAATGACACAAATGTAAATGAAGCTAAATACAACTCCAGGTGTGTTTTCGACACACGGTGAAAAGTAAATTTTGCGTAATATTATTAAATCTATGTAATTTGGCTGCAGGAATGGTCCAGTAATAACCTTGAATATTTGTATGATTTCAGGAACAGAATTTAAATAAATGTATTTAGCCAGCAGTAAGATGTTAAAATGCTGTGCTATAATTATTGTAGGAAGAAACATGCATTTTATGACCATTAAAGAAAATAAACTGATAAAATCTCTCACTAATTATTGGATAACAACTCAAAAACAGTTGCTTTAAAAAAACAACAGATCAGTAGCTGTCATTTCTCAGCCTATAAGCGTGTTACCGTAGATCCATGTATACATTTTTAAGTTGTTAAATCACGTCTTTACAATACACGTTTTATGACGAGGCACATTTGAACCGGACCCCTGAAGCCTCACCTCGTCAGTGGGGTTGGCCATGTTGGGTTTGGCACCTTTCTCCGAGCCGTCGGTGTCCGTGAGCTCCACGTGGAAAAGGTAAAAGACGAAACCGTAAAGCGCTGGACCCAATCCGTTACAGAGACCTCGGATCCCCGTGATCATCCCCTGCACCACACCTGGAACGAGAAACAGCTTACAAATTCTTCAAAATTCAACTTTATTTATACGATAATCTTAAACTTGAACTTTAACCGCTAAACAAACTAATTCAACATTTCCTGTAAGCCAACAATTTCTAACAATGACAGCTTACATTGCCGTTAGGAACACTTAAAAATAATTCATATAATCCTCCAATATGTGATGGGAAAACAGTATATTTGGGGCTCAGTATTAATTGCGTACTTTTTCTTTGCCTTGCCACAAGATTTACGCTGCAGAGAGTGAAATTTGTAGCTATGACGACTTATTTTTGACACCAACAAATTACAAAAGTGATTGTGCTGTTCATTTATTGCAGGTCATTTTTTTTTTTTTTTGGGGTGATTCTCCTGCCGTCAGTGGCATAAAGTAGTTTCAAAATAATTGTTTATCACTCCAAAACGTGTTGTCGTGAGAGATCTACTACACGCGCGCGCACACACACACCGATTGGCGAGTGATGAGTTTGGGTACATTTACAGCCGTGCAGTTACATGCGCTACTGAAAAGATGTCTTGTTTTCACTGTAAATGAAATAACACGCTTCAAAATCAGCCTCAATGTGATAAATTCTGCTGACCCTGTTGGTCGGGGTCGGCGTTGCGGGACACGATGGCGCTGATGGCGGGGAACGTGATGCTGGACATGGCTGCGACTGCTCCGGCCGCCCACATCATCCTGAAAGAGGAAGATCAGAAACACGTTCATTTCTGTTTGACGCTTCAGTCCAGAAAACTGATGCCATGTCTGAGATGGGACAGAGAAACAACAACTAACAAACTCTGTGCCATGGGTATTCGAACTGTGAACGAATAGACAAATAAGGGTTGAAAATATACAGGTAGATCCAAAACCAATGCTGTTCTGTGTAATTACACCTCCATCTGGTGGTGAAAAAATGTAGTACAATACAAGAATTATTTATTAGGTTCAATCAGATTCGAGAGAAGTATTCGCTCTGTGGGCTTTTTAACAAAAACAAAAAAACAAAACTTGTACATGCTGGAAAAAGTATATATATTTTATATATATACACACTTTTTCTCCTGTTGCCTCACAATCCTTTTAGTAAATACAGTGAATTTATACTGTATTGTGTGCTTTTACTGATAAATGTGGGCGTTTTTAAAAGCTACTTCTGCCCCCCAGCGATAAATACATGTATTTGATTAATTAAGAAGTAAGAATGCTAAATTACTGCTACTGCCATTTCTAACTTTTCGCTACTTCAGTTGCTTGCAGTTCTAGGCTCAAACTGTACTTTTTACACATCCATCACTTCGCCTGCTCCCAAAAATCAAGATAACATTGACATTTCAGTAAATAATAAAGCGTACATAAAAAGGGACCCGCTTCATTTATAAAAGGAAGAAGAGAGTATATCCATCTATATTTGTAAGTGTCTCAGTTATTGGTGTGTTTGTAGTGCGTTTGTGTGACGTCACTGACCAGGGCTGAGAGCCGAAGCCGTACCAGGCCAACTGCAGGATCTGGAACCCGAGGCCCAAAAGAATTGTGTTTTTATTTCCTATCGAGCGCATCAGGATCCCCAACACCACCGTCTGCAAACACATATGCTTTAGTCAACATGTGAAGTAGAGCCAACGTGATAACGTTAAAGATTGTCCAATGATGAATGTTGATTTGTTATTTTAAATTGCCAAATGCCCTAAAAAATAACTCTTGGGTACAGTGGTTACCTGTGCTAATATGGAGAGGATTCCCACCACAGCGATAAAGGCAGCCACAGTCTCAGAAGAGAAGCGTATGACCTGAAAGAGCACAAGACGTAGCACAACTTGGGTCAAAGGTCAACAACGTAAAGACAATGCAATTTCATTAAAGGAGACATGTAATACTTTTTTTCCCCACCAGATAGCTATAACATAAGTAGATCACCATTTTACATTGTGTTCATTGTAAATCGCAATATTGATATAAAACAGGTCCGTCGACTTCTTGTAAGACTGATAAGCCCCGCCCCTTCACAGTGACATTTCGTCGAAACAAGCAGCAACTGTCATTTACCGGTGCATGTGTTTATTTCTGAAAACAAATGTGGCACAAATAACAGCAACTAAGCGCAGGGATGTGGGCGGGGATAGGGGGTATGTGTAAATAGGAGTTTTCAGAGCGCTCAAGATTAATTCAATGATTCAAACGTGCTGGAAAATCAATGAAAACACAACTTTGAGTAAACTAATGATGACGGTTAAAAGCTCATTAAAGTGGATTGTGCATAATATGTCTCCTTTAATTGATACATTGGTCACTTTATGAGACAATTACTGTTAAACACATTTTATATTAAGAAGTTTTTCAGTAATGTTCATGAACCATCTTCAAGTGGCATTATTAAAAAGGTGCACTATGAAACTTTTCTCATTTCCATGGAGATGTTATTGCACTGCCTGGAATGTTCCACAGTATGGCATTAAACTCAGCCAGCCAGCCAACCGCCAGGCCAAGTCACGGGTCAGATCTGCGGAGAGGCGACCACGCTCACCGTTGCAATATATGTTTTATAATATATTTTAGCGATATAAACACCTGTAACTGAATAAACTAAAGATGAATATCGAGAAGTAGCATCTCAATGGAGACAAGCGTGTGGTGGAGCTCCTGAAAAGCTACACAGTGCATCTTTATACAGATAAAATCATCTTGAAGTGTTAGAACAGCAAGAGTAATTTCAATGACTCGACTTACAAATTCTTAACACAACAAAAGTTCAGATGAGAAAAGAAATCCAATATCTTGAGTAAACAAGATGGGCGTGGCGGTGGGAACACTAAACCGTCTATTTGTGAATATATTTACAATAACGGCCCGATGGCCCGATGTCAGAAGTCGTATGACTCGTTTCTCTGCCCTCACTTTTCTGTCCTAAACTTTAACTCTTGAAACGGCAAATACAAACACACTTGAATCATTACGCTAAACACTTTTATCACTATCAAATCAACAAACGTTCTGAGAAGCATTTTATTACAAAGCCCTACACGTGTGCTCTTCCAAAAACCAGCAGGGTCGAGCTTGGAAACTGAACGTGTGGAAATTAAAAATAAAATACAAAAAAAAGTAGTCTGCAATTTGGCTCCGTTTGTCCCGAGGCAAAAGCACACGGCTTCACTTCAGCTGCGTCATTAGAGAATGGAACTCTACGGAGGCAGTTTCACAAAGCACTGACAACTGAATGCACAGAGAACGACAGCAAGAGGGAGGAGCGTTCATGTTGGAGCATTTGGCCATTTCAACACACGGTTTTGTGTTAAAGAATGCAACGTTTAAATGTTTTCACTAAAAACGTACCGGCTGTTGCCTGAAAAAGACAAAAAACAGCAGGAAAACTTAACCAAATCTGACAATGATGTTTTAATCAACCAAAATTTGTAGTAATCGACTCATTATTTTATTTAAATGATGATGATTTATATGGGGGACCAGCAGAAAGGAGAAGGTGTGGAGTTTGGTAGTGAATCCTGAGTTTAATCTGGGGTTTTTACAATTAAATATGCAGTTTCATAGTATTCAAACTAAAGCCTGTATGCAAATAAAGAGCTAGTTCAGTTCATAGTCTGACCAATCACGGCGCAGAATCTGACACCTAAAGCATCACGGGGTAAAAGCTTAATAAATGAGCTCGATGTCCTGAAGTGAAGAGAGAGAGGAAGGCGTTACCTGTTTGAGATAAAGGAAGAAGCTGGAGTACTGCCCGGCTTCAGGGAGGTAGGACAGAAACACTGTGATACAGATGAGCAGCACCGTCGAGTCCTGGCCCACTTTACGCAGAGACTGAGGGGGAGAGACCAGGACAATTCAGTTTAAACTTTGATGTTCATAATCACTGCCGCGCTTCAAATTACGGGAGGAGTAATGAACACCAAAAACAACGATGGCGATTTACGCACGCACTAGTTCAGAGACAAAGTATCTGCAGAAGGCCGATTTCAAATGACGACAAAACATTCAAAAGCCCAACGAGCGCATGTGAAAGTGCGGTTGGACCCAAGGGGGATTTTAAGTCTTATCACAATATAAATAATGAAATTAAAAATGTTCCTTTGGATGTTTTTATGAAAAGACAGGACAGGAATACATCACAGTCTAGTCTGACGCACAAAGCAAACAAGGGTCAACTTTGGTTTTAAACTGAGCCCATTTTAGTCCTGATGTGGACTTTGGGGGGTTTGGGGTTTCCTAGTCCTTGTTTAGTCTTGATCTAGTCCAGGTTTGTTTTGGGTTTGGACCTGGTTTAGTCCATTAGTCCAGTCCTGCAAGAGTAACCGTCCCGTCCTCTAAGAGTAACCGTCCTCTAAGAGTAACCGTCCTCTAAGAGTAACCGTCTCTAAGATAAGAGTAACCGTCCTCTAAGAGTAACCGTCCTCTAAGAGTAACGTCCTCTAAGAGTAACCGTCCTCTAAGAGTAAAACCGTTCATGATCTAGTCCAGGTTTAGTTTTGGGTTTGGACCTGGTTTAGTCCATTAGTCCAGTCCTGCAAGAGTAACCGTCCTGCAAGAGTAACCGTCCTAAGAGTAACCGTCCTCTAAGAGTAACCGTCCTCTAAGAGTAACCGTCCTCTAAGAGTAACCGTCCTCTAAGAGTAACCGTCCTCTAGTAACCGTCCTCTCGAGTAACCGTCCTCTAAGAGTAACCGTCCTCTAAGAGTAACCGTCCTCTAAGTCCTCTAAGTAGTAACCGTCCTCTAAGAGTAACCGTCCTCTAAGAGTAACCGTCCTCTAAGAGTAACCGTCCTCTAAGAGTAACCGTCCTCTAAGAGTAACCGTCCTCTAAGAGTAACCTAAGAGTCCTCTAAGAGTAACCGTCCTCTAAGAGTAACCGTCCTCTAAGAGTAACCGAGTAACCGTCCTCTTGATCTAGTCCAGGTTTAGTTTTGGGTTTGGACCAGTTTAGTCCATTAGTCCAGTCTGCAAGAGTAACCGTCCTGCAAGAGTAACCGTCCAAGTAACCGTCCTGCAAGAGTAACGTCCTGCAAGAGTAACCGTCCTGCAAGAGTAACCGTCCTGCAAGAGTAACCGTCCTGCAAGAGTAACCGTCCTGCAAGAGTAAACCGTCCTGCAAGAGTAAAACCGTCTATAGAGTAACCGTCCTATAAGAGTAACCGTCCTATAAGAGTAACCGTCCTATAAGAGTAACCGTCCTATGCGTGGACTTACAGCAAAGGGGTCGGCCTGCTCCCAGGAGATGGGGGCTCCCCACGAGGCCGGCCTCATCTTTTCAGGCAGCGACTCCGGGACGGCCACCAGGATGAAGCAGATGTCGAGCAGCGCGATGGCCGTGGCTAAAATCACCACCAGCGTGTCGCCGTAGGTCACAGACAGGTACGCACCGATGGCCGGGCTCGTCACCAGGCTGCCTGCGAAAGTCGCCGACACCTGAGAAGAAGAAGAAGAAGAGGAAGAAGAAGTCAGCGAGCTTCACAAGCGCGGATTGATTCAAGGAAAAGGAAGACCTTTTTGAGTCATAACTGAAATCACAATAATTTATGCCTGTCGACCTGCTGAAGAAGAATATACAAGTCATTTTACAGCACTCATGAGTCATGTAATAAAACACAGTTCAGATATATTGTAAAAGCAGTCCATCTCTATGAATCGCATATTCCAGTTAGCATGCTAGTTATTGTTAGCCTAACAGTGAAGGTAAAACTGGCTCTGGCCTCAGTGTTATGAAAAGCGCTTATAAACTAAGATAATTGGAATGCTTGAAAAGCATTAGGCAAGTGTGCAATACTTATGCTCCAGGTATTGTTGGGCAGAATGAGCGCCCGTAACACTCTGAACAGAAATGAATGACTTTTACCAAAATTACATCATTTTTGAATTGATTGTGATTTCAGTTTTGGTTCCAATTAAAATTTGATTAAAAATGAAAATAAAAAATATAAATGTGCACAGCCCTGTCTTTGACATTATTTTACAACATTCAGTAAGTCTGGCACATTCAGTTTATTCAATAAAAATGTACCTTTTCTTCGTCCATACTTGACCTTCAAGTTAATATTTAAACATGTAAATCGTTTGTAAATTGTAACTTGATAAGCAAGTTTACGTGCCAGACGCCAATCAAATTTAAAGTAGCAGGATAATCCCAGTGAAAACATTTGGCAAGACTTAAACATTCTAAGCAGGACAGGCCTCTTGTTTATGACAGATGATGTTTTGGACCGACAACTATTTCCCTCGGGACAAATCCTGTCTGTGTAACTAAACTAAACATCCTAAAAAGAAAACCGAATGTAAGCAAAGCGGGCCGCTTTAGCCGACTCGTTTCTAATTCGTATCAACAAACCCAAACGTTTTAGCCTAAATCCTTACATTTATAAAGACAAAGATATCTCACTGTAATGAACAATGGAAGGATAGACCCAGCTGCTACCTTCTGATACTGCTATTTATAAACCTGTGTTCACACTTGCACACCTCAAAATCAGGACAAACCCAGGATCAAACCAGGACTCGGGATGTCATAATATCAGTTTAGTATCAACATTATTCTGAAGAAGACACGGCACAATGTAGCAATTACGGACATCGTGACCTAAATCCTGAATTCACTTTTATTCACACCAGTATCTGACTAACTTCAGAAAAATTTAACTTTCTTAAAAATAGACAAAAGAACTGTACATTTAAGTTTTCTGAGTACAACTGTAAATGAAAGTACTTTTGAGACTCTCACATTTCTTGCTTTTTACTTCGTACGATTGCGTTTGTTGTAACCACGAGCAATTAACATCATGACATCCCCGATCGGGACACAAGTGAACGGATGAAACGGCACTCACCAGCCCGTACGCCGTGCTCCTCTCGTGCTCCTGCGTGATGTCGGCCACGTACGCGAAAATGACCGAGAACGTGACCGCGAAGACGCCGGACATGGAGATGACGGCGAAGTACCACCTGAAAGCAAAAGCACGGTCAGATTCACAGTGACACCCGCTCGCCTCCACAGAGATGCTCTTGCTTTGCTACGAAATCAAAAAGTAATTTCATTTGAATAAAGAGAGATTAGAATGCTTGAATAAAAATCGCTTTTTATAACTCAACCGCATGGATCGGAAGAAGAGGTGTCGTCTTGTTTATTTATCACTCCATCTTCTGCCAAAGCGAGTTTTTCAAAGTGTTTAATGATGTAATAGTGTTGTATTCTCATTCATAATGGAGTCATCCTTTTTAGATCGCTTCTCCTGAGATCAGAACAACTGGTCCCACTGGATGAGGTCATTAGGTGACGATGGTAAAGTGTTTTTGTATGCTCAGAAACAGTTTGAGTGGCTTTCTACACGTTCGTTTGGAGTGTTTTTTTAGCGCCATGACAGTCTCTCCAGTCGGCAGCTCGGACCCGTTCGCTCGGCGCGAAGAAGACGACCGTCATTTGAATTCGGGCGCAGACGTTTGCTTAAGGGAGTGGACCATTTGTTTGCCTTGTTGGGAAATGCCCCGTGCCTTCAACCCGAACCTCCTCGGCTCTGGCGCGTTGCCTCGCTGTAGCGTGTGCGGTACGAGCTTTACGCAAGATCGAGGGACGGAGTTTTGTGGTCCGGGCCAGACTGAAAACACCCCTCGGAGTCTAGCGCGAGCCGAAGTTGCGTGTGCGTTTTTATTTTGTTTTTATGCCGTGGAAGATGGATACGTTTAAAATACTGTGGAACATAGAGGCGACGCTTTAACATCTGAATGAGAAAATAGAAACTATGGCAATCGCAGACAGTCTTGGATGACAAAACAAGAGAGTCCACAAAGCAAAACAACAAGCGAGCAGGTCAGCCTTGAAAAAGAGGTCTCGATGGGTTCTTACCTGGAAATTCAAAGGGTAATAAATAATAAATAAAAACAAAGCTGTACCTGATTATTATGATCTTAAAAATGTGAAAACCAGAATAAGTTGACCTTTAACTCTTTGCAGCCGTCCACATGTTTTGCTCACTCACCTAATGCCTTCTGAGCGTCCTGATTATTCACAGCGATGAGTTAAAAAAGCACTTTTCGCCACTTTCTGGAGCCCGAGCGACTTTGCAGTCACGATAGAAGCTAACAACCATGCTAAACATGCTATCAGCGCATTTCCTGCTTTGAGGAGGGTAAATGTCCTATAATTAGACGCAGACAGTACACAACGGTCTCATTTTTACACAAATAGCTACTTTTACAATACATATGTACTACTAACTTTATTACATGAGGGGAAAAAAATAAATAAATCATCATCATCAGGTACAGCTCGTTTAAAAGTATGTCTAAATTACAGATTAACAGAGGCACTTACCAGGGGCTGATCTTCATGAGAGGGATGGGCGCACAGGTGAAGAACACCGTTAGCAGCAGAAAAGACTTTCGCCCCCAAACGTCCGACAGCGCCCCGATGAGGGGAGCGCTGAGGAACGACAGCAGGCCCTGGAGACAACGCAGGACAGGAATGGAATGTTTATCTGAGCACCAGTTGAGCCCACAAAGCTGAATAATGTATATATGATATGATCATCTAATAAATATATATGCAAAAGTGTATCAAGTAAAGCCGCAATCAAACTTGAAGGGTCTCAATTAACAAAAAAGAAAGTAAAATGTGCATGACTTAATTTAATAATTAGTCTGTCAAAACAAAACAATATTTAAGAGTTCATATTACAATCTTCTCTTAAATGTTAGTGTTTCTGCCGTGTTTAAAAAGTAAATGCAACGCAGAATCTGAAATTGCAGATCAAATTGTAACGTCAATGCTTGTCAGAAGAAACATAATCAAGCTATTTGTCCAAAAAACGGTTCAGCCCAATTAAGTCAAAATCACTTTTCTCAAAAGAAAACAGAGACTGCAGATAAATGAACACTCAAGTTTCTTCCTTTCAAGTCACTAACAACGATATGCACAATCAAATAACTACCAATTTAGGAGTTCAGGCATTATAATCTTGTTTTATTTCATAGTTTAAACCAGAACCTGCTCCGCACCAAGCCCAGATACGAGCCGTGTAACGTCAGCGCTACACTTCTACACTCAAGTACGGCTCTCAGTGTCTCAGACGAAGCAGCTGCGCGAATCAGGGCCACTCCAGCGCGCCGCGGTTCAGATGAAATGTAAACGTGTCAGACGCTGCGTCACCGAGCGCGATCAAACACGCTCGGAAAAAACCCTCAGACATAAAACGGACTAATTACATCTGCGCTTGTGTGTTTAGGGCGCACAGGGATCACAACACGGCGCAGATAAAGAGAGCAAAGCCTGTCAACGCCGTTACTATATCGGCTTAAAAGCTGGAACTATTTTTTTGGGTTGTATGATCAGATTTTAAGTTGCAAAGCGTTGAATAATTAAGCGTTATCGTGTCATTGGCATAAACAACTGCAGCAATAAATCACACATCAGCCTCTTTTAATTAAACAAAATCAACAAGTGGGAATGGCTTCAACACACAAAGCCTTTTTTCCTTTTTCATAAACATTATTGACGCAATGCAAACAACGTGACATTTTAATATAATTATCAGTCGCAATAAGCTGCATTTACAACAACCCGCTGTAGTTTAGACCTCCAAACTGTTGGGTTTTTTACATTCGTTGTTGTTGTTCAGCTTTAGCAGTTCGTGTTTGCGCTCTGAAGTGTTGTATGTGGCAAATTGTCTTCAAGAGGAATTTGCGTGTTTGTTTATCATCTCCAACCCTGACATGTTGTAAATTGGGCCATGCTTACAGTATAAATCACAAATAAAACAGAAGAAGTAGTGTTACACTGCCTCTTACCTTGACTCCATGGATGAGCCCGTTCATCAGGAATGTGTGCTGGGGGAATGTTTGGCGTAAAACCTGGAGAACAAACCAAAAACAAAAAGGCAAACGTTAAAACTGTATCTGGAGAAAAAAGGAGTAATGTCTGTTTTTAAGATGACAAAAACACAACAAATGATCAGATCTGAAGAACTTGTCTCGAGTATGTCTTAATTTAATGCTTTGCAAAAAGTAAAGGTTTATTGGAGAAAGTAGTTGGATTTTTAATTAGTACACAAATGCTGTCTGATTGCATTAGTATCTGTTGCGTTGTTGTTGGTCTGACAGTTCACCTTCAGATAAAAATAACAATGTTCACACGTTTTTTTTTCTGAGAACCGTCACGAGAGTCGACTTTGACAATTGCAAATAGTTCAAAAATGTGTTATACTATACAAACAACGTTCAGTTTGTCAACCAAAGACAATATTAAGAAGTGATGACCTTTTTAACTTCTCCCAATATTCTCTTTAAAATGAACCAAAGTTGTGTGAATTTTAAACAAGTCACAGTTTAAATAACAATTAAAGCAACACAAATTATAATGAATCGGGTCAAAATGGTGCCTATAAATGGAACCTAATAACCTTTAAGCAGTGACCATGTTGCTTTAGTATTTTCATCAATGTTCAGTCTGTTTTTATGCCAAGAAATTGTTCTAAATTCATCAAAGAAAAACTGATCTGAACACGGAGCGTTTCAACTGAAGACGTGATTGATATATATATATCTATAGATAGATAGATGATATATCTATCTCTCTATCAATATATCTCTCTATATCTATATCATAATCTATCTATCTATATAAAATGCATCAATTAATATTTCAATGTGAAATGAGTTCATCTTTTTTCCCCCTGACTAATTTTTGCCAATATACCTTTTATGTCCTTTGTATTTTTATCTTATTTTGCTGGTTATATAAAAGTGGAACTGTTTCTTTGTATTTCCTGTTCACAAGAATGCAAGTTTACCCAATATATACTCAAACTCCAAACTTCTACGGAATAAATCACTGAAAGTCAACAATATACAATTACATCTGGACTTAATATGAAAATGGACCTTTTTGACAGACTTTGTACTTCTTGCTTCCATTTGATTGTGCTGTGATTTTGTTTCTTTGGATGCGCTGTGCTACTTGTACTCTTTTACTACTTTTGTTTTCTGGTCATGTTCTGTTCAGGTCCATTCAAACCTGGACCTGGGACAGTTAGTCAGCCGAGTGTAAAGCAGGGGGATGAAGATCAGCACCTCCAAATCCGAGGCCATGGTTCTCGCCTGGAGAAAGGTGGCCTGCCCCTCCGGGTGGGTGGGGAGTCCCTGGCCCAAGTGGAGAAGTTCAAGTATCAAGTTCAAGTTATGGTAAACGAGGAGCTGAGTTGAAAGGTAAAGCTCTCGATTTACCGCTCAATCTACACTACCCTCACCTGTGGTTCTGAGCTTTGGGTAATGACCGAAAACACAAGATCGCGGTTACAAGTGGTGGAAATGAGTTTCCTCTGCAGGGTGACGGGGCGCTTCCTTGGAGATAGGGGGAGGAGTTCAGAGTAGCCACTGCGTAGAGTGGTTGGTTGATGTAACGCTCTTTGAGTGCCTTGAAGGTAGAAAAGTGCTATACAAATGTGACCACTTACCATTATATGGGGAACATATATACTGTAGTGGTATTCTGTATATTTATTGTGTGCTATCAATGTGGCACAATTACAAACACAAAAAAGAAACAAACACTGAAATACTGTTTTGATTAAATTGACCAGCATGGCTAAATCAAAATACAAATACAAATTCAGTAACAGTAAATCTTCACATTTTAGTTTTTCTTCTACAATGTCAACTCCATTATGGACGAAATGTCTGAGAAGGAGATGGAGAGATGTTACAATAAACCAAAAGGCTAAAATGATCCTTGTCCCTATAGAGCCCTAACGACAGGAGAGATGTGGTTCTCCCATGTCTAAATCAATGCCTGGATGGTTTACATGTTGTCCCGTCCAAAGTCCACAGTGCAGGGGTGTTGACACTAGCTTCAGTTTAATTTGAACAGACTCTGACGTTCGCTGTGGTCTAATGAGACAGTGAACCCGCTCGCCCTCTTCTCTCATCGATGATTAGTCTGAAATGCAAATGCCTCGCCTCCGTCCCGGGGTCTTCAGGACTAATGAAGCCCCGCTCATTAACGCCGAGGGCTGCGTAAACAATAGTGTGGCTCTTCTATTGGAGGAGCAGCTGCAGGAACCGTAGAGTGAAAGGCTTTTCCATGTGGCGCACAGATGTCTGCTGCCCTCAGATACTGACTTTTACAGAATATATATGGAGTATACCAAGGACTATTCCAAGTAAAACATTCAAATGATTTACTGATTCACAGTAATGCCAAAAATAACATTTAAAAAAAGACTAACATAGTGAATATTTTTACAAAAACGGATGAATCATTCTCAGACTACGTTTACAATGACTTACTTTATACTAGGGTTGTCAAGATTATTACAGAAGGGTAATCGACAACCGCTTAGTTTTTATACTGTGACTTGAATAAAACATTTTAGAAGCAAAATTAAGTATTTTTAATTCAAATCAATGATTCAAAACACATCTAAATGTCACTCAGAAAGTTAAATTTTGTAAAGCTTGTCACAAACTTGCAGAATAGTAACGTGTTAGACAACGGAAATGAGAGAAAATGAAAGATTTTGTCACTATAATCGCAACCACAACAACAAATTGTGAATAGAGATGTCACGATATCAAATTTTACTATGACGATTATTGTGAGAAGAAATATCAGAATTTAATGAGTATTCACGATTATTGGAACAAGACAAAATAAAAGCAAAATCCTTAATTTTCATCACTTGCTCCATTAATACTTGACCAGCTTTCTGAAATTAAACTTTCTGAATGCAAAAGTAAAGTTATTGTGACATAAACTGCAACATAAAACTCACATTTGGGTGTACTTTTTGGGCTCCAGATTGAACAGAAATTACATCATTTTGCTTCTAAAATAGTCACGATTAGAGCTGCAACGATTACTCGAATAAATCGAATAATTCGATTACAAAAAAGCTTCGATTATTATTATATTGCTTCGATGATTCGTTTAATTTACATATTTAATCAAAAACACGTGAATCTGTGGCGCGCGGAGCGCACGGAACGACTTGTGGCGCTTTAGTTTCACACGGAGCTTGTTCCGCTCTGACGAAGGCGCAACAGGAAGAGAGCGGCGCGTTTGAAACTCACGAGTGCGACTGGGAAGAGTTTGGATGAGTGAAAGAGCCATTATAATAATCCCGAGCTGCAACTCTCAACACCGCATCTAGCTCCGCCACCCCAGCCCCGACACGCCACCGGCGGACCCCGCGCTCCCCCACTCAACAACTCTGCTTCCCAGTCACAGTGGTACTTTTAAACAGCCAATGCACATGGAAACAGCGGAGGACCGCGGTGAGTGTTAGAATAATGTTGTGAAACAGAAAGTCCGAGACGCGGAGGCCAAAGTCACAACGGAGCCAAAACGGCAAAACGCAAATGCTCAAAACACCAGGACCACCGGTCCCACCCAACATAACGTTTAACAAATGTCTTATTTTAAGTGATGTGACAGAGCGACTGTAACTGTTTACAGTCTGACAAGTTAATTAAGTCCTTTATATATTCTTTATATACAAACAGAACAGTTTGGACTGAAGTGAAATGTTGCTGTTTTGGGGACAAATTTATATGAAATTAAGAATAAAATGTGTTATTTTAAGCAGAAATTCCTTATTTTAGAGTATTTTGTATTTGTTTATTACTATGAGCTATAACGTTTATCTAAAAAATGATTCAATGTGTTTAAATGGTTTACTGAATGTACAAAAAAATTAACCGATTACTCGATTAATCGAAGAAAATAATCGATAGATTACTCGATTACTAAAATAATCGATAGCTGCAGCCCTAGTCACGATAATTCGTTTTTAGTTCTTATGATTATATGCTGACCTGAATAATCATGATTATCGATTAACCGGTTAATCTTGACCTCTGGACTTTATTCTACAGAACAGCGGCTGGCAATAAATGAAACTAAAGCCATCTGCAGCTTCTGAGACTTCACACTTCACTGCGATTGGTTGAATCCACCTGTCACACTTTCTCACGCCGTTTGCGCATGTGACCGGCATGTAACCGCACTAAACACATGACTTTTACTGTCACAGCGCCGAGCCTTACCACAGAAGACACTGGAATATAACATCGATAGTACTAGAAGGGTCAAATGTTGAAGAGCGATGTGTTGATACCACTTCACGCGACTGACACAACAACTATGAGGTTGACCCCTTTTTCTAAACGTACCACATGAGCTGCAATAAACAAACAGCAGCTTTAGTACTTAATATGTATCTATAATTTACAAAGTGAATAAAGTAAATCTCAAATTCGATTGTTCCACAAGAAAAAAAAGCATGAACAAGGAATTTTTTTTAAAAGATTGAGTCCCAAAAAAACCCCCATTGTTACAGCTATTTATTGAACAATAAGTGGATATAGTCATTGTGTCAGGCCAAAGTAAAATAGTTGTTTTGTACAATCAGTCAAGCTGTCAACATGTATTTATAGAGCACTTTTAAAACGGACAACGCTCAAAAAGGCTGAACAAGAAGAAGCAGAACAATAAAAGCAGTTTTTACAATGGAATAAAACGTATTAGTAAGCAAAAAAATGTGCAAAAAAAATTATGAATTTTTTCCCCAGTTAAAAAAGTACTAAAATAACATTGCATTTATAAATAACAACGCAGCTTCTCATATGATTCATCTCTCATACCCGCTTTTTGATTTGACCCAGAAGAATGTTTGTGCAGTGCCAAAAATGAAACAACTCAGGATGGAAAAGTGGGGGGAGTTGGAATCAGAAATTGAAAGTGTTTGGAACTAAAAATGTTGCTCTTGAGTTGATTGTGTGGCTTTTCTGATCAACAGAAGAAACTAAAGTCATTCCTTTCACCAACTTAGTTTCTTTTGAAGGACGATGAAGGATTTCTGAAGATGGCTCTCAGCTAAAACATGTCAAGGAGGTAATAATATCTCCAAATGGATTGTCTTTACAAAGTTACACAATCAAACTTAGTGAATATAAAGTAAAAACCCAATGTACTACAAGGTAATTACATCATATTTTACGTATTGTCTGATATAGAAGAAGAAACAACAAAGACAAATTCAAGTTTTTGGATTAAAAGGTTTCTGCCATAGTCTAAAATTCTCACTCCATAGTTTAAAAAAGTTCAAAATTTTTGGAGTCGCAGCACACTTTTTTGGTTGAAAAGATACCGCTACCTTCAAAAACATGTCAAAATCACTTATTTTAGTTAAGAAAAAAAAAAAAAAAAAAAAAAAAAAGAATCATGTGGCAGAAAATGTCCTGACCTCATTCGGTTTTACATTTTGCAAAGGTGTTTAGTGTTTTTGGTACTGAAGTTTGAACCGGACACTCAAAAAATTTACATTGACCAACACTGGTGAAAAAAAAAATAAAAAATCAAAGATCTAGACCGAAAAAACATATAAAAGTAGATGAACTGTTTCAAAAGGCCCGTTTATCGACTCAATTGTGACATTTCTACTTCACAAAGAAGGCTCGCCACAGTTTAAACAGAAATCTATGGGTAACGCACTCTGGCTTACATCGCTCGCTTGTCTTTGTGTTGCACTGTCGCCGGCGCGCACAGAACACTGACCTCCAGATAAGCCCTTTTTTCACAACGACCCACGGCTCTCACAATGCCACCGTTTGATACCCTTTTTCATATTTCCCTGCTCGTTACCGTCCGGCTGTAAACATCTGCCGAACAATACAAGCGTCCAGAGCCAAAGCACAAAGCTGGCGTTGCTCTGAGCCATTTGATTAGCCGCTCAATTATTCATAGACAGTAATGGAGCCATGTGGTTCCAGTCAATGGGAAATGCCACCTTCCACCTCCGCTTTTGGAGAACAAGGCTCAGAAACTTAACTGACACCGAGTTGTATTTACATAAAACAGTGCAAATGAGAGCATGTTCAAGATTCAAGGTCAGGGCTATCGTTATCGTAGCTTATGTTAGCCAACTTGTGCGTATAAAGATAATTTAGTGCCCAACGCGGCCATACGTTTTGATGTTCATAATGATAAAGTTATATACAGTTTAGGACGTCACAGTATCAAAACTTTGGGAGACAAAAACATGATTTAATGAAGGTTCACAATTATAAATAAATAACAAAATGAATGCAACAAAAACAGCCAGATAAAAAGTACTTGGTGGAATTAGTACCACCAAATACCTCATTTTGCTTCTAAAAATGATTGTTATGTTTTTTATTATTCTTACTATTATATTATGACCTTAATAATCCTGATTAACCTAATGATATTGACATCCTTAATAAAAAAAAGGACTAAAACAAATTCAGTTTCTATTCTAACCAGTGCTTATTTTCTAATGTTGTTGTGGCTTTATTGAATGAACCAGTAATTATGCAGTTGTTTTGGAAGTGTTGTTCCACGACTCCTTTGTTTATATGGTTTTAACTCATTATTCTCTAAGGACGTGCGTTTCCTACCAACCAGAATCCAACCGTTAACATTTATAGAGCTCCTAATTGGACAAAACGGGAAAATACCACATTTGACTCTTTATTCACTAACAGTTTAAACTTGTTTTCCATAAACCAGCCTCGAGACCTACACCTGGATTTGTTTAGCAGCTTGTGATATATAAGTATGTTTCTTACCATGAGCATCGGGGTGGTGAGGAGACCCCATGCAAAAAACTCCAGGAAGATGACCACCACAGCATGGTAAACGCTGGGCTCACCAATCCCTTGCGGCTAAAAAGACCAAAGAAAAACAGACGATACAGATAGGTTTAGAATCAATGTGCATTTAATTGGGAACACGTTGACAGCACATGCTAAAACTCTTTAGTAGGGCTGCACAACATATCACAATGGAGTCCAAACTGCCTTTTTATTGAATAAACATGTGTACCTGCATTTTAAACTTCTATAAACATGTTCTGAAATGCATAGGCTTCTTGTTTAAGTTATCCATAAAAACGGTAATTCAGTTTCATCGCAAATGTTAATGCACCTAGAGTTGTTTACAATGTACACTCTGAACAGAAATCTACCGTTTTTGCGATTAATATTCTTTTTATGGCTTTTCAGTACTTGGATTAAGTAAGAGACATTAAGGTTAAGATTCACCCCCATTACCCACCTCTCCCCTTTCTTCTGTCCAAGCCACAAGACAATTAAATCCTACATTTAAACAAATTACACAAATCTAATTTAATAGAAACATTGTAATTGTTAATTACTTTTTTGTTTCTTCCCAATCGTGCAGCCCTTATAGCCGGTGACATGATTATTAGGTTACAAATCTAGCATCTGTGAAATAGGCCAGGGCCAACCTAACAAAAAGACACTTGTCATAGTCTTAGTTTATACCGCGTCTCAAGGGAACAGAGCTGGACAATACAAACAACTTCTTGATAAGATAGGATTGCTTTGCTTGTGACCGACATGCCTATGTGACAAAATCAAACATTAAAATTAGTTTATTTTGTTGTCACTATAGAAAAGAGGAAGCGTTATCACTATTGTCATTCATTGGAATAAACGTACATCCCCTTTTACCATTGAGCAGTGGGCTACAAGAGGAAGCGGTGGAAATACTAGTGGCTGAAGTGAAACCTAAAGGCCGTTTGGTCTTGTAACAGAGAAGTCAGGCAAAATATGAACTAAGCGCCTGTGAAATGGGTCTGCAACTAACAATTATTTTTGTAGTTGCCCAGTAATAGGTGATTCATTTTTTTCGACTTGTCAAACAATTATTTCTAGTGACATTTTTACCAAATGAAGCTTGAAATGTGGAGACAGAAGGCTTCTAGTGAGAGAATATTTTACGAATAAGGTGCATTAAAGATGAAAATCGGAAATTGTTTATTCTTTTAAGACAATTTGATTTTAAAATGCCACAGTCTTTGTCATGAAAAGGTCTTTTGGCATGCGTTATAAAGTCTGTATAATTCAGATAACAATTATGATTATTTTAATAGTCGACGAGTCAGTTATTCCGACAAATCTGTGCAGACATACTGGATTGTAACATCTGAAATAGAGGTATTTTTTTGGCTAGACCATTTGCATGATATTGGGCCGAGTTGTTCTAATTATTACCCAATAGGCTCAGTTTTGTACCAATCCCAAGCATAAACCCCACGCTTTGCCAACAACCTAATTTAGGACAATCATCTTCTCTCCCTGTAAATAATCCACGCACTTTGAATGAGACATTGGCAAAGATGCATAACATACGATCATAAGACGAAATAACTATTTGAGTGAACAAAGCTGAAAATATTTTTGGAATAAATACTCAACTATTTTCCTCCAAACGGATAACGAACAAAAACAAAAACAGCCCGAGGGATATTTACCTTACTGCTTTGGCTCTGACACAGAAAATGTCTCGTTTATTACATTTCGATCAAACTACCGTAAAGTGATCTCGTTCTGTCGACAAAACAAAGCAGTGAACAAACACGACAACAACAGTGACAAATCTAAAAACATGTCCACAGATGTGACAGGGGGGAAATAAAATCAATGTAAACGCATGCTAACGTGCTATGAGATGCTAGTCCACTTCACAAGCAATGTCTCACTCATATTCTTGTTAGATTACTTTATACATACGATTAAAGAAACGGAGTCTGATGAAATGTACTTTATAAGGTTTAGTCACAGCTTGCCTGACATTAGCTCGTTCACATCACCTGAGCTGACGTGTAGCGCTCACAGGCCGCTAGCATTAGCCGCGGCTAACAGTGCACACCCAGCTAACGGGAGAAAACTGCTGTCGGATAAAAACATCTAACTGAACATCGACCTTCCACTTCAAACAACCGTAAACGGCCTGGTATCATCGCATCGTACTGAGCTGATGGCAAAGAAAGTTAACAAAGATAAAGAAATATTTAACTCACACTTCCACCATCTTTTATTATAATTTTCTTTGCAAGAAGAATGCTGCGGTTTAGCCGCTTTTTCTTCTTCTTCTCTCCCGTCATCCTTAACTTATTCCCATTCTTAGAGTCATTGGTCCATCGTCGCACCTCCTTAAATAAAGTAACACTCTAAACAGTCTCTATTATTCTCACAACAGCTCGGTGGTCTGCTCCAGGCACTTAGCATTGAGCTAAATGGTGATTTCTCATCCACAGCCAACTCGCGTCTGCGCGTCTTCCTGAACGGCACATGGACCCGCCCCTCCTGCACAATACCACCTACTGATTGGTTACTCGCTCATCCCCAAACTCTTTCTTGGGCTGTGATTGGCTGGCTGAAATTCAGCGCTTCTGAACGAGACTCCAGTGTGCTAGCGGACTCGAGTAACAATGAGGAAATCCTTATATGGAGCCTGGCAGCGATTTCCAGTGAACAAAATGTACCAGTATTTCCACGAACAATGAATAAGAAACTACATTACTTTCTCAATAGATTAAGTGTATGTGAATAACACAAAATACGTTTAATAAAATAAATCTTTCTATGAATAAAAACTCTGAATACAAAAAATAACTATAATTATATACACTAAAATGATAGAAATACAAATTATAAAGCACTAGAGAAAAAAAAACGGTTAGTTTATTTTTCAGTGTGTCTAACGTCAAACTCCACAAGTTATTATAGTCTGTACTTCTTAAAACAGTTAGCACCATATCTATTGGAGTATGATGGACTATATACCTTTCCAATATCTATGTCAAGAGGAAATTGAGAGACATTTTCAGTCACATTAAAGGCAGCAATCATTAATTACATTAAATAAAAGACATTTTATAAAACAACTAAATAAAAGCCCCATAAAACAAAAGCCATTTTACAAAAAATAGACATTTAATACAATTAAATGATTTCCCCAAACCACAACAAATACTATTAAGTACCTAAATTTTATTTAAAATGCACACGCTTGTTTGTTCGACTGCACACATGTAGAAACCACCATAAAATGTACTGTACACAAGTTTTCTGTTCTTTTCTGATTTAATTAAGATCACATTTAGTATTTATAAGATGCTGAGTAGTAGTAGTTTGCACTTCTTTGGATCCATGTTTAAAATCCAGAAGAATCAGTGTAGGGTCTACTGTTAAATACACATTTTAATAGCAGCGTCGCCACAAACATCTTCACAAAGTGCACAGTTCACATAATTTAGTCTTTCAAACTGAGTTGAGATTGAAATTATTATTATTTATTTGCACAAATCAAGTTTGGTCTTCATCCTCATCGATGTAAGGGATGTCCAGATGGTCAAAGCTCCCATGTTCTTCTATCTTTGATGATTTGTCTTTTGTTTTGGGGGAATGCAGAGGTTCAGCAGGTAAAAACTCAAATTGTTCATCGTCTGTTTGTGCTCTCAAACTCCTCACTCTTGGTGCCAGGTCGGTCAGGTTTGTGGGCGAATCGGGCATCCTGTTTGTCAACCGTAAAGTCAGCTTTCCTTGATTGAAGAAAAAAATATAAAAAAGGAAATACTATGAAAATGTAAAAGTACATCTAATATACAACAACTTAAACAGTTATGTTATGTTTGTGTTTATTATTGTATGCCATAATATAAACACAAACATGACACTAAATGATAGAAAACCAAACATCAGATTTAAAGGCAATTTGTATTAGCATAAATTAGATTACAGTAATTTAAAATACTTGATTGAGGGCATGTGGGATGTGATTATTAAGAGTCCTTTGTCGGCCATTAAAGCTGTATTACTTCATATTCATTATTATTATTAGTAGTAGTAGTAGTAGACAGAGGTGTGTAGAGTAGCTAAAAATTAAGTCAATTAAGTAAGAGTAAGGGTAGTTGAAAATAATATTACTCAAATGAAAGTACAACGTAGTGGCCCAAAAAATTACTCAAATAAGAATTCAAAAAGTACACGGGGAAACCATTACACATGTAATATTAAGAGTAACCGTTTGGACGTAACCCCCGATTTATAATTTGAAGTTAATGTTTAACTTCAAATTATAAATTTTAAAGACAAAACATTAAATAAAGCAAAACATCTGTTTTTTTTCAAAGGATCGACACAAAATGAGAAAATATGATGAGTAAAAATATAATGTCAAAAAGTTACTCCAGTAAATACATTTAAAAGTATATGCTTACAATGAGTTATTAGGAAGGCTGTATATTGTCCAAGACAATAATGACCATCCTTGCATTTCGAAAATAAGTTGAGGGCTCAGGATTTAATTGTGGTCAAATGTGTTAATTGCTCATTCCACTTTGAAGGAAAATTGACTAGAACTTCAACAAGACATTGTATATCCTGTATAAACTCACACTTTGATTATTATAATTTACAGCAGTATTTCCAGAAAGTTAGAAGTGTATATTTATTGCTTTATGGGTGAGTAATTTGTTTAATAAGAACGTGTTAAAAAGCAAGTTAAATCAAAACATAAGCATTTGATTGTGTGATTTTCCCAACACAATTTAGCATTAAGAAAACCCCAGATCAAAAATGTAGCAGCAGAGAAGAACGTGCACCGTACCTCTCTACTGACCTTCCGATTCAAGGCTTTTCATGCGGTCCTCGAGGCTCTCTGAGCTCATCGACGAAGACGAGTCCAAATTATCATTGTCCGAGTGCTCTTGCTCCAGATCGGGCAACCTGCAGGCCAAATCCACCCTGGAAAACAACATATAATATTACATCTATAGCAAAATATAAACAAAATGGTCTTTGGAGGCCGGAACTTTCTGAGGAGTTATATAGTGTTATATGCAGTTTTTTCCTGTACATTTATTTCAACTAAAGCGCTGCCCCATAAACAAAGTGAATTTGATTCTACTTAATCTTGACTAACTTTTCTTGTTTGATCGACTTGATTCTATCGATGAGGGTCTTTTCCGTTTCATCTGAGTCGGTGTGTTCAGGGACATCCAGATGTGTGGTTTTTTCAACAATCTGCAGAGTCACAAGAAATCATAAAGGCATGTTATATTTATACTTGTCAACATTCCCCCATATGGAAAAGCAGGCATAAAAGCAGAAAAATCAAGTAAAAAGCCAATAATATATATCATAAGATGTGGTTTTTGCATGCATTACATTCAGCATATTTTTGTTGATTCCTCATTTATAAAAACAAAACTCTGATTTATTCAAACGTCTGAAATTGCACAATTTCCAACGGTCATACTTCCTCTTTTTTTTACACATCCTTTACTTTCTTACTTGTGGTTACATTTTTTAGCCCGTGTTAAATCACATTCACAGCTAGTATTGTATTCTTGCATTAGACATGTGTGTTGACGAAATACAAGCCTACACATACATACGTCTTAAGTTATAGAGCCACTTCTTTAATATTGGCTCATGATGGTTACTGAAAAAGCTTGTTTAGTGTTAATGTAAAATGTACATCATGTCAGATAATCAATAATAATTGTAAAAGCAACCAATTAATCAAATAAATTCTAAACTAAACTTCATTGCACAGTGCTGGGCATGAATAAAATATGCACACAATTGTAAAAGCAAAACTGGAAGTGCTGCATAATTTTCAAACCATTTCTCATTTTACATATTAAACTTTGTGCTTTACTCTCACCGTGTTTTGCCTCCGGAGTTGAAGTTCATTTACGGCCAGAGCCTCGGCGTATTCCAGGTCCTGAATGTTCCGCATCATCTCTTTATATCGTCTGAACTGCTCCGTGATCAGAATCTCCACACACCTGCAAGAAATACATTCAGTTTTACATTATGCAGAGTTACTGATGGAGATCACATTTTTCAGCACATCTTAAAAAGCCCTACTACACTTCTTATCCTCTTAGTATAGCCTACTTGAAGTGTATTTGAACACTGCTATGGTTAATCCTGCTGTAAACAAAAGGAAAAGGGTTGGCCCACAGGTCTACTGAGGCTCCAGTGAACGTTTGCTACTATTTAGCAGTTCTTTTTCAACAGGGGTTTTGGAGTCAAACCAACCACATTTTGAACTGTCATAAATTATAAATTAATTAAAATGTGATAAATAGACTTGTAAACCACTCAATCATTTTTCATTTGAAACATAATTTAAATATTCTATTAGTAAATGCTTTATTATCATTTACATGGCCCTAAACAGCTTCCATAGGATAAAAAGGAAGCTGAAATCCATGAATAGATGCTTTTTTATGCTTTTGATATAAAAGCAAAAGGAAGCCTTATCTATTGTCTTTGAACACCACAGATTCCCCCATTGATGGGAAAACACTGAAGCATCGGGATTTATTGATGTCATTGTGACTTTTGAAGCTTGTGCACAGAAGGCTTTGTGAGCAGTTGAAACTAATTGGAGCTGTAGCTCAAAATGTCACCTGTTCTTCTGTTTCAGACATAAAGATTACTTCCTGATTTGAAAGATTTGGCATGACATTGCAAAAGCGCACTTCGAATCAAAATTAATGAGTGGTTTACAAGTCCATTTATCATATTATTAATTCGGTTAGAAATAGTTAAAATATTTTTTTCAAAACTATAATCAAATTGTGCATTTAAAACATAATTTAACAATATATAAATTAATTCAGCTATTAAAAATGGGTTTAATAAAGCGACTTTTAAAAATAGTTTTAAAAGCAATTTAATTTTAATATTTATTTTTTTATCATCCATTTTAACATATTAAGAGTTAAATTAATTAGTCTATCCATTGTTAAATTTGGTTTTAATCTGACAAATAAATGAGAGTTTAAAACGATTTTTAAAAGGAGGCTGAACGCAATGAATAGATGCTTTTTTTATGCTTGTGATAACATAAGCGAAAGGCAGCCTTTTCTATTGTCTTTGAACACCACAGATTCCCCCATTGCCGGGAAAACACTGAAGCATCGGGATTTATTGATGTCATTGCGACTTTTGAAGTTTGTGCACAGAAGTTTGTGAGCCGTTAAAACTAATTGGGGCTGCAGCTGAAGGTTTCAATTCAACTTCCTCCCCGTCGCTGTTGTAGAAACAGAGTAAGTGGATACAGGGCCTTTAGAGCAGCGTCGCCTACATCGTTATCTTGCCCACGTCCTTCATGCCGAGGAAAGGATCGTTGGAGTCCGGAGAGCGCAGGACACACGGCGCAAAGACAATGGCCAAAGAGCTGGGAGACATCTTATTGTGCGCTTCCTCTTTGGCAACTCTACAAATACAGAATATTAATTTAAAAATGTAAAACTACTGTCATGATGTAGAAGAAAAAGTCGATTTTTCTTCTACCTGACGAGATGAAAGATGAGGCGCTCCAAAGTGTTGTAATTAGACGGGGGAAGTTCATCCACTTTTTGATAAACGGCACGGATCCGTTCTGACCTCTCCGGCAACTCTAAGTATTGAATAATAAAAAAAACAACAGGTGATTAACACGAACTGCATGAATTACTATTGATATGGGATCATAGTAGGAATAGCAAATTTGAGGTTTACTCACCGACGGCATGCAAAAAGTCATTGTACAGAGCAAAGGTCATGAGAGGGTCGGGCAGTTCTCGGAGCCAGCGTTTGACCAGGCCTGTGATGGTGTGGATCGGGTAATTGTCCAAAGAGGCACCTTCTGGATCTAAAACAGAACAGATATTCAAATACCTCAGTTATTGTGGAGCAAATGTGTGTATGAACGACCGTCTAAGGGTTTGATCGATCTTTATAATGAAAAGAATGTGACTCATAGGTTAGCCCACACTGTTGTTGTGTTCGTGGGCAAGACACCTCACCCACTTTGCCAGCGTATGAGAATGTGGTCCAAGCGGCTGCACGTTTTTTGTCTTTTTTTACATGTATTAAGTGGGAAACATGGACACACGATGGTTAATCAAATGTAGGTGTAATCGTGTTTTTATGTACAAACATGTGCGCGTTTTGCGTTTGTTTTTTTCACTTGCAGTATAATGTAAATAAGGTAGGCTTGATTCTTTCCTGCAATAAAATCTGGAATTATTGTAAAACTAACTAACTGTAAACCCTAGACACAGCTGCGTCTACAAAAGTAGCTTGACTGGTAGCTAAAAAAATAAATTAAAAAAACATATACAGAAAGTTTGTTTTAGAACTATACGCAGTTCTAAAATGATCACGTCGTTTGAGTTGAATAATGACATCACTTCTTTTTTTTTTACACTTAACACATAACCACACTTTCCGCTGACTTTGTGCCAGTTTTTGTTTCATGCAAATTGACCCAGTAATTACAGAGCTACTAACCATAAATCAGAAACACATTATTATTGAATTGCATTTCTTGAAACTGTAAATGACCTGAAAGCCGCAAGTTTTGGTGTATTTGTGTAAAAAAGTAACTATTTATTTGTATGCATTGTAAGTTATAGATATTTGCTTACAATTATGAATCGTTATAGCTGAAATTTAAGAAGGACCCCAGGAAGAGTAGCTGATGCTAATGGGGATCTATTAAACACTTAAAGAATTAATAAAAATCAGGTCGAAATCAGTAATCTGACCGTTAAACAGCGAGTTGTGACGTCACATGACCCCAACCGACCGTCAGGTTTGGTAGCGATATCAAGAAGACCCTCGTGTATGATTTTCCTTTTAGTCAAATGTAATATTTCCCTCACTAGTCTCGAGGATTTGGTGCAGTTCTCGGGCGCGGCAGGCTGATCCGGACTTCCTGTAGATTCCCTCAGTGTAGAGACCGTTGAGCTCCACGTGCATAAGCAGCAGCTCCACCACTTTGGGCACCGGGTTCACTTTGCTGGTGAGGACGCACACCTGCACCCCGAAATGCAGCGAGCCGGGGAGGTTGTCATCCTGAAAATGCATATATGCGTGGATACAGTTTTATCAGTGACCCACCTTTCAGCGTGAATAAATATCATTGACAATATGTGCGCACCATTCTGGAGCAGCGAGTCGAGCAATCGGTTATGATTTTGCCGAGGCATTTCTTGTGGCATATTAACTTGCAGGCTGAAAGGACAAGAATCGAAGCGAAATAAAAACGTGTGTCTTTGGTTAATGTGGGGACCAGACAAAAATTCTTAACACCATAACATTTAGAACTTAAATTAGTGTCAAAAACCAACTAGGGATGTCAAGATTATTCGGTTTAATCGATAATTATTCAGGGACAATATAATAATAAGAACTAAAAAATCATAAGAAATCGTGAGAATTGTTGGCAACAATGAGTCATTTCAGTTGAATCTAATTACCAAAATAATCAAACTACAAGTGATGTACTTTATTATGCATTTCTCCTGATAAAGTTACCGTAATGTATATTGTGCACTGTTCCCGGTCTCAAATAAATAAACTATCTATAACCATCTGGCCATTTACGTGACAATATCATTACTTTTTTATTCAGAGAGATTGAGTTCATGAAGCTAGTTTTGTGAAAGAAAACACTCAACCACCGTGAGTAATCCCAAAATTGTGACACTAAAATGTGATATTGTGACATCCTTACCCAGCAACATTCAAAAGCAAATTCCCAGAGATGTAGTAAGTAAATAAGGCGAAAACAATATTGACTAATAGCTATTCAGACAGGCTAAGCAGTGGTTTATCCGTGAAACAGCAGCTCTAACAAACCCAGGACTGAAAACAGGATTGACGGGAGTGCTAAACTGGGACTACACAAGTGCATAATGAGTCTCCAGAGATCGGGATAAGTCTATAATTGGACGTGGCGATACATTGCTCTCTTATTATCTTTAAAATGACATACCACTGCACATGTAGGCCTTCTCCATTCCCCAAATGTAGGAACCGCATAAGTCACATGATTGCATGATGTTGACTTGGTACGTGCTGAAAAGATGGTCCAAGGGGTTGTCGGGCTGCAAAACAAAACAAAGAAATAAAATACAGCATTTGTTACCATTAAATCTGCTATTTCTGCTACATTGGACAATATATAGAAATTAATATTTTCATGGTCGGGACACTTACGCATGCCTCCTTTTTCCGCCTCTTTTTTGTTTGTTTATTTGGCTGCAAAACAAATCAAGCAAATGGTTAAACGACACAGTTTATTCAACAATCACGTTTAAATAATAGACGCGTCCATCAGAGTTCACGTCACCTTGACTGGATCTGACTCCGAGCGTTTCAAATCTCTTCTCACAAAGATGTCGAGCACGGACTGGAACAGATTCACCACCAGCGACACCTCCGTTTTCTGCTTGGGCCCAGCCAACGTGTTCACTTTGTTCTTGTAACCCTTCATCAGGTCTTTGTAGGCTATTTGAGGCTTCTGTCGAGCATTGAAACAGGATAGGATTATCATTTGAGATTTCATTCATAGCGCCTTCGGTCCTGGCAAAAAATCACAAATCTGAAGTTGAACCCAACGCAGCATTATCAATACTTGAACTTCCCATATCATTACATTGTTTGATTAAGATAAGAACCTTTATTTGTCCCACAATGGGGAAATTCCACTGTTGTCCATGAACAGCAGAATGGAAACATGCCATAAAAACAATATAAATGACTTGAAAAATAGACATAAAGCAAACACACTGTGCAAATAGAGCAAAAGAACTAAACAAAAACACTTATGCTGCACTGTACATAATCTTAGTCACTTACTGTACATATGGACAGAATAAATAGCAGGTACAGTGGCTTCAGTAAGAATTGCACCGGAGATTGCATTTATTTTCATATGTCATAGGAAGGAAAACAATGATGGCAAATTCACATACAGCCATTTGAAAGTTGGTAATTTGGCAGGTTTTTTCACGCCACACGCTCTGCCACAGGCCGCCTGGCGCGCGGGCAAACGCTTAACCCACTTTCCTCCTGCCGCCTAATGTTCGCATTCAAATACAGCTGTGAGTCAAAGGCGCCAACCTGGACTGAGAACATGCTTTTGATGGTCTCTCTGAACTCCTGTGTTGCTGTGAGGAAAATGGTCTCGGTCGGCGATAGTTCCTTCACTCTTGATCGCAACTCATTCACCTGATAAAAAAAAAAAAGAAACAATTATAAAGTTTATATTAATCGTTTCAGTTCAAGGCCTTCAAACTGACCAAAATAACTTTAATTCAGTGTATCACATTGTGTTTCTATCTCTGTAGGATATTTAATAGTTTTATAAAGGCAGATTCATTCATTAATAACTAGGTTTAGGAGACAATTAAATAAAGCATAAATAAATATGTCAAATAATCTAAATGATTTTGAAAGTACTGCACGTTTTTAATCCTTGGTCCCACCTGATTTCCGAGGTATTCGTCGAGGTTCCGGAGCTCTTTGGGGTCGGTGATCTCGCGGTCCAGGGAGGCGTTCCACTCCAGGGCCCTGGTGGCGCGGCTGATCCGGATGGTGGGGTTTCGGGTTGCCCTGCTGCTCGGCTGATTGGACATCGGGTACGGTTGAGGCGTGAACCGGGGCAACGTAACTGAGGACACATGTAATATCACTAGTTCTACACCGAGATCAATATAGTTAATCTTATATAGTGCTGTGTGTGTAAATAGTGTTGTAGTTCAGTATAAATGTGTATATAGTTTGCTTCTTCACAACAAAGATATTAGGGTGGTTCACAATATGATGGTATGAGTAAAGGTTTTACCAGATCGCATTTTACCTTGTTCCTATTTTGAACATCTGTACCAAAAAATGGAAACAGCAACTTTAAAACGATAAAGAAAAGTATGACCATGAATAATCTCCCCCAGTCTCCCTGTACTTATGCTACATATGCAAGAACATTAGAACTTTTGGTCTTCATTTCGCACAGATTGTTGACAGCGTTGTATAAGGGCAAAGCCTCGCTCTGCGCTGTCGTTGATGACCTTCAAAGGAAGGCAAGGCAAGGCAAGGCAAGTTTATTTGTAGAGCACAATTCGTACACAAGGCAATTCAAAGTGCTTCACACAACAGGAAAAAATGCATTAAAATCACAAAGAAATGGCAGAAATCACAATCTTCTTAGTTCAAGACATAAAAGAGAAGAGTGCAAAGAAAAGCATTTCAGTCATATGCACAGCCAAACAAAACAGTTTTTAGTTTAGATTTGAACATTGCCAGAGTAGCGGCCTGTCTCACATCCTCAGGAAGACTGTTCCAGACTTTAGCTGCATAAAACTGAAACGCACATTCCCCATGTTTAGTCCTGACTCTGGGCACCAACAGGAGGCTGGTCCCTGAGGTCCTCAGAGTCCGAGATGGTTCATATGGCACTAACATGTCCGAGATGTACTTTGGTGCTAGGCCATGGAGAGACTTGTATACAAGCAGAGCTGCTTTGAAGTCTATTATCTGAGCCACAGGGAGCCAGTGCAGAGACCTGAGCACAGGACTAATGTGATCGTACTTCCTGGTTCTGGTCAGGACCGAGCAGCAGCGTTCTGGATGTACTACAGCTGTTTTACAGCTCGTTTGGAAGAGGCCAGTGAGCAGGCCGTTACAGTAGTCTAATCTACTAGAGACAAACGCATGGATAAGTCTCTCCAGGTCTGGTTTAGACACTATACTTTTGATTTTGGCAATGTTTTTTAGATGGTAAAAAGCTGCTGATTTGATAGATTTGAATTTTAACAGCCACGTCAGATCAGAGTCCATTATTACCCCCAGATTTCTAACTTGATGTGTAGGTTGATGTAAGGAATGAACTTTTTGTTGCAGATTCTCATTTGTGAGAATGGACCTCACATCGACATTGTGAAAAAGTGTGCCACCCATAAATGTGCAGCAACTGACTCCATTTTTGGTACAGATACTTTCAATACCGATTGGAACAAGGTAAAAGCTATTTTTAATTCTGTGAACCACCCTAATAGATATAAATACATTTTTAATTCCACACATTACGGTTTATTACTCGCCCACAATTTACTGTGTGGACTTGACACTCTGAGGTCAAAATAGTTCCTTATTATTATTTTTTTTTTTTGTGACTTTCTGTGGCATGTTGGTTGTGTTGGCTGCAATTGGCCAGATCTGTTGCGTAATTTCCTGGTTAAAAAAAAAAAAAAAATCTCATCTTAAATAGTGTTGTATTTTACTTCAACTCCCATGACCATGTCCTGGTGCGTTTGGGAAATGTAGTATATTCCTGTGGTTGAATCTAGTGTCCAATAACACAGTCCGAAAAATACAGAGAGTGACTGACAAAAGTGACCTCAAGGTGGCAGCACATGTCAGAAAAATGTGTGTTCTTTTCTTCTCTCACTCTCCAGCCACCAGTACTTGTAATGCACAATATTTATAATTACTAAAGAGACATTACCAGATTTATCATGATGGGATTCATGGCTGGAGATATATTTTGGTGTTCGCTTTTTCAAGAATCTACTCAGAAACCAAGCCCTGAAATTAAACAAAATTAAGTCTTCATCAGTCTTCATTGTCCACACATTTTGCCTCTAAAACATAAATGTCTCGTACCTTTCAGGTGTGGTAAGATTTTGATTTCCTTCATCCTCAGAGTTTCTTGGGGGAAGACTGAATCTTGATCCATCAGGTTCTGCTTGGATCTTCTGCATCACATGGTACAACATTTTGAGAAGACGGTCGAACAATACTACGTCGGAAATGCTAAAAACCAGATGAATTCTTAGGGCGTGTTCACACATATTGTTCTGGAAACTTGGTGCGATTCAGGAGAAAAACTGCTCATCCCTTTGATTCATGGTCACATGTCGGGTCAAACAAATCCAACTGACTGATGACACAGTGGGTTGTGTGCCGCAACTCAAAAACAGGTTGAAAAATACTGCTGTAGTGAGCAGTGTGCCAGCATGTTGAGAAGAAATTACAGCTAATTTTTCGAAATATTTAGTGGAATTTAAAGTTTGGCGCAGCAACTTTGACAAAGAAGAACACTGAAAAATTCATATTGTCAGGTAATTTGTTTCCAAACTGTCCACTCTCCTCTCTTTGTGTGTTCAGGTAGAGGTGGGAGACATTTAAAAAAAAAATATATAATTATGGCAATTGTTTTAGAGATACACAAACTGGACCAGATGTGCCGCTTGTCTGGTGCAAATCTGGTTTAAAGGCGCGTTCACATCTCCACAAACGAAGCCGGAAGAGCACCAGACTTTGCTTTTGATCGGATCAAGTATGAACACGCCCTCAGTTTCCCAACCACGACCCTGCTAAAACACCACAAGGATTCCGCTGCTTCCCGGCACCAAACCAGACGACACCGCTCTTCGCCATGCAGCACGGTTGAAGTTGTGTTCATTTAGTTGTATAAAATGGCATTAACTCTATTTACGACTCACCCTGAAGACTCACCTCTTCCAAATTACCTTCAAATAACTGCAAAAGAATATCTTCTCGTTTTATTTGTGTTTTTGTTCATCCTGAACTTTGAAGTGTCTTTGCGTCATGCAAAGGTCTATACAAGTGTTAATGTATTATTTATTGTTTTTTTTGTTTTTATGCTTTATGTTTTAGATTTTATTTTATTTTTTTTAAATGTTTTTTTTTTGTAATTTTTAATATTTTTTTTGTAATTTTTTGTATTATTATCACCGGGGATTCAAGCAGTTACACATACAAGCCCCTCCACCAGAAAAGTTACCTAATTTTTACTAATCCAATATGCTTCAGTAATAGGCCTGAAACCAGTTAGTTCATCGATTAATCGCAACTAATCAATTGCGATAATCATCTACTAATGTAAGAATGTAAGAATGGTTGTCTAGACTATGCACAGACTTCAAAAGATGCCATGAGCCGACTGAAGAGCATTTATAACTCGGACAGAGCTCAAATCGCTTTAAAATAACAAAAACAGGAAACACGTACAGTAAGTGTTTTTGTTGAAAAACCTATTTTGTATGTAAATATTCACATCAGGATGAACTCAACCTCATTTTAGTCAGTCAAAGTGAGTAAAAATCAAATAATTACGAGCTATAACAAAAACAAATTCCACCAACTTGTGTGGCCATTAAGAAATTCTTTGGATTTCGTAATCTAAACAACTAATCGAAACAATAATCTCTAGAATATTCGATTAACAATAAAATGGTTGGTTGCATCCCTACTCAGTCACTATGTTGTGTACTAAATTTTGAGTATTAAAAACCTGTCCTTCACATGTGGGAACAGATAAAAACGGAAATGAGCTTTGGAAAATCAGTAAAATGTTTCCATTTGACGTGGCAAGCGCTCGCTCATTTGCGTGGGACCAGGACATGCGACAGGGGCATGCAGAGGAGATGTGTCCCCGTAAAAGTACCTCCAGCCTGGACACGGCCCGGACATCCACAGTACTGACTGAGCTCTTCAGGTTGGGCACATGGGGGCTGATGGGAGGCAGCGGAAAACTCCAAAACTCCCTCTCTCTGGAGCCGCCAAAGTTAATGACCAAGCCGCTGCGGGCGTAGGCTAAGCGGCGTTTGTGTTTGGGTTTCCTTCGCAGTTGCACCGTGTCCTAATTATTCAAGTAAAACCCAGAGCACACAGCCTCAGTCCACACACCGCTTACCTACCGTCGCCACTCACACGCCATCTGCGAAGTTACACACTCATGCGCAAAACAAATGCATGTTCAAACGGCGTTAATGTAGTTACCTCTCCCGCAGACGGCGAGCTGTCAGAAGAGCTGAGCGTGGACAGTTCATCCGCCGACATGGATTTTCCTTTAATACTAGACGAATAAATACAGATAAACGTCACTCAATACAACTACTGCATTTCTGACATTTCTGCCAAGCTCAGCAGGAGATATTATCAACAAACCACACAGGCTATTGATTATGCTAAGAACAGTACTGCCACGACTACTGCAGCAGGTTTATTGTATTAATATTACAATAGGTACATTTTACAGGCCTTTTTCTGCTTCTATATGACAACTTCTTTTACTGGGGGCACTCTAAAGCAGGGGTTCCAAACTTTTCAGGCCTTGACCCCCAAAATAATAATTGATCATTACGGGTAGCAAACATGTACACGTGGGTTTAATTGTGTTCGAGTTAGTTTAGTTGTGTTATGGGACCCAATTAAAAATATATATTTCAATACATTTTAAAACGGATTAAATACAGTGTCATACGGTGCCAAAATCCAACATGCAAGAAACGAGAGTTATGAATATAACCGCAGATCTATGAATCCCGAATCAGTCAGTAGGATGAAATAGTTTTTGGAGCACTAACATGAGAAGCAGAACCAGAAAAATCAGTTACTAGAAGTGCTAGTTGGGCCAAAGTTTGGGAAGATGGTAATGTGTTCCAAGTTCTCTTAAGTGAGGGACAACTGTGACCATCAGGGAGAGACGAGTCCTCACAAGAGCAAGTCTTAGATCCTAGCCCAACAGGATCTGCACTGTTGCTCCCACTACCCCGGCGACGCAAGAGACGTATTATTATTATTACTCTAGTTTAACGTTAACCTTTAGAATAACTCACAGATAGTCATCTCGTCTGCGATCCCGCCTGCGCTGCTCTGGACTGGAGTCGTCGGTGGGCTCGCCCTCGCTCTTCCGCTCCCTCCAGCGGTCGGCCTTCTCCTTGATGTCGCCCATGTCCTTGTACCTCTGCAGGGAGCTCTTGGAGGGACTGTCTTCACTGTAGGCTTTGCCATCAGAGGGCATGGAGAGCGGGCGGTTCAGAGGAGGAGTGCTGTCCCGGCTTGGACGCCTCTGTCCTGACCCAGACTGGGGCATCCGGTTTGGGCTGAGCTCAATTTGAGCCTGCCGCTTCAGCTCCTTTCTGTTCAGAGTGAAACACATCACATGCACTCGAGAGTAAGGTTTAGGACTTTTCTGTACACAACTCGTACAGGAATTCATTTGTACCAGTATTGCTGATGAGCGTGACAATCAGGCTGCGTTCACACTTACACATTCGCCACATCAATATTAGGACTAAACCAGGACTAAACCAGGACTAAACAAGGACTAAACAAGGACTAGAACAGGACGATACGTAAATACACTTATCTTGTCCTACTGTATGTTTCAAAACAAGATGATTTAACCCATAAAGTCGACTGTACCTTTCCCGCCCGGGCCTGGTACTGCCCCTCTGGTCCTGCTCGCTCTCTGGAGTCAACATTGACGTCCTCCAGGCCGTCTGGATCACTGTGGCCGCTCGATTCTGCTTTTCATAGAACTCACGCCAGCTTCTCTGCAACATCACAAACCATTCAGTTGTGCGAGTTCATATAGAGACACAAAACATTTATTACTGATTACTGGTGGTAATTAAACAACCAACAATAATTCAAATTTCAGCAACTATTTCATTTTTTTTCTCATGTTTATCTGTAACTAAAGTTGGCATTATTGACACAAATCTTGCAAATCTTTCTTGAAAAACAGAAAAAAGATACACACATAATGGCTTACATTAATTTGTGGGTTGTAAAATGTTTTGACTTATCGCTGTTCCAATCTCAGTGTGTTATGGGTGTTGAAAACAGAAAGTGATATGGCGTTATAAAGCAGTGGAAAATAACAAATGACAAAAGTTAAAGTACTATTAGTGTTTAATGCTTCAAAATGGGAAAAAAAGATGACAGGAGATGGTTCCTTTTGAACAACAGCCTCCACAGACTGTCAAACATTGCCATTAGCCGGCGAGAAAAGTTTGATTTTGTTCTAAACGAGACCGAATGAGCTCCTGAAGTAGTGCGTTCTTGGGGGAGCGATACTGCGTCCACATCAGCGTCAATAACGGACAGTAAAAGCGGCTGAATTGTGAGAAAACGGCGGTGCAATGTGGCGGCGTACCTGAATGAGCATAGTGGCGTCTCTCTTTTGAACAAAGTGCTTCCGGATCAAACAGGACCGGAACCATCGCTGCAGAACCACGATGTGACGCATGACCACGGTGTTCTGAGTGTCCCGCAGAAACTGTCGCTCGTTCTCCTTCAGAAACACCTGGGGAGACGGAGGAGGAGACGAGGTAAACGCGTTAGATATTACGAGTACGTGGGATAGTTCATCGTTTCTCTTCTTCTTCTGCTTTCGTCCACCGAAGGGATGACGAGCAGAAACCTCATCATGACGCGTTTACCTTCCTCTTTCCTATTTGATACGTGGACTTCTCGAGCTTCATTCTCTCCAGAAGCTGAGAGATGTGCTCTGGAGTCGGCGAGGCCCCTTTTGGAAGCAACATCCTGAATTTCTCCACAAAGTCCTGTCACACAAAGCAAACAATAGAGTCGTTATTATCTCACAGATTGTCAGTAATCGATACGATAACTAGAATCGAAAATATCGTGATACTCATTTTGGTGATACAGCATGAATATTGTGGGCTGTATGTCAAATATATTTGTATATGGCGCGTGTTTAGTGAAAGGAAACTTATTTTCCCGCAGAACCGCCCACACATTCGATTAACACGGGTGTATTTCACATAAAGATTGCGCAGCTGGCGGTTTAACAAAGAAATACTGTAGTTAACATGTTTGGCTCTTAAAAAAAATAGCATAACACATAACAGAATATCATAGAATGCAATATATTGATTATTGCGTGTATCAAAAAAGTCGTGTATCGACTCGTGATGGACCCAGTGATTTCCAGACCAAATAAGTAGTATCCAAACAAGGAACTAATTTAAACTAGCACCAATACTGAAAAAGCAACAACAACTTGACCTTTCCTGAATATTTTTAGAAAGGTCTTGAGCCAGCAGAACTATTACATTACAATTTAGGATGAAATACAGATTTGATTTAACAAAAGAAAGAAAGTTTTTGTTATTACTGTGGTATCGAAATGGGTATCGAGTGTCTGGTCTTCGTATCGGAATGGAGTTTGAAATGTTAACATGATGACAACACTCATCACAGTCAGTGGTTCACCTTGAAAGTGTATTTGGCGCCGTACCCAGCCTTTTGCATCAGGACCATCTGAAGCAAACCTGAGTTATGAACCTGCTGTTTGACGAGTTCAGGGTCGAAGTGCAGCTCTTTCTGCGCAAACGATACATATTGCATAGTTTATACAACGATACGAGCGAAAATACCAGTAAAAAAATCCACATAAAAGCCTTACCTTTTCATTGTTGGAGCGTAAACAGACGATGAAGAACGGTTTTGCTTTTTCAATTCTTTCTATGAGTTTCTGAAGAGATGCCTTGAGCAAAAATAACATGTACACATATGGTAAATAAATGACAAATATAGTTTAACTGGCCAATTTCTTATTTCGCAGAACAAATGTACCTGGAACTGAGCGCAGACAGAAGGGGGAGCGATGAGCCCGTCTCGGTGCGGTTTGGCTTTACTGGTGCGATCGTGAACAGTGACGCCGACAATGTGTTGGAGAGAACGCATATCCATCAAATTCTGTTTAGAAATAACATGCAAATAATGAATCAAGAGCAAATACATCATGTTGAATTTCAATATTAATAAAACGCACCTTCGGGATGAGCTGCTTTTGTCGCCCTCCTTTGCTTTTTCTGTAGGATAAAATGGTAAACTTGGTCTTCAACGCTCAACAATTAAATAATATTACAGGGGTTCAATTGTATTAAAAACATACTTTCTTTTTTCATAGTTTGCAAAGATGTCCTCAAAAACCTCAAGAGGGTGTTCGTCCGAGCGATCGAAAGAGAAATCCAGAGTGCAGCTGTTACTGTAAAAATAAGAGCCGTAAACAATCATCACGATCAAATGACAGGAGTCGGCTGCGGTTCTGGTGTTGTACCTGGACAGACGCTCAGAATTTCGTTTCAATTCTTTTAACGATTTACAGGATGGGCGTTTGGAAGTCACTGGGACAGAAGATTATAGATCAGATAAACAATAACATTTAGAATTTAAAAATAAATAAATCATTTACCGTTACAAAACAAAACACTTTTTAGCCATCTGCAAGAATATTCATATGTTTTTAAAGAGCTTAGATCTCACTATTCATGCACACAGTATTACGCTCTGTAGAAAAACTGAAAACTGAAGCCATCTACTTCTTTTTATTTTTGTAATTACTCCACCCAGCCCTAAGAGACAATGACAAAGTACAAATTCACCCAACTTTAGCGGAGCTTAAAGTTAGGTTGGATTAACAATTGCCCTGGTTTGGTCCTGGTTCGATCCCAGTTAAGCCCCATTATATAGTTCAGTTTAGTTTATTTATTTGAATGGGACAGCATGTAATTAATGAACAGCCAATGTAAATACACTGGCCTTAGCTCAAAGCTAGATTCCATCACAGTCCCATGAGTCAGGGGGAAAAGGGAGATACAACACAGAGCAGAGAATAAACAAAGACCAACAGTAAGAAGCACACATGACAACAAAGTAAAACAGGCACAGCAGACGTGATACAATACACAGGAAAACACATAACGGTACATGAATTGAGACACACACATACTTACACACACACACACACACACACTTACACACACACACACACACACACACACACACACACACACACACACACACACTTACAACACACACACTAGACTCACTTACACACACTTACACACATTCGAGGATCTTTGATTACAAATGAACCGTTCATTAAGTTGTTTCTTGAATAAAACAAACGCTGTCCCTGGACTGCCGTGGGCAAAGGTGCACTTCCGAAACTGCCCTTCAGAGTCCCCACTCATTGTCGATCAAGTATTGGTCTCCCAGTTTAGTTTTTTGATATATCATGAATTTGATGATCCTAAACTAGTCCTGATTTAGTCTCGATCTAGTTAAAAATTAGGACCGGACTTGGATCTAAACCTGATGTGGTGTGTTAGTCACTTACATAGTTCTGCTCTTCTGCGGTCAGCATTTTGAAGACCGAGAGGATTCGGATGGTGGCTCGCAGGACGCCCCACCTGAAGAGCGCTTGATGACTGGAGCAGACGAGGTGGTGGAGGAAGGACCTCTCACTGCTGCGGAGGGAGAGACACCACCTCCTCCGGCCGCATGTGCTCACAGTTTTTAGCCACAAAGTCCTGAAAATATGAATTATTGTTCTCTAGCAATGGTGTCAGCACAAAGGTTACTGAGGTACATGACTTATTATACTTATACTTATTTTATCCACTCTACAACTGGCTCTCTCAGGCTCCCTCTAGTCCAGGCTCCCTCTAGGCTCTCAGTCCAGGCTCCCTTCTAGTCCAGGCTCCCTCTAGTCCAGGCTCCCTCTAGTCCAGGCTCCCTCTAGTCCAGGCTTCCCTCTAGTCCAGGCTCCCTCTAGTCCAGGCTCCCTCTAGTCCAGCTCCAGGTCTAGTCAGGCTCCTCTAGTCAGTCAGGCTCCTCTAGTCCAGGCTCCCTCTCCAGGCTCCCTCTAGTCCAGGCTCCCTCTAGTCCAGGCTCCCTCTAGTCCAGGCTCCCTCTAGTCCAGGCTCCCTCTAGTCCCTCTAGTCCAGGCTCCCTCTAGTCCAGGCTCCCCTATCCAGGCTCATTATAAATCACTTGCAAACAGTATTTTTTAGACGACAAACAGTTTCTGAGTGAAGTGAACATTTTGAGCACCGTTGCCAGGGTTGCACCAGAGTTTTTATTCATTACAACACAAGAGCACAAATAGGATTAATTATTAACCCGGTTCACACAGGTTTTCCCAGGAAGGCTTATCGCACACGCTACTGCAAACTGAAACTATCTGACAGACGCTAAAATGCACAGCAAAGTCAATAAACATCAAGATGTTTTCCATTCATGTCCTCACTGTACATTCATTTGTATAATGACAAGCGATCTAACAAGACTAATCATTTATCCAGGCTTGGGATCAGCTTGTAACGACATGAAAGCTGTGATTTTAACTGAGTTTAATGTTTTAGTATGAGAAAGATGCTTTACCTTTATGTTGTAAGTGACACTGCCGGCAAAGTGTCGGATGGTGAAGGTCGAGTCCGAGTTTGTCTCAAAAAAGGGACTGTCTTGATGATGCCGCTTCATCTTTTGCAACAAACGTTCATCCGTGGAGTCAGGAAGGCTGGACAAACACAAACAATTATTACATTTCCTCATTTTAAATAGGCAAAATAAACAATGTCCTAAAAAAGGTGCATTTGTCGAAGGCTCCGGAACAGTAAAGCGGTTGTTCAAATGTTCAAAAATGAAAGGTAAAACTGTTTGGAATGCGAATGATGCGGATTAACAACATTCAACAACAGAATAATTACCGTTCCATGATTACGGTTCGGCTCTAACACCCTTAAATTAATCCCAAATCGGGAACGAACCTGCTCTCTGTATCCAGTAGTTGAAACAGCCCTGTCGATTTCTCACTCATTAAGTTTATGCAGCCGATGTTGTCTGTGTAGTCAATGTTCTGCCACACGAGGCCCTCAGACACATAGTCCACCTGAAAAACAATGAACCACACACTTTCAAAGATGACTTGTACCATACAGCATAAGATCTTATCGTCATAGGAGGGAATATGTGATTTCAGCGTCAAACCGCAACAAGATCAATTGCAATCGAATTCAAAATCTGAATGCGACAATAAAAATAAATAATAAACTACTATTCGACTGTATTTGCTCGTTTTCTTTGAGCTACTGTGTCATATCCCTTGTGGATCAATTAAGTTTGTCCACGGCGACAAAATATCTTGCTTGAAAAGGGCTGTTTATTTGGTTTTCTTTGCTCATATTGCTCGAGCACACTTTTTATTTGATTTGTCCTTAATATATACAAATAAAATGGCTTTTAATGTAGTTCCCGCTCACCTGTTCCAGTTCAAAGATGCGCTGGTTGATGTAAAAATGCACTCTCTCATTGGTGTAGTTGATGCAAAGCTGCTCGAAGCTGTTTTTCTTCAAATCCTCAAATCCAAACATGTCCAAGACTCCAATCGACAAACACTGGGGAAAAAAAAATATCATGACCACAAAGGCCGAGCATTTCTCACCAACTATTCCACGGGGAACTTTACAATGGTTTGAATTAAGATTTTTACCGAAGACTATGTTGAGATTCGAGTACAGTTTGACTTGTCACTTGTGTATTTTTTCTTCGTTTTTCATGTGCAATACAAAAGAACATAATTTGTTTTTATTTCTTTATGAATACATTTCATTTAACCAGGTAAAACCCAGTAAGATCAAACTTTCTTTTTCAAGGTGGACTGCATCACTCAGCATAGAAACATTTACACATTGTAAGGGATTAAAACAGCACAACATTTAAAAACTTTCTTTTAAATAGCTAAGAAAAAAAACCCCTCAAAGAAACAAAGTATATGCTGCATTGACAAATCTCATCTGTAGCGTATAAAAAGTCCTAAAATCAATAAATAACGACTTTATTCAAGCAAAGACTCATGGGTAATGATCATATTTGCGGCGCATAAACAAACGTGGGAAGGTGAGAGACAGGCGCTGTATTGTCCAAATGCAAATAAGCAGTATTTGCATTGGCCGTTAGCGTTTACATGGGAAATGCTGCATGATTATTATGGTCATTATTGTAACTCACGGACACGACTCCTCCATGTCTCGTCTGTTGAGCAGAGCGTGGTGATGTGGGAAAATGATCCAGTCAGCGTGTACAAGAAGCCTCGAGTCGCTTTTAAACCTGGTGGTATAACAAGATGGCCATGTGTGAATTTTTGGTAGAATAGACTACAACTCGACTTCACTTTTAGTTAGTTTCATTAGGCCCTGTTACCAATTTTAGATGTGCTAGATTAGATATACTGTTCGGAAACATCATAGTAAAACACAACACATTTAGCACTGACACATCACTGAAATCATATAAACCAGCTTTACTCTTAAAAGCAAATGAAACCTGAAGTCGATTTCTTTAACATCTACAGCTGAAATTATTAATGCTAAATTTCATATATAAAATATTGTTCCAGTTAAATTTTTTTGAACAATAGTGAGAATGGTAAATAAGTGACAGGCTTAGTTGTTTTTATGATAAATTTAATGCTAATTTTATTTGCATACTAGGTCATTTTTTCTTATTTTTTGTCGTAGAATAAATTTTAGTTAGCCGGACAACTAGTTTAATTTATATTTATATATATATTATATATATTATATATATATATATATATTTATATATATATAAATATATATAGTATTAGATATAGATAAAAAATAGATAGTAGATATAAAAGAAAATATATAGATAATATATAGATATAGATATATAGATATATGGACCCTCCAGATAAAAGCTAATGTGGCCCAATCTGCCAAGGTATGCACTTGTGGCATTTCCGGCCCGAAGAAACAATTTTAACCAGAAGTGGGCCTTATATGAATTACACTTGCAAAATTTGGCAAATAACATGGGCCACTATATGGGAATGGTGGCTCTTCCACATTAGTTTTCTTTTAAGGTAACAAGGTCTGCCTATTATGTCACCAATGCAATTGTGAAATATGGCCAGATTTTGTAAAAACATATACCATATGGATGTGCCCAACGTTTCGAAACCAGAATCAGCCTAATTTCAATGCATTGTGAAATTGGCCAATTTGGGAAGAACATAACAAATGGAAAGATGTGGAACTTCATTTTCTTTGTTAAACCAGTCCCTAGGTACATGCAATGTGTGAAAATGAGCCAATTGTAAATAATTACACTTAATGGGAGTCCACTTTCATTATTGTTCTTTTGGTAAACCAGATCAGCCTAATATGGTCCCATGATGTGAAAAACATGTCTCACCACTATATGGAAAAGCACTTCAACTTTTTCTAATATGTCAATGCAAAAGGGTGAAAATGCCAGAGGTTAATTTGTTGTAATAATATATGGCCATATTAGGCAAAGATGGATCATAAAAATGGTTCTTATAGAACAAAACCCAAAGGACACACCGGCATATTCTGACTTTTCAATTTCATACCCACCATTCTGAGCTGTAAATCCCCCAAGATGCTTCAAACGGTCAATCTTCCATAGGTGTGTAAGCCACAGAAATTTTGAGATGAGTTATCTCGTTTGAAGACAAATTTTTAAGACGCAAATGATTCGCTGTCTTTCTGTTCTTGGCAGGCAAAATTAATCCCAGAAATGTGTCATTAATGACGATATAGGGCACTTAGATAGGCACAAAAAAATCGTTGGGAAACGGTTTTCATTGCTGCTTGTGCTCAGCCCAATCCATAATTATAGGTATACTATCGTGCTGGCGTAATCAACCGCAGACCTCCACGACGCACACGGCAAGCCAACCCAGAAGCAAGATTTGCAATTGCCGGCGTGTGCGTCGGGAAGGTCTGCTGGATTTAATGGAGAAGCACAACCAGCTTTATTACCTCGGAGCGTTCAGCCAGCTCCGAGTTCAGAGCAAGCCCGGAAGACAAATGGCGCCCAATTCAAAACTATGGCGTGTGCTCATTGGCGCAATGTCTCCAAAAAGTTCCCTACTTCCGCGTTACTTTCCTGATAGGCGAGTCTAAGTGCCTCCCCTTTTATGACGACATCACCATGTCGCTTTGGCGTCGGGAAGAGCTACGGCGACAGCAGAATACGTGAAAGACTGAGGAACAGTTGCGGGACTTTGAGTCTGTGGGTTTGCAATGGTTACGAAAATGTATAATGAATGAATTGTTAACTCTTAAATATAAGGTTTCATGTTGTAAAGGAAAAGACATGGTTTCTTTGCAGTTATTATAATAGATCCAGGTTCAGAGTCAGCTCTCATAAAGGTAGAGCAAGCAACAGAGCACCGTCATGTCAAGCCCTGGGCAGAGCGCGAGTAGTGGTAAAGATATGATAAGAAACTTTTTATCTAAAATATTGGTCCACATTACGAAATACAATTGTTAGACTTAAATTATAGCCAGTTGGGCATTTAAATAATGCATACTAATATGGATATATATTATAATATTTCTATAAGTATTTTTAAATATTTAACATTATACCTTTCTAAAGAAATACATAAATGTAGTAATTCCTGAGTTAATATTAAACAAAAACTTTCTTTTTTAAGGCAATTTATCAATAGCCGCGGGCTGAAGCTCCCTCTAGAAACGAAATTCACAGACCTACAGACAAGAAGATAGGAAACTCAGCCAAAGAAAAACGAAAAGCATGTGAAGTATTATAACTGAAGACATATGAACGTTCCATATAGTATTCATCAATGGTAAATCACTTCTGTCTTATTGATGAAATTTACCATAGAGAAATACATACCCAACTGGTTAAGACGTTTAATTACTATGATTTGCAATTTCAATTGGCACCTGTGCATTGATGGCTGTTACAACGTTCAATTTAAATTTGCCAACAATAGTAGGACTCATTATAAAAAAATGACTCAGTAAGACCTGTTTTCCTGAGTTGTCAAATGAAATAAATAATAATCAGAGGTTGAACATTTAGTTGGGGTGGGCTTTTTGACACATAAGGATGATTCTCAAATCAAAGAAACATTTTTTGTAGTATAAAGAGACATGTTTTGTCAATGCAAGTAAGCAGCACAAAGATCATGACAGGAGTGAAAGAGATAAAATTAATCATAGTTTTTTTATTTAATATCTCTGTGATTTTGGACCATAACATGAAGAAAAAATAACAACTGAATAGTCAACATCGGAGACGGGGAGAGACAAGGGAGCAAGAAAAGAGGAGAGAAAGGAGGAGAGAGGGAGAGAGGGAGGAGAGGGAGGAGAGAAGGAGAGAGGAAGGACGAGAGGAGGAGGAGGAAGAGGAAGGAGAGTGGAGGACCGGGAGGAGAAAAAGGAGAGTGAGAAAGGCAGGAAAAGGGAGAGAGAAGAGAGTAAGGAGCGAGGGAGGAGAAAGGAAAGGGAGTGGAGAAAGGAGAGGTGGAGAAAGGGGAGGAAGAAGGTAGGAACAGGATGAGTGGAGAAGGAGCAGGGAGGAAAAGGGAGAGAGTGAGAGAAAGGAAGAACCAGGAGAGAGGAGAAGGAGAGTGGAGAAGACGGAGGAGAAAGGAAGGAGACGTGGAGAAAGGAGAAAAGGAAAAAAGGAGAGTGGAGAAAGGAACAGGGAAAAAGGAGGAGAAAGGAAGAGAGTGGAGAAGAGACGGGGAGAGAGAGGAAGGAGAAGAGGAGACAGAATAAGCTAGTTCCACTGGAAGGCACAGTGCACTGTGCACAAAGCCTATTTCACTCTAGGCAATTTTAACTATGGGACTTAATCCATTTGTGTTGTCATGTGACCTAAAGTTAAATTGTTGTTTTTATGTAAATATTTATATTTTTTGTTTTGTTTTTTTTGTTTGTGATTATGATGTATAGCCACAGTTGGAGAATAATTGACATCCCAGGCACCAACCAGGAGATGGATCTTTAATAAAAATGGGTACATCTTTCTAACCGGACAGATGAGGAAGAAGGGGAGAGAGAGAGGGCGGGAAAAGAGAACCAGAAGACCGAAGATTGCATTGAGTCAACCATGCTGCTTTAGCTTTGACTTTATTTTCGTAGAACATTTAAAATGCGGTAATTAAGTGACAACAGTTTGTTAAAATTTTTATTACAAATATCCACTTTTTTTGTTTGTGGTTTTGTGAACTTTAATCGTTGTTTTCAAAAAAGTAAGTTTAATTGGAATTTAATAACATACGATTCTAAAGATAGCATGTTATGTCTAGTTACCGTTTGTTAAAAGAATAATGCTGCGTATTGTTGTTTCAGATATTTATGTTAATTCCAGGTTGTGTTTGTGCATGGTGAATTTGTGGACACAAGCCTGTTGCGCCAAATCTGGCCAGAGAGGGTCATTGCACTTCAGTGGACACATTTGGCCCAGATATAGGCCACGTAGAGAGCCACATCTGTGCCTTAAGTAGGCCACAAGCTTTTTGTATGGTCCACATCTGGGCCAGATGGGGTCATTGCACTGTATTTCAGTGGGCCACCTTTGGCCTAGATGTAGGCCACGTAGTGAGCCACATCTGTGCCATAAGTGGGCCACAAGCTTCTGTATGGTCCACATCTGGGCCAGATAGGGCCATTGCAGTGTAATCCCGTGGGCCACATTTGGCCTAGATGTAGGCCACGTAGCAAGCCATATCTGAGCCATAAGTGGGCCACAAACCAGTTGTATGGCCCAAGTCTGGGCCAGATCTGACCACATGTATACTATAGGTGGGCCAGCTTTGGAACACATTCAGATATTCAGGGCTACTTCTGGTTAACAGTTGGGGTTGGTTTGGTTCACATGTGGGCTTTATATGGTAACCGAATGTGGACCGCATTTGTGCCGTAAATCCAACACGGTATGTCAGCCGCATCAAAGAGTTGGCTCAGGGCCAGATATGGCCCATTGAAAGTAATACTACTGCTGGGCCAATAGTGGAAACGCATTTATACCGACGGTGGGCCAGTTGTGGTAAACGAATGTGGACCGTATTTGTGCCGTAAATCCAACGCGGTATGTGGGCCAAATCATAGTGTACGATGTGGGCCTTAACTGGGCCACAACAATTTTGCTATCTGGGTTTTAGATTATAATCAACTGATTATAATGAATACTCCTGTCATTTATTAATTATTTATGTTCTATTTACAATATGGTTCCTTTATGCCAGTTAACCAAATGACCTTCAGATGGATAATCAATAAAGTAGTTTCAATTTTAGATTTTGAGAAAACAAATCTTTGCTTTTAATTACAGCTAATTTCATATTCTCATCTAGCCAGTGGTGGGAGACATTATTTGTACAGTACAAATACAAATACAAGGGCAAAAAGAATTGTGCTGATGATCTTTAGTCGATAGGAGCAATTTGGATACATTTCAAAATTGTTCTGGTGAATTTTTATTTGCTCAAAGCTTGGAACCTGGAAACCTTTTTATTAAACATGCTAGTCCAGTTCAAAAATGTAGTGGAGAAGAAAGTTCAGACACCTGTTCTCAGATGTAGTGGAGTAAAAGTAAAAAGTATCCACTGTAAAATGTATTTAATAAAGTACAGATACCTAAAACATCTGTTACTTTCCACCACTGCTGACCCACTGGAGGAGGTGCAGACTGTTCTGACATGTTACTGTGGACCCCTGTGTGTAGTGTTTACCTCCTCTACTGTAAGTGTGTAAGTTGATAGTACAATTTTACTGGCGGCGACTGTTCTCCTCGTGGTCAGAGCCTTTACGAGCACCTCCTTTTCCACCTAGAACAAAAGCAACAACAAAGAGTCAAACACATTACGCATCACAAACTATAGTCTTCAAAGCAGAAACGAGATTCAACAAGTTTTCAGACGATAATGAAAGACGGAACAGTCACATGACACCGGCGACATTCAATCCAAGACGGCGAGTCCCATTCCCTAAGCAAATACGCAGGACTCATTCTTTTTGTCAGTATATATTGCAAAGGTATCTATATTGCAATGAGAAAAAAATCACAATAATCCATCTGACACAAATGTACTGTTTTATAATGAAACCGTTGAAAAAGGCTGATTTTTGGATCAGGATTTGCAATATAAAGTTTAAATTAGCCTTTTTTTTTTTTTTTTTTTGCCTTAATTTATTTTTTTTTTTTTTTTTTTTCTTTGTGTTTGTCTCTGTTAAGTTTTTATTTTGACAGTTTGATGGCTATTTTAAAGACATGACATTCGTTTTGGTATAACAGTACAATTATATAAGATCCAAAATTGTGCTGCCCTACTTTATTTTAACTGGAAAAATACTAATAAAATCAAACCAATTTAAAACCAAAATATTACTAATTAATTGTGTCTACAGAATAAATAAAACACTGGACTTGCATTTTTTTTGTTGCTTTTTTAAAAATGGCTAATAAAATCTTCAGGGCCATGTACATAAACGGAACATACTTTGAGCAGGTCAGACAGAGTGTCCAGGACGTCGTCTGGTCCGACCTTCAGAACCCGAGTTTCACGCAAAATGGAGAACTTCAGGTTTCCCAGGTGCAGAATCACAGAGAGGATGGAAAATATTCTGACAACACAAGGATTAAACGGGTTTAGAGGCATTCGGTCACATATTATTATTACACAACAGTCTCTCAGCTACAGTAATGATAACAGTGGTAAACACAGAGTTGTTAAGTCATATTACATTACAATTTATTTTATTTTTTAAAAGAAACATCCAAAATTATAATGCAAACATGTTAAATCATATAACTATTTGCTAAGGATACACAAAAAGAAGCAAAAGCTTGATTTAATAGTCTTTTGTGTTAAATAATGGAACCACTTTCTGAAGCTAATGTGAGAAATATAATTGCACTTAAGTTTATTTTAGTGAATTAAAATAGGTGAAGTTTTTTGAATTTCTTCTATTTTTACTTGTAATACTTATATTACAATAAACCTTTTCGGATTGTGATTCTGAAATTACTTCTATTTGTAAGAGTGAAGAAAACCTTTAGAAGGGATAAACATTTTGATATGGGACTAATATTGCTTGTTTGTGTAATGCGCATTTAAATGTAATCGTCCGTGTTGTTTTGATGTGCACTTCAGGTAGAATAAAATAACTAATAGAGATCCAAAATAAATGAATAACCAAAATGAAGAGCAGACATTGAACTTTGTGACCCAGTTTTAGTTTCATGTGGACAAACCCAGTAATTACAGAGATGTGAGCCATAAACCAGGTCAATTTGACAGTTGAACAGCAAATTCCACCATAGATTCAAGAATGTTGCGATGTAACGGTATCACAAACTCAGAAAGAGAACCATTAGTTAAGTAATGGGGATTAATTTAGCCGTTTATATTTCTGTTTTCTCAGATATGACGTGCGTTTAAAATAAGCACTGAACTGAATTAACATTTTCTTTAAGCAAAACTCCATTTGTCAGAAACCATATAATACCAAAAGTCTAATTAAACTCTAAAAATGACAAATATTCAGAAACTAATCAAGAATTTCTATGAAAATTTAACTTTTCCAGAGAGTTCAAAATGAAAAATGTACCTAAAACTCCAGATTCAAGCTCAGAAATGTGTCGATTTAATAAACAAAGACAGAGTTTCAAAGTATTTTAAGACTACACATCCTCATTCCATTATATTTCTACATCTCTAGATTAAATACAATCATCTGTCAGAGCACCGACTGTTGGGTTTGTCGTGCTGCATTTTTCTTCTCGACAAGTTCTGACCCGTTTCTTACTCGGCTTCTCTCCTCGACAATGTTCAAAATGAGACGATTCTCTCAGTCCGAACACATGATTCTGCCGTAATCACTAATGTAACACTCTGCAAACGCCACAGAAACATTATAGCTTCATGTAATCCAAGTCGTACGATTGTAATAAATGACCGGTAAACGTTCTTCAGTATTGGTTTGTCTTCATTATACACAGAAAAGATCAAGTACTCCATATAGTACCTCCTTAGCTTTGTAGCTTTGTAGCTTTGTCGCCAACTCTGGTAAAAAGGCAAAAAAAAATTTAACTATACATATAACTTGTCAGATATTACTATTATATTTTCTTGTTTTAATTATATTGATGTCCAAAATCACTTAAAAACAATCTTAATTGCAATTTTGTAGCCATTTAAATTACAATTTAGATTCAATTGCGATTCTTTTTTCCTCAATTTAGGAGATGAGCCACATAATATATCTTAAGAGGACAGAATGAACGTTGTTGGTGAAATCCATTTTGTTGCCATAGCATTAACTGACAACTAAATAAGTATTCCAAGATAATGTAAAAAATAAATACATGTAACATTTTACAATACAACCAAAGCATGTGTAATCCCTCTGCCGTCCAGGTGGGCTTCATTGTAAAAGAAAATTGAATTCTGTCAACTGGGTGAATGCTTTTAGGAGACAGATATACAGACAGATATATACACATATGACACACCAGAGCCCTGAAGAAGCGACTTGGATGAGCGGTGAAACATATTCACTCTTAAAAAACATTGATCCAGTTGAGAGAAATCAATACACCACAATTTACGATGCCGACAAAAAAGCTCGTCATCGAAAATGTGTTATTGTCTATTTTGCACACGTAAAGTTTAACTGCGACTTGGGACGTCCCACGTACTGTTTCTTGGTGGACGGGAGAAAGCCGACCATCTCCATGGCCTGGTGCAGCCTCCTGTACTCCTGCCCCAGAGACTCCTCGTCGTCCAACTGCAGGTCTCCCTAAAACAACAAGAGGAAACATTAACATTTCTTCAAGCCAATTTGTGTTTTCAAAGAATTGTATCATTCGTTTTGGATTTGTTGCATGCGATCTTCTTGTTTGCTTCGTATTACATTTATTTTATATTATATTTTCCTCTTCCCAACGTGACTTTCTGGGCTATATTGAAGGAAAAACAAAACAAAACGCTAACAGGACATAAGATAAATACATGGATGCATAGTATAAGTAAAATATTAGTGTTCGTCTAGTGCTAATTCACACTGATATCATCGACATTGTAAACTGAATAGACCCTCTTAAAACATATATCCAGAAGTTAAATGTTGCTAAATTTAGGCTTTACAGATTGTTTTGACATATGAATTGGATTAACAGAAGACAGACGCCGCTTTTGATTCAAACCAGACCAAAACCTGGATCAAAATGAGGACAAAAGCTCTGTTCAGTTTATGTCATATCAAAAAGTCCCTGCAGCTGCGTAAAGTACACAAAGGGAGAGTAAGGAGAGTTTCTGTTTTGAAAAATGACCAAAAATGTGACTTCCTTTTGTCATTACATTTAGGTAATGGCCGTGAAACTAAAAGGATTTGTTCCAGTGGGGATAGTTCAGTACTCCTCTTGCACTGAAATAAATGTGGCCATTGAAAACGCTTCTACACAAAGAGTAAATTATCATCTGAGTTTTAAATGGCACAAGTTTGCAAATGAACTCTCTTTATAACGACAAACGTATTGATGATTTCTGTTTAGGCACCAGAGTTAAGAGTGTGTTCACACTTAGAAATCATCACATCAAAACTGGTTCTAAAATGGGACTAAACCTGGACTAGAACAGGGATAAACCAGGACTAGAACAGGACTAGAACCGAACGGGACTAGATCGGGACCAAACAAAGTCTACATTAGGAGCAAAACTGGGCTCAAACCAGGACCAAACAAGTGTGAACGAATCCTTAGAGTCAGCCCTGTGGTTTCATTCAACATTTAATACATTTTGTACACCTAAAATGTCTCTTTTGTTATACTTAAATCATAACATTTATTTAAACTTGTACTGTATAAAACAGAAAACGATGTCATTAAAAGCAACCAATACTTTATTTATTTAATTCATCTTTGGGGAAATTACCTACTGGCTGACATACAGCCCAGATAAAAGGCAAAAATATCATAAGTAAATAATGAACTTCTTCCTTAAATGCAAATGTGCCTGTTACGACATCTCACTGCAGCCGCCTACGTGCACGTGCAGCCGCCTACGTGCACGTGCAGCCGCCTACGTGCACGTGCAGCCGCCTACGTGCACGTGCAGCTGCCTACGTTCAGCCGCCTACGTGCACGTGCAGCCGCCTACGTGCACGTGCAGCCGCCTACGTGCACGTGCAGTCGCCTACGTGCACGTGCAGTCGCCTACGTGCAGTCGCCTACGTGCAAGTGCAGTCGCCTACGTTGCAGCCGCCTACGTGCAGCCGCCTACGTGCACGTGCAGCCGCCTACGTGCACGTGCAGCCGAGCCGCCTACGTGCACGTGCAGCCGCCTACGTGCACGTGCAGCCGCCTACGTGCACGTGCAGCCGCCTACGTGCACGTGCAGCCGCCTACGTGCACGTGCAGTCGACTACGTGCTACACGTGCACGTGCAGCCGCCTACGTGCAGCCGCCTACATGCAGTCGCCTACATGCAGTCGCCTACATGCAGTCGCCTACATGCAGCCGCCTACATGCAGCCGGCCTTCACCTGTCTGAGGTAGTGATAATCCTGTGGCTTCAGGAGGTGAAACTCCTTCTGCTCGTCTTTGGAGGCTCCCACCAGAAGATAGTAGAACACGTGGTAGTTCCTGGTCAAAAGGGCACAGAGCAGTTCAGATATACTTGATTTATTCATGAACACTGAAGTACGAGATGAGAACCTCTGTAAATAATATGAATCAATATAAAATGTTTAAATTGTCACCTTTCATTCTTCTCTCGAGACACCAAGCGACACTTTTCTAGAAAGATATTTTTCAATAACTGCCCTGAAAGCAACAGAGAAATACAACATACAATAAATAATTACCATTGTAAATTATATTATTGTTGCCATACATATATTTGATAGTTACATAGGTTACATAAATCATGTGTTTGTCAAACCAAAAATACATTTAAGCTTGTATTACTTCGCTGTAATGCAGATATATACTTTCTTGGTTAATTTCGTTAAGTATTAATTGTGAAGTGAAGCAGTAATAGTTGTAATAGTACCTGTAGAGAGACATAGTTTCTCTTTGAGCATGAACTTGGGGCTGGGCAATATGACATAAATATAAAACACCTGTTTTTTCCCGTACTGTTTGATGCCATTTTTATTTATTTTTTAGCTTGTGTCACTGAAAACAAATAAAAAAGGGCTTTCAAAATCAATTTCCTGAAGATTACATACTTTATTATTTAAAACCAAAAATAGTTAGTAATAGTATTCTGCTCCAAACCACCCTTTTACTGACCAGATCGGCTGTAGACCTCTTAATTGAACTTGATTATATTATAAATCTCCATCTTAAAATTGTATTAACTGCACACTACTTTAGCAAATTAAATTCAGTTCCTTTTCATTTGACACAAACAGCAACTTTATTTTCCTAGACTAGTTTTATTTTATTGTTTTAAATGTTTGCTGCCGTGTGCCGTACCCTCTGATGACTCCGCTCTCCAAATAGTTTAACTGGATGAACTTCCCGAAGCGACTGGAGTTGTTATTCTCTTCCGTCCTGGCGTTTCCAAAGGCCTGTTAAAAAAAAAAAAAAAAAAAAAAAAAAAAAAAAAGGAGTATAAATATGAACTCACATAAACATAAAATCTGTTTACACGAATGTGGAAGCTGGCAGCAAGAGATAAACATGTAGTAACATTTAGACAGTAAAGTTATGTAATGGGACACTGCAGTTGTTTAGTGGTGCATGACTTCACAATATAAATTTGAGATATGTATTAGTTGTCTGTGTAAAGTAAGTATTATTTAATGTGGATTTGTGTGTGAAACTAAAATATTAGCAGTTCAGGAAAGGCCACTTTTCTATTTACAATGTGCATGATCTAGTGTACGAAGAAGAATGCTTAATATTCAATACCACAATGACAATAAAAACTCTCTTTGGAAGACAACAGAACATCAGTTTAAAATAACATTTGCTTAAATATTATTTGGTCTTTTACTAGTTCTTTATAGATCATGATCATTCCAAAACTATTCAAGAAAGGGACATTTTTTTGGCCCGTAGGCTTTATGTGACAGGACAGTGCATGGTGAAATGTGGATAAGACAGGGTTAGAAGTGTCACACTACAAGATGAAGGGAGTTTAAAGTCAGAGCACAGTCACGCGGTGCAATGGGTCACACGATCAGTCGAACCCACGACCAATATATGTCTGCGCGAAAATAAGGAGATATTGTCCCGTTCACGGCGGAGCTCCTCTGCTGCACTTTGACAGAGATCGATTGTAGACGCAGCGACAGGAGGACTCACTCTGCGACCAAGACTCGAAACCATCAGACGGGTTCCATATAAAACGTAGCTCGTTGTACAGCAGTTCTAATTTTAATCTTTGTCCCCGTTTCACCGTGAGACCCACTACCTATAATTTTCACTCACGATTTTCCCCACAATTAATTGTCAAACTCATGCGGTGGGCACCCGAAACTCTAACTTGTCGATCTGAACATTGTTTACGAATCTTTAATGATGTTTTTCCCCCTCCCCAGACTCTTCCTCCAGCTCCCCTCGACGTGGAGGAGCAGCGGCTCTACTCCGAGCTCATCCCGTGTGACTGAGCTCCTCACCCTATCTCTAAGGTCCTTTCAGTCCTTACCCAAAGCTCATGACCATAGGTGAGGGTAGGAACGTAGACTGACCGGTAAATCGAGAGCTTTGTCTTTCGACTCAGCTCCTTCTTCACCACAACAGTCCAATGCAGCGACCGCATCACTGCAGACGCCGCACAGATCCGCCTGTCAATCTCACGCTCCATCCTTCCCTCACTCGTGAACAAGACCCCGAGATACTTGAACTCCTCCACCTATTTCCGTCTGAGAACCATGGCCTCACATTTGGAAGTGCTGAATCTCATCCCAGCTGCTTCACACTCGGCCCAGTGCATGTTGCAGGTCGGGGCTTGATGGGGCCATCAGGACATCGATTATTATTACTAAATGTTTACAAAATGATTAGTTTAGTAGCTAATGAGAACATAAATCCATGTCATTATTTCCAGAGTTTCACACTGAGACGGCTGAGTTTTGTGAGTCTAAAGTCTAAGGTCAAGTCTAAACACGACTTTGAGAGCAGCGTTTACTGCCCTTTAAACACCACTCAGAAAACAGTCAAAACTAAGGAATTTCTTTGTAGATTTTCTGAGGTTTGTCACATAATCTTTACACAAACTGAACTAGAATACGACGAGGGAAAGACACAAAAGATATAAAAGACACATGTAGAAGTTATGCAGTGGAGCAGGTGTTTGGCATGTCTTAAAGCGACATGTGACCCGCAGTAAAACGCAGCAAGGAATCATGGGAGCTTGCTTTTTAGGTTGCTTAAGATATTAAGTAATTTAATACATAATTTCTGTAATGATAACACATTTAGAAACCCATATATAGATTGAAAGAGAAAGTACGACAGGATCAGACATGTCTCAACCCCGAGGAGAATGAGGTCATTTTTCTTTTCAACAATAGACTGCAAAAAACCAATGTGGGCAGCTTTTTCAAACACATTAGATTAAAAATGAACAAAATATTTATCGACTATTGTATAAATCAGGTCAAATTCATCTTTGCTCAATCTTATGTCTCTCCCAACCACTAAAATGACTTGAAAGAATGTATTATTCAACCAATGAAGCTGGGGTTACCTGATTACCAGAGGAGGAAGAAGGAAGAATTAAATGTTTCAAAGTGTGCTGGGACCCAACCCGCTCTGTGGTAAGTAATGAGCACAAGACCTGTAATTTTAGTTCAAATTTGTTGATTAAACTTTATTAGTTATTAAAGCATTTAGCAGAATTTTAAGTTTCATGGACATTAGTAAAAGCTGCCTTTTAACTCTTTGAATTTTTCTAAATCTCTCTGGCAAAAATGTATGGGAAATTATACTTCCAAAACCACTGAGAACTTCAAAGTGGGCGTGGCCGTTGAGCGCCAACTTAATTAGACAGCTACATGCAAAACACAGCGGTCTGTTTTTGTCTCCGAGTTCTGCTTTTAGAAAGTACAAGGAGGGGGAAAAACTCAATTCTACTCAATTCCAGGACAAAAGTGAGGAACCCGAGCTTCAAAATACATTACATTAGTCATAGTCGCACTTCTGTTTTTCCATCGTGAAATGACCAGCACCAGACAATCACATGACGCACCGCAGATTAAAGACGTTACGGATTCACTCAAGTTAAAAACGGATCGGACCAAAGCAATGGTAAAACGGCACATTGTCGCTGAGGTTCTTGGAACAATAAAAAGACTTCATGAGACCATTTGCGCTGCCAAGAATCAAATGCTTGTACATGTTTACATTGAATATACGTGCCCCTGAATTCTGAACCGAACCAGAAAACAGGTTAAGACAAAAGCTACTTCTGCACTTCCAAGTCAATTTATTCAAGATTTGAACTAGCGATGGAGAAAGGTCACACGTTCAGGGCGATATTACTGAAAAGAATATGTATTAGGGCTGCACAATCCATCGCAAAGTATCGCACCCAACCAAAAACATCACAATGACATCGAGGGTCCTCCATCAGACAGAAATGTACAGTTTGTAATGGCGCTGCAGTCGATTAAAAACATGCCCTGTCGATCAAATAGTTGAATGGAAAGAGGCGTAACGCAATCAAAAGCTCTCCAATCTATTAAGTGTCACTATAATCTGACTGTATCTGATCCAAACTACACTCACGAGACTATAAACGCACTATTCATTCAGAAAAGTACAAGGAAACACTGAATTTATACGTCAATGACAGATTAAAGTCATGATTCACTCCCTTAAGCTTTAGCAAACTCCCTCGTCCTTTTAAATCCCTATAATCTGAAATAAATAGCCCAATTATCAGTCCAATAATATAAGTTTTGGTCCACTAAAACACCTAAAGAACTAAAGGCCTTAAAACAAGGTGAATTTTCCTTATTCGGTCTAAATTAACCTTGATTTAGTGTTGGTTTTGTCCATTTTTTTTTTATTTTGACAGTTTGACTAATACATTAAAAGGGCATAAATATATTACAGATGGTTAGTGTTCCATTGGGCTTTCAAGACAAAATGTAAGAATAAATCTAAACGAAAATGACAAATGACATGTACAGTGGGACCAAACGCCGTTCCAACCAATGCCAGGAGTGCGTTTAACGTTCCATACGCGCTGCAGTCGCTAACGCCGCGTGTATCGAAGTGGCGTTTCACCGGTGTCGAGACCTGACCCGGCCTGTTCTGACACGCGCGCCGCAGCCTACGCCCTGCACATACCAAGAGCAGCCTCGCGACGCTCCGATCACACCGGGACAGCACAGAAGACCGCCACTCGTAAGCACCTCCAGGCCGGGGGGGGGTTGTCACAGGTGTCGTATTTTAATAAAACAGTGAACAAGACAAAAGGCCGGCAGGAGGTACATAACTCGCAACACAAGCACAAAACTCCACAAGGCAAAGAGCTACTGCCGAGTTGAGGTGTAGACTGTTCAAGATTGATTTGGCAGGAGAAAACATTACGTGCCAATTGTGAAACGCGTCAATCACAACATCAGAAAAGATAAGTATTATAAACAGAGCTGTACAAAAACTAAAAACGAATGAAATACAAGGAGACACTAGCTCAAAGTATAAAAGATATTTTGTGTTTTCTGGTTTTGCTCTTCTTCACTGAAGTTCTAATTTAAAACATGCTCAGCTTTGTAATGTAGAGAAAGTGGTATGTGTGTGTAGAGGTGGGCTTAAAATATAAGACAATCAATATACTGTGATACTAAATTTGTAGGCTGTGGGCTGCCATCTCAGACTATTTTAGTACGTTGTTTGCTCGTGTAGAGAAGGGAAACTTGTTGCTAATGTAATATAGTTGACATATTGAGTTTTGATGATGAAAATAGGTGTATTATAAACACTATAACACATCTCAAACATTGTGATGTTACTGTATCGTGAGACGGATTGTACCACGTTGTAGCTCACGTACTCATTTCCACATGTCGTCCCTGATGTTATTAAGTCCCACTGAGAAGAAGCATCTCTTTTTCAGGGGAGGAGCCTATTGTACTGGTACATATTTTTTAGTGGAACATGCAAACTACTCAGAACGGCCCCGTGCCTCCCGGGAATCGATCAGAGACCTTCTTGCTGTGCAGCGAGAGCTACCGTGCTGCCACTTAACGAGGAGTGATGAACAAACTGATAACAACCTGAATGTATACAAATACACGGAAATATCTGCACGTTCGCAATAACAGCCGAAAGAGTAACGGCATCAAAAACCTCTAGTTGTGACTTCTAGCGCTGATGAGAAGAACAATTATGTCAGATGGTGTTATATCCATGCCTCAGGTGCTTTGGTCTGAAACATCCTCAAACTGATGACGCTCAGTCTCATCTGAGCACGTCTTTGGGAACACAGACAACACAAAGGACAGTTGTGACTGGACAAACAGCGTGAATCACCAACAAGTTAAACTGTGTGTGCACGTATATATGTGGTTAATGGGTCCTATAGCAGGCTTATAAAAGGGATTATATTATCCAAAAACAAAAATGTAAATGCTCAAATGAGTAAGAAAAGGCTCTATAAAAGTCGATTTATTTTTTAAAATACGCCAATTTCCCACGCTACAATTCCCATGGTCAATTTTTCCGCCCCTTTGCAACCGTAGTCACAGCCCTATATTTTTGGAGAGATTATAATGATATTGGTGCATCGAATACTAATAGTCCTTAATATTACAATAATATTACCCAGCGATCCACTCACACTTCACACAGAGAAAGTAAGCACAGACAATCAGGCTCATTCACCAACAATGACCTTTGAGTTGGCGGGCAAACGGTCAAACCACTGAGCCACTGAAGCCTGAAAACTCACTTTAATGACGTGAATGAATGAGTAATAACCATCACAAACTCTGCAGTGTAATAGACGGCTCTCATGAAGTAATAAATAATAATAAAATAATAATATCAGATAACAACAATCATTCCTGGCATTCCTTTGGCATGTGGGACCAATAGAGCTGCAGGTTGTACAGAAGGGAGTCAAAACATAAAAGAGAACAACGGTCAAAGAGGGTGAGTCATGGCTTTAGGGGAACATAAAGAATCCAAGCAACGTCCAAAACCAGGCACAGCAAGATAGTGAAAGTCTCATAAATAACTGAATACAGATTACAGAGCGGTACAATGTGTGGCTAAATACATAAATACACCTAAAAACAGCAGTATTTGTCGTGTCAGAGACTGTCGTGAGCAGAAGACAGACAGGACTTTTTAAACAATAAAAAGACTTTCTTGACTGTGTTTTGGGGATGTCAAGATTACTGGGTTCATTGATAATATAATTGTAAGAACCAAAAAAAATAAAAAATCATAATCGTGACTATTTTAGAAGCAAAATTAAGTCTTTTTAGTCCAATCTATCCTCCCAAAAAAAATAGACCTAAATGTAAATAACTTTTTTTTAAACTTTTTAACTTTTTTTTTGTCTTTTCAGAGAGTTGAATTTGGTAAAGCCGGTCACAAACTCGAGGAAGAGACATGTTAGAACACGGGAATGAAAGAAAGTGTTGTTTTGCCTCAATAATCATGAAATAATCGCTAAATTGTGATGTTTTTTTTTTTTTTTTTTCTTACAATAATCATTACACTAAAATTTGATATCGTGACATCCCTACTTTGTTTTGGGCAATCTTCCAACCAAGTGAAAGGTATGCATGTTTTTTCCTGCTGGACCAACAAACCTGCAAATATCACAGTACATGACCCTTTAGATTGGATTAAATACGCACGTTATGAATACATGTACTGTGGCAATGTGTGAAAATACAAGCGCGTGACCAAATATGATTCTCAAACAACTTTCCAGTTCAGTAAATGACAGAATAAATGCACACGTTTCCTTTTGAGTGTTGAAACTGCCCTGTGCCCTCCCAGTTCCCCCCATTCAGAGCAAATCCTTCAGCCTCTCTCCCTTTTTTTTCCCTTTTCTTTTTCTCTCTATGTAATGAATCAGTTTCCAGTGAAAAAAAACAAAACCCACCAATCCTTGTTTCAGAGGAAAGACTTGCTCAACTTGTTTGTAGGCTTACGCAAATCCGTGAAGTGCAATAAATATATTTCATTGATCATTGCTGATGGTGGTAACTCTAATTACGACAATGAATGGAATTATTTGTTAAGTATTGATACTGAAAAAAATAAGATAAAAATGCACTTTTTCCGAATTATTATTGTACATTTAAAAAAAAAAATCCTATCAGAAGTAGTAAAAGGGCCACATGGTGATATGAAAGAACCAATTATTGTGTCTAAAATTGCCATGTCTAGAGATGTAAAAATAACCAAAATATTGTGATTTTGTAGCGTCAAAAGTCTCAAAATAATATTGTCGACTGTCACAATTTATGCGTCTCATTTTGTTGCAGTAACTGCTAAAAGCAGAAGAAATAACCATCATCAAGCACTTTTAAAACCTCAATTCCTTAAACTATGACAGTAATGACTCACACCAAAGGCTTCACATGGCATTTAAAAAAAAAAAGAAAAAAAAAAAAGAAAAAAAAAAAGGAAAAAACTCTCCTCAACGTCACAATAAATATGGTATCGTGAAATGAACATCGTGATAATGCCGCACCGTCAGAGTCGCATATCGTTACAGCCCGAGCATTGTTCAAAAATAGTGTGTTTTTCTTGTCACTGCTCGACTTTTGGTATCGAGCATTGAATGGAGTTTGACATTTTGGACGTAGTGTCATATTATCTAGTGTCTGTAGGGGTAACAGTGGTATTTAGAAACAGTAGAAGCAGCAGAAGCAAGAATGATTTACTTTAACTTGAGAGGAACAACAATACGACAACATTTCAGCCGTCGTTTCCCACAGCTCTTTCCTTGAAGTGAAACAAACCTCAGCTTCCTCCATCCAAACACAACCACTTCACCCGTTTTGTGTTCACCGAACGACTCTGCCTTCGTTTTTCAGTCGATATGAAAGCACGGGCCAGATTCCCAGCGACGGTACTAAAAACACCAACACGTCGCGCAGTTCGACCGGAGCGACACATGACGGAGTCTGCATTTTTCTAGAGAAACGAGATGTTTGACTCGGTCGCGGCGGAGAATAAAAGGCGGTTTCGGATGTGCCGTTGGCGAGTTCGGAATTAAGACGTGCGCTCGTTCTGTCCTTCAAAACCTGGAGCTAAGTCACTTCATCGGCAACAGGTTTAAACCATGAATTACAGAATAAAACCAATTATTAGAGCTGGGTACATTCTAATTTCAGCAATTTAACGATTCTTGTTTATTTTTGTGTGAATGCATTTGATAAAAACTGTCCACATAAAACTTAACAGAGACAAAACCAAGACTAAATCAATGCCAATTTAGACGAAATACGAAAAATTATAAAAAAATAAAAGTTTTACCTTCAAAAACGGTCGATTTAGTCGTTACTTTTTGCTGTACGATATCGATACTTTTGCGATATATTGTACAGCCTAAATACCCGGCGTTTATTCCCTTTTCATTGCGAAAATACACCTCGAAGAAACCAATTCTTACAGTGAGCGTCGTCGGCGTCCCTCCACAGATCTGACCTGTAACCTGGCCTGTCGTCCCCATCGATACACAGACTAATTCAAAGCCGTTCCATTCAATCTACACTTAAAAAATGGCCGTTTCTGTCACATTAACTTGACTTTATCTTGCACAAAGTCTGATTTTTTTTTTAGACAACTGCGACGTAAGAGACAATTAAGGATTTCACCGTTCGGTCGCAGTGTCAATAATCGTGAATAGCCTTTAAATCGTGAACAATATCCAGCAATACAAATAAATTCTATGGAAAAGTCTGTACTTCCTCTACATTTTACCTTTTTGGCAGAACGTAAAAAGCTTCTTTGCCTCGACAGTCAGTTCGGGCAATGTTGATTTAACACACTGTCATTTGACCTCCTTTTTCTTATCACTTCAAATGCTTGTAACACTTTATCGACAACAACAGAAACAGAAATTGAGTTATTCATTTACAGCCGACCCTACAAACCCTGCAAGACTGAAGCTCGTCTCGAAACAGACAATCGATCTCCATTGCAGCGGCTCACACGCGCTGTGCAGTGGGTCGTTCAGAGCGATCGCCGTAAAACTGACGAAATCCAAGTCAAATAAATGACCCGGTTCACTGCATATACGGCACGTTAACGTTCAGCCTTTCCAAAACCAGGAAAAAACAACATTATTACAAACGTGCGGCGCGGCGTCGGACACAGTTCGGACACGAGATCGGACACGAGATCGGACACGAGATCGGACACGAGATCGGACACGAGATCGGACACTAGATAAAGGTACAGGATCAGGCGTTATAAAAAAAGAACAACTCAAAGTGCCATTTTTGCGATGACTCGTGTCGAGGCGTGGCCAATAAATCACAATATGTTTGTTTTTTCTTACATCCCGACGACAAAAAGTATCGCACATTATGGCAGAAATGTGCTAAAATGTGCTTGTAACGGTCTCGGTGTCTGGCACAAAAACGTGAAATGGACCGTGAAAATTAACCATAACATTGCCAAAATATCACTGCCGCATTTATTTGCAGATTGTGTTCGGTTTTATGGGGTTTGTTTTTTTGGTATTCAGACCATTTACTTTATATTCTTGAAAACAACAACAATAATAGTATCCATTTTTCAGTACGTTTCTGTCCTGGTTTAAAAAAAAAAACAAAAAAAAAAAAAACTCTCCTAATCAACCACCGTAAATCTGGACATAGGAACTTTTAACTTGATCACAATGTCTTTACTCGTATTGAACAACCCCGATTTTTAAATTTTGTTTTGAATAATCATGATAGACTTTTAATTATTGACCATTTAAAAAAAAAAAAAAAAAAAAAAAAGTCAAATTTCTTCCTCTAAAAAAAAGAATAAATTGATTTATTGAGTATTGTCCTGCAACTGAGGCTCGAGTGCTCCGAAAAGTCCTGTTTTCACGTACCCCCTATCCCCGCCCACATCCCTGTGCTTACTGGGGCTCTGAAATGTCACGCATAAATAAAAAACACATGCATGACAATCTGCTACAGTGAAACGCCGCATAAAAGAGGCGGAGCTTATCAGTGAACAGGAAGTCAATGGACCGGTTTCTATTATTAAGCCGTTTTAGAATAAATATATTGCGGTTTACAAAGAACAAAATGTAAAATGATGATTTACTGATGCCGTAGTTCAATACTAAGCACCTGAAAGAAAAAAATAAATAAAATAAAATAAAAAAGCACAATACGTCTCCTGTAAACATCACCCGGGCGTCGGCGTCTCACCTCGATCACGGGCGCTGCTCCGAGTATGATCCGCTCCAGTCCGCTCGAGTACGTCTGCTGGCTCAGCGCCGTCAGGCAATGCACCAGATAACTACTACTCTCCGTCTTCCCCGAGCCGCTCTCTCCAGAAATCACGATGCACTGGTTGGTTTGGCTGCTCAGCATGTTTCTGAACGCGGCCGCTGCTATGGCGAATATGTGCGGACTTAGCTTTCCCAGGGGCTGGTTTTCGTACATTTTGACGTATTTTGGATTATAATAAACGGGCAAGAACTTATTGGGGTTGATGGCGACGAGGATGTTGCTCGTGTACGTGTAAATTTTGAGTTTGTAAAAGCGTTTGCCCAAAGTTTCCGTGATGCTGTCCTCTGTAAAGTCAGCGAGGTTGCACAAATCGTCATATTGCTCGCTGTCGCTTTTGTCGTTAGGGACTTGCTGCAGGACAAAGTAGTAACCGGCAGTTTTTGGGTGCCACTTTTGGGTTTCGGGCGGCCACTGTAGCACCAAGTCCAAGGGGAAGTCATCGCCGTCCAGTTGTCTTTGGTCCTCGTCGTCTTTCCGGACCTCTACCAGCTTGTAGGACTGGTTGGAGTCCAGGCCCAGCATGAGGACGGCGTTTTTGATGACGACCCGGGCCGTGTCGCCCTGCGTGATCTGCAGAGGGCAGTAGGTGGCGGGGTTGGCGGGGTTGGCGGGTCGGGGGTGGATCTGGACCACGCGGGCCTCGGAGGGGTTGTGGTCCAGGGTCCCGGTGCGATTCAGAGCGCTCATCCTGAACCACATAGGCCCACCTCAGCATCACCACTGGAAACGGACAAACACATACGGTTAAAAGGTGCCTCATGTCACCGTTTTATCATTTTGATTATGAATGCAAGATGGAGATGTTTAATGCCGTACTGTGGGATATTTCAGGCAAAGTAATAACATCTCCTTGGAGACAAGCAGCAGCTTAACCCTGACCCTCACAGAAAAGTTAAATATCGCACCCTTAAGAAGTGGAAGCTTTAAAAAAGGAGTTTGATATCTAATGTTTTTCGTTTTTTGTGGGAATTTTGTCGCTTTTGTCAGAATTTTGTCCTGGTTTACGTCAGCATATTTTTTTTACTTCCGACAATAAAGTGCTGCTTAACTTCACCTAACAGAACTGAGCCCTGGTTTAGAAACATCTGGCAGCCCTCAGGATCACAACGCATTGGATAAACGTCGACTACAAATGCATCACATTGAGGATTGTTCTTAAGCGAGTGCGTCATGTGCGCAGTCACATCAAAATTACAATTCGAGTCGGTGCAACTGTCGAATTGCGAAGACGGCAAATATACATCCTTTCGTTTTTAGACCTCTACAAACATGTTCTGAAATGCTTGGAATTCTTGAAAAAGTTGAGCCGTTCCCATTTCGATCTTGTCTCAAATGCGGGACGTGTTCGAAATTGAGCGCTCTGAACACAAACGTTGCTTTATTTTCTCTTTTGCTCGTTTCATTCTGTTGTAAATGCTGTTTTTATTGCTCTGCTTGATGCTTCGTTAAGCTTTTATGGTTTTAAACGTGCTCTAGCAACACATTTGGATCGAACCGAATCCCAATTTCTGTAAATAAATTGCAAATTTAATCACAACACTTAAGAAAAGTCTGTAAAACTGTGCAGCCTTGGTGTCTTTCCATAGCTTTATTTATTCTATATGAGAAACTGCTTCATTGACAGGTTTTACAGTCTGATTTCAGTCCCCATTTTCTGCCCAGGAATAAATTGAAGGGTTACATTTTATTACATTTCTAAATATGTAATTATACCACATGTGAAAATGTGTACGATGTGTAAGAAGAGGAATCAGAGGCAAACTGCTGATCTGTCGACAAACCAATCACACCTGGATAGTCAAGAGTTTAGTCCAACATTTTGGATTTAGTGACAGGAGTTCTTTTTTTTTTGCTTGTTGTTTGAGAAATCCCTTGACCAGGTCCAAATTGGCACAAAACAAGACCTAAATCTGGACTGAATCTGGATAAACCATGTGTAAACAGGTTAAAAGGTTAACGCAAGGAGGATTACATGAGAATTTAACCAGGACTAAACCAAGGATCAGACAAATCAGTGCAAAACCAGAACTTAAACCAGTCAGGACTAAAGAAAGTGACCAAAGCGACACAAAAAAATAGGACTAAATTTGGTTTAAATCTGGTCTAAATTGGACTGAACCTGAAGTCAGTAACTAAACCAGATCTAAACAACAGGTAAAACTATATTTAACAAAAACCCATCCACTTTTCTCGCTGATGTATTGTTAAAAAAGCTCATTAATCTTAAAAATGTCTGTTAATTAAGCGGATTTTGCATTATTTTGAGTAAAAAACAGACTAACTCGTGCGCTCACCTTTGACGTGAAGCCTTTTGTCAGTCCATCTTGCGCAGAGGAGCTTCTATGACAGCGCAGGAGGCACGGGAAACAAACGCAACAAAACAGAACTTTGCACAAACTAATTTCACAACTTCGTGGACGAAAAATCAGCGCGTTTACGTCTTGAAACGCACCGCGAAATCCCCCCCGTGCTCGTATTTCCGCGTTTGACGGCAAAGATTAGTTTCTCAAGCCGCAGTTTTACCTGAGAAAGTGGGATTACCGCCGCCCCGCCGCACTGCTCCACAAGAAAAAAAAAAAAAAAATGATTAAAAAATGGTCTTCCATGTAGATTCGTTTCCGTGTAGATGAGTTTTGTGCTCCACACCCTCCCACGCAAAGAGCTGGAAATAAAACCATCCGATCAGCGACTTGTCCAGTGTGAAAGGTTTCCACTTTAGAACAGCTCCAAATGTGAAGGGAACAGACGTGTAAAAGGTGTTAAACTGGCGAAAAGGAGCGCCTTTGTGTGCGTAATGACACTTTTCTGTAGGTATGCGGCGCCGCAGGACACGCGCCGCGCAGGGTTTTATGAATGGAAGTAGTGTTCAGGCGCCCTCTGGTGGCCGTTAGTGGTACATTTCCCTGCGGTCTACAACCTTTATTGACTCTCAATGGAAATTAAGTGCATATAAAAGACAACTCTAAAATGGCACATTATTTAAATTGTGTGTGGAAGTAAAAAATAAAAGAGTAATAAAATAATAAATAAAATAAATAAAATAAATAAAATAAATAAATAAATAAAATAAATAAAATAAATAAATAAATAAATAAAATAAAATAAAATAAAATAAAATAATAAATAAAATAAAATAAATAAAAATGAGACAAAAAGTATATTAAAACAATCCATTAATGTAATACAAGTTCTAAACATTGGTTGGCTGATCTGCTTCCTTTTTTTTTTTTTTTTTTCTTTTTTTTTTTTTTGTTACTTTTGAGAATAAAAACTAAAATATTGAATTGAAAAACACATTTGTATTCATTTTAAATGTGGTGAGAATAGACACTTTGTTATACCTCATTATTCTAATAGTAAAGTGTTATCAATGCAAAAAATAAACAAATAAGAATAAGAATAAATTATTTAATTTTTAGATCAATCTGTTTGAATAAAAAAGTGTTTTTCTGTGTTTATATCTGACGTCACAAGACAACGATTCAAATAGGCAAATGCTTGTGTAAAACCATTTATTTATAGAATCCGAAAGCAGCATAAAATGTCTTGAGAATATAACGGATGCTGCATGAAAGCGTGAACTGATGATGAGGCAGTTTCTCGTCTGTAATTGGTCGCTCCGTGTCGTCCTTCCTCTGACTGACGATGCTGTTTGGACATCTGGAAGCAGAGTCTATGAGCTTAATATAAACCACAAATATGTCGGGAAAGCAGAATTTGACAGAAAACAGGTGAAAACAACTGGAGGTCACACATGTTCGGTTAGATTTGAAAGATGAATAATTACAACAATTCGATAAATTATACTGATTTAAATCTTCCCAGGGAAAAAAAAAAAAGGTTCAAAGTTGGGCAGCAAAATAAATTCAAAAAAATCTAAATTTAAACAGTCACAATCAGCAAATCAGAAAAACGCAATGTCCTGTCATTCACTGAAATGCACAGATTAGAGGTGGGCAGAAGATCCAAATCTGAAAATGGTATGATCAAGTACAGTGTTTTTTATTATTATTATTATTATTATTATTATTATTATTATTATTATTATTATTATTATTATTATTATTATTATTATTATTATTAATATTTTTGAAATTTAAAAAAAAAAAGTATTATTAAAAAAAGAGCTGACTAAAAATTAAAATGGGAAAATGTTGTAAACTTCCAAATAAGTGTGATATTTTGCGCAATTCTACAGTCATTTCACATTTGCCTGATACTTAAACTGCAACTAATACATTTAAAGACATGCTGTAACACAATTTCTGTTCAATTGACAAAATATAATGAGAATATAAAGTCCCAAATGTCCCATGGGATTCTCGTATTCGTTTATCAGTTCATATTTAAATCTTCTCTTGAATGTCAATGCTCCCGGATGTGTTTAAACATCTGCACTGTGGACTGAATCATTCATTTAAATTTGAGTCTGATTGCAAGAAACATTGCAGTGTTTTGTTTTTTTCTTTTCTTTTCCACAAAACCATTCAGCCTTCGTCCAAAAAGCTGATGAGAGGTTGAAAACATAAATACTCAACTGTATTTGTTTCCGATAACATTCCCTCATAACAGGTTGGATTGTGGAAGGACTGGAACACAAAAGGCCCAAGTAGACATTATAAGAGATCTCACTCATCCAATCCTTGGCTCAGTGATCATTTTTGTCGCCCGTGTCCACTTCAGTTATTATAATAGATCCATGACTTCAGTGTCCAACATAATCTTTGCTGAGTCGCCATTTTGTGCCCTGATCCAGTGGAGTTTGCCATGACAGCTCATTACACAGTGAAGGATGAACAAGACACTTTATAAAGTTTTATTCAGCACAAATTACGAGGCATATGTGGTGTTTTTTGATAATGATACGTCACGGCACAAACACAAAGGGGACGCTTTGTAAGATTTTTGGAAGGGGCTTGTACAGAACAGTATCTTTCCACAATAAAATGAAGCCGTAAAACTGTAATGTCACATAGAACAATAGAGAAAGAGTCCAATAAGGAATAACATAAACCGATTATAACTAGGGATGGGACAAGATTTCGTAAGCGCTCAAAAGGTTAAATTCCTGGACCATCTGCAGCAGGTTCGTTTGTGGGAGCAGGATCTCTCTTTCACTGTGATTCTCCTCCAGGTTTTTACTTTTTCACACAGGTTTTTTTGTTGTTTTTCCTCACAGAAGGAAGTCTAAGGACAGAGGACGCTCTAGTTATCCATTTGCTTAATTCCTGTGAACGTTTGTTAATCGGCTTCTCTATTACTGACCAATGACTGTTTCATTGTTTTATTTTATCAACTTTCTGCGGGTCAAAATAAACAATTTTGCGATTTGGGGCTTTACAATGAATTGAACTCAATTGAAGTATCCCACGATTCAGTCAGACAAAGAATAGGTTCTTGTGAATTACATCTCTTGAGAAAAAGCTGCGTTTCCAAAATGCAGTGCTACAATGATAAAAAATATAAAGTAAAATAAAACAATTGTGAGGCCAAAAATGTGACCTGAACCGCACAATTAAGTTATTATAAATGATAATAAAATCTTGTCTTCTCGTGGACACAATCTTGTTTTGTCTCATCCCTAATTCTAACACAATCTGTGGTTTGTAAAGCAGTGTAAATAAATAATCTACTTTGAAATGACTGCGGCCTCGTGGCGTTTGCTTAGTTTGAACATCAAAGGTGCACTATATTGTCTGGAATGTTCCACAGTACGGTATTAAACTTACATATGTTGTTTTTTATTCAATTATCGGTGTTTATTGCCAACGAATTGCCTTTAAAAACAATTTTTTTTAGTGTGCGGGCTTGTCTCCATGGAGATAGACAGGTTTTATGCCATACTGCGGAACATAATAGGCATCTTCACAAGCAGGAAGCGACAGACAAGTTACATGGTGCAGCTTTAACAGTCCTAACTCATGGTACAGTTATGGAAGATTACATTTTGCATTGTTTTAACGAAGGAGCTGGTCATTTCCTCTGGAGTCCTGTAGGTGTCACCCTTGTTCCTGCTGGACTGAGCCAGTTCTGCTTCAGACACACTGAATCCAGTTCAGTAGGCACGAGAATGGACAACCTGACAATTCACTCAGATATCAAGAAAAGCACCCAGTCTCCACAGACATCTTCATTTGAAGATGGTCCAATTTTACACAGCAGGAAATATCAGCAGCATTTTTGATCCCTTTAATTAAAAAAATGTAAGAAAAGCTAAATAAAATCAAGTGTGTTTAAAAATAAATAAATAAAAATCAAACAGTTTAGAATTGTCTTTAATGCAGTCGAATTTTTGTTTGCAGATTTAGTTAAAAATGAGAAATCTGATTTACATCTCTTCCATTTTCATACATTTGCGATCATCTGAATTCATTTCAGTGAATGATGACAAACACCTTTCTTGATGGTTTTCCAGATGTCCTGGCTCTCCTCGCTCCTCCGTCCCCTCTCTTTTTGAGTCGTAGATGAATGTTGTCGCTCTTTCATGTTGACGCTGAACTTAGCCACTGTGAACAGTCCTCAGAGGTCAGTGCTCACCAATGAGCTAAGTCCTGCATCTTCAGAAAAGTCTAAGAGAGGAGGCCCACTGTGGAGAAGAGCTTCAAGAGAAAGGAAAGATCACACCTTATATTATTACAGTAGATTAACCTGTTAATTATGAGTAAGAGTAAACCTTAACTTTACCTTATCGTTAGAAGGTTTACTTTTATAAAGCTCGTCACATTGTTGATCTATTAGACATTTGAAGGATTGTTGTTGTTGATCGTGATTGTGAATAATTGTAAAATCGTGATGTTTCTGCTCACAATAATTGTAGAACTAAAATCTGCTTTAATGACATTCCTACTTTAAAGTGTAATTAAAGTCAAATAGGAAAAATGTGTAATGTGAAGGATGGGTCAAATGCAGAGGACACATTTCCTTATGGGTAAATAAAGTATACCTTAACCTTGACATGTGTAGGAAAAGTGTGAGAAGAGTCACATTGTGATGGCATGACAAGCAGTCAAAGGGTTCATTTATGTTATGCTTGATCCTCTTCCATTATTATTTATCTTTATCACACATAGACACATTATAGTTGGGGATAATCCTTGTATGGGCCAGTTTTAGACCTGGTTTTGGGCTTAGTTTTAGTCTTGATTCAATCCTGGTGGTATTTAAAAACTCAAATATTGTCCTAACTGGTACTTGGTATAAAACCATTTGACAACAAGTAACAAGTAACAAGTATGTTATACCAGAAATCGGTGTTCTGAAAGGTGTAATATAGAGATAAGCATATTTAAGATTTTGATTTGTGCAGCAATTCATGTCCAAAGCCACGTTCAGAAAGTACGTAGTCCAGTGAGACCCAAATCCTTAACAGTAACGTCTGGAGTTGAAGGTGTAACGTTTCAATGGTCCTGTTCAGGCCCGGTTTTCATTTGGTCCCTGATACTCGAGGCCTCGGGACATGGATCAGTCTCAGACTTTGGTCCGACAGCAAAGTCCATGACATCACTGGTCTGCCGAAAAAGCGTCCTATATTCAAGCTAACAGACACTGCTTACAGAGATGAGAAGGAATACCAGTTTCTCCTATGTTTGGTTATGGGTTAGACCGGGTTAAGTCCTGTTTAGGCATGGTTTAATCCTGGGTTAGGGCCATCTTAATCCTGGTTTGAATCTGGTTCAGTTGTTTTTTTTATTCTAGTTTAGCTCTGATTTAACCGACCTTTTTGTTATGTTTTTAAGCACTTTGTGAACATTTTTGCGTTGTTTTTAAAGGTTCTGTTTCTACACGCCACATGCTTGTCACCATGGAGTTGTTATTGCTTTTCCAGGAATGTTCCACCGTATGCGGCATTAGTCTTCTTTATCTTGCATTTAGTCAACATAGGTGTTATTATTGCTCAAAAACACATTGAAAAAACATGATTTCTATATTGCAAACTCGCGCGCTTCTCCACTGGTCTGACCTGTAACTTGTCTCCACGGAGGAGATAGGTAAGTCTAATGCTATTTACTGTTGAACATTCCTGGCAGCGCGATAACATCTCAAGCAAGTCGCACGTGAATTAAACAAAAAGCCACGTGATATTTTGCAATTACAGTAAAATGACAAAAACAACTTCTACTCACTTCTAAATGTTTTATATTGTTATATATCAATTAAAAAATGGTGATATAACACGAAAAAACGGTTATTAGTATTTTTAGTATTGCTGTTCTCACATTTGCGTGTCCGACAACTTGCAAAAAAACAACCTCTGAGCAACTTTCTCACTCCTACTATGTCTCCAAAATGACAAAAAACAAGCCCGTAGCAGGAGTAGCTTCAAGTGTATCTGTGTCCGTCTAACGTTACCTGATCTGTGTTGCCATTATGTCATTTTTCAGCCTGGTTTAAAGAAGAAAAAGCCACCTGCAGCCTTTGTCACGCCGGCTCCATCTCACCATGTCCTCCTTCAAGAGGGATAGGGGACAACCGCCCACACCACAGAAAAACTCGGTGAACTCTTCCTCCAAAGCTTGTGGGGAGGCAACAAACTGACAGTATTGTTAAAAAATTAACCAACACAAGCAAAAATGACACTAGTAATTGTATTTTATTACCATTATGCTCCTCCATTTGACCGCTATTTGTATTGCAGAGTAAGTATAGTGTGGTTGCAAAACAAAAGACATATTCAGACGTATTCAGAAATAAGAAAATCATTAAATTCTGTGATATCGTAGTCCTCTCTGGTGGAAGGAGATGTTCTTACTTGTCCAGGAATGTTCCACCAGGTCAGGGGTCTCATTTATAAAGCATACGTATGTTAAATATGTTTTAAAAAATGCTACGTACATCACTTTCCACGTTAAGTTTGGGATTTATAAAAAGACAACTTGAGCTAAAATGAGCGCTTCGGACCAAAAATGCTGACCTTTCTGCACTGAAGCTTTCAGAGATGAGGCAGAAGGTGATCTGTGCTCAGAGAGAGGAACATTTAGCAAGTGTCTGTGCGCTCACACACGTTGAGTGAGACTTCCACGTAATGTTTTCTAAATGGAGAATGCAAGTTTGAAGGCATAAATGCAACTTCAATACGTTTAAAGCCATACTGTGGAACATTCCAGGCAAGGAAACAACATCTCAGTTTACATATGCACCTTGGGTTTGGTTTATTTTGCATCACACACAGGGATTCATCATGTGTGGCGCTGGTTTTCACTGGTGCAGTCCTGCTTTTGACCAGTCCAGGTCAATAATTGAGTAGCCCTGGCTATGTAGTCCTGGTTTAGTCCTGGTTTAGTCCTGGTGTAGTCCTGGTTTAGCCCTGGTGTAGTCCTGGTGTAGTCCTGGTTTAGCCCTGGTGTAGTCCTGGTTTAGTCCTGGTTTAGTCCTGGTGTAGTCCTGGTTTAGTCCTAGTTTAGTCCTGGTTGAGTACTCACAGTTACAGCGCTGCCCTCCAGCCGTCCCCTGAGTCTGAGGTGTGGATAGAGAGGAGCGAGAGCAAAGAGGTGCAGAGGATCGGGGCGGTCCCAGGATGGAGAGAGTGAAAGGGAGGGACAGAGAGAGAGAGGGAGGGAGGGATGGAGAGAGGGGGGAAAGAGAAGGGGTGAGAGTGGACAGGAGAGAGGAGAGAGATGAGTGAGGGTTGAGAGAGAGTGTAAGATAGGGCAAAGTAAAGAGAGAGAGAGAAAGGTAAGAGAAGGTGGGAGAGAGGAGGGAGATAAGAGACAGAAGAGAGTAGAGGGAGTAAAGAGAAAGAGAAAGGAGACGTTAATGAGAGGGAGTAGAAAGAGAGAGAAAGATTAGGGAGCGAGTCTGTAGATCATTAAAGAGATAGCGAGTAAAGTGAGGGAGAGTAGAGAAGGTGAAGAGCAAGAGAAAGGAGTCTGAAGAGAGAGAGTAGAAAGAGAGAGTTTAGAGGTGGGAGTGAGAGTAAAGAGAGAGAGTAGAGAATAAAGAGAAAAAAGAGTAATGTCAAAGAGAGATAGTAGAGAGAGTGTAAAGCGAGAGATGAGAGTGAAAGTTAAAAAGAGAGTAATGAGAAAAGAGATGAGAGAGAGAGGAGAGAGATGAAATGGGGAGAAAGAGAGGGGAAAAGGGAGAAAAACACTAAGAGAAGGGGAGAGAGAGAGAGAGAGGGGGGGGCATTTGACGGGAGATAGAAGAAAGAATGGGTAGAGGGGAGGGAGAAAAGAGCAAAAGTGAGGATGCAAAGTGAGGGAGGAGAGAAGGAAGAAGAGGGTAGAGAGAGGGCGGGGTGGGGAGAGAGAGCGAGAGCGCCTGGGGAGGGAAGGGAACGCAGGACAGGTGTGGAATGCACTCTCCCCCCCCCATGGCACAGTGGGGGCGTGTTTACCTCAGAACAGTGACTCATCAGGGGGTTAGAGCCAGACGTGGAGTGTATACGCATGAAATAAGCGGTGATTTGGGGGAGGTGATTTATTAGTCATTAAAAATGCACCCGCTTCGAATTCCATCTCCATTTTACACCTATTTGTACTTTTAAGACGGCGTTTTTGAACTAACCTTGAAGCATAACGTGGCGTAAAGTGAAGGTCCTGCGCAGACGTCGCAATTCGGACAGCACCAGATCACAGTTTATGTACTTTTTGACTGGTAACTACAATAATCCACACACTTCTGAGCGTTCATACGTCGCTGCGATTGGTTGCATCCATCTGTCACTCACTCACTCACACACTCATGGCAGAGGCTGACCAATAGGAGGCGCGGGCGGGGAAACGTGTCTTTATTTTGGACAGAGAGCTATGTAAAGTATAGGTCACAATAACATGTTCACCATGTTACTTCCCCGTCTGGGTAACACATCTGTTCACGTATTGACATTTTTAGGTAAGCCAAAAGTGAACCAATTAAGACAGTAATTAAGAGAATTTAACAGCAAATTAGTCACTTTAAATATTGAGAATTATTAATATTTATGTGCATTTCCTCTTTTTTTTTTTTTTATAATTTGGTGCTTAGTTTGTATGCTAATTAACTTTAATAATCTTTTAACCTTGTTATAACCGTGTTTCTTCATCATTAATGTGTTTGTTTGTTTGAGTGCTCAGAAAATTCCTGTTTTCACCGACCCCCCTAACCCCACCCACATCCCCCTGTGCTTTGTATAGTTATTAGAAAAATTAAGGCTTCAAGTGACACACGGGGTTCTGAAAGGTCACGTAGGCACTTTTCAATGAAACAAAGAGCAAAACATGTAAATGACAATCTGCTGCTCGTTATGATGAAATGTCGCGGTGAAGAGGCGGGGCTTATGAACACATTATTGAAGTTTACAATGAACGTGAAATGTAAAATTATGATCTATTAAGTATCTGAAAAAAACAACAACATATGTCTGTTTTAAATACAAACGGTTATTTACCCCCAATACCCTGCCTCCGCCCCTCTGTGTGGGGTGGCCAATCATATTACATGTCACTCCCGGTCAATTGTAACCTTTAGATAATTGTACCAAAGTGTCCCTCCGATCTCCCACTTGCAAACAACAACGCATGTTTAAACAGCTCGAAACTTTGGGACTTGTGCAGCCCCTCGTCCTGTCCCACACGTGTCGCCCTCTTGTCCGTCGTCAGCGCCCTCTTCTGCGGGACGGTTGTTTTGATGGCACCGCTGTAAGCCGATCCTGCGCTCAGCTCCGTCTCCGTGCAGGGCTGCGCGCGCTTGCTTTTTCCTCCCTAATAGCTGCTCTCCGCGGCCCTAATGCGCCCGGCTCCACTCAGCACGAGGCGAAAGCTGTGAAACCCAAGATCACAAGCTCAGGCCAGAACAATTACAGCCGTGGATCGAGCCAGACTCACTTCACACAGAGGAGAGATGTGTTCTGTGCATGTTTAGACTTTAGACAAAACACTCATTTACCCACATCCGCTGTACCGACTTTGACTGAAATCTCATGATGCCAGCTGCTCATATACTGGCACGGCAGGAGGGTATAGAATGCATTTTGCTTTGGGTCAGTGGTTCTGAAAGTGTTCGCGCCGAATGCCAGCACATGTAAACTCAAACGGCAGTGGCGTACCCAGGCATCTGTCACATGGGGCTGTGCAAGGGCGGCAGCAGGCGTCGAGGACACCATTGTGAATGTGACACTGAAATGTGATATATTTTGTGAATTCATTATTGTAAATACTAAGAATTCAAATGATTTATGTCAATTTAGTGTTATTTTTTATAATTTGGCACAACATCAGAAAAATGCCACCCTCCAAATCCCTCCAAAACTGGATTATTTTGGGTCTATGGCAGGGTAAAACCTTTTTAAATACTGAAAGTAATAGTAATAAATGTGCAATATGGAACTTTTCTGCTATTGCTTTGCCTCGAAATGTTCCACTGTATGGCATTAAAGGTATCTATCGCCATGGAGACAAGCAGGTGGCACCACAGGGCCAAGAATTATACAATAAAATACAATAAAAGTTAAAGTTTAATATCATGAATACTGTAGAATATTCCAGATAAGAGAAGTAAGCCGCGAAACTTCCACCAGAAATGTTACATAGTACATCTTAAGTAGGTCGTAAGTAGGTTTGGTTCTAATAGACACGTCATTACCTAAAAAGCGGCAGATAATCACATCTGAAGTGAAATATGGTTGTTTTGGGTTGAGACGCCGAGGAGAGGAGCGAACCGTGAAACTGGATCTGGTTCAGAGATGGACCGAGCGCTGAGGTCCAGGCTGAAGCATTAGTCCAGGGTAAATGGTCCCTCTGGCTCTGCTAGGACCCAGTGTCAAATGTACTCTGTGTGTGTGCACACACGCGCGTGTGTGTGTGTGGTCGGGATAAACAGATCTGAAGCCAACACAAAACTGGAGTGTTGTATCACTTACATATACTTGAGTTTTTAATAACATTACTTACGTTTTCAGGCAATATATTTCAGAGTAATATATTTGACAGTGTAACAGTCTTAGCTCTAAGTCGGTTCAACGTTTGTGTGTCTTGCGCCGCTCCGTCAGATATGATGTCGTTATTTTTGAGGTCTATCCTTATAGCATTCATGAGATATTGGACTTTTTCTTTATCTAATTTATTCCATTTTGTCCACATCTGATAAAAAGGAGCTCCCAAGCTGCTTGATATGTTGTACATAAAAATAAAGCTGTAACCCACTTAATTCCAGTCAAATCAATCATTCTGGGACCCCTCGGGGTCAGTTTGTACTCCAAACCCACAAATAAAAAATTACCCTAAAAAAACCTGAAAATGAATAGGACTTTCATATGGATTCCGCCTGGACATTTTCTCTTTATTACAAACCCCTAAAACTAATTTTTAGTTAATTTACCTTCAGCTTTTAAAAGAGAATAGTCAAAACCCAACAGATGCTCATTTTATTGTCAATCAGACCATCTTCCAACACCAGCTTTACTCATTCATATATTTAACAAAGAAAATCTAGGCAGGATTTAAAATCTGATTTCCTCTGTGCAGACTTTGTTTTTACTTATATTTATGGTAAAACAGACCTCAGAGTCCAAAACTAAAGAATCTCAGCTTCCCAAAGGCTCCAGCCAATTGTTTGTGCTCCAGAAGGTTCAGGAACAGCTTCAGTTTTAAATGGGCGTCATTTTTGTAGGGCGTTTTAGGAAAATTGGCCCCTAAGCGTATTAACACCTGATTTTGTGCCGTATTGACATTTTGTCCTTCATCTTATCAGACGTTAAATCCACGCTTTCTTCCTTCAGCGGGAGTTTTGCCAAATATATTCCATATATAGCCTTTATTTTTAGAGTGATTTCTTGGACCAGTACTTCTTAAGTATTATTTTGAATTCATGGTATTCTCATTTCAGTACAATTTTGCTCCTTGGTCCAGGCCGTTCATTCATCTTCAACTTGTAAACTCTTTCTTCTGCTCAAACAAGTGTTTGTTGACCTGTTTTACCCGTTTCAGCCACTTCTTTTACGCTTTTCTGTCTCGAGTCATATCTTGTAGGCGACCAAACAGTTTATTTCAGACAGTAGAGAGAACGTATGCCCCAATCAGTACCAATTACAGGTAAATCATATTGAAATAAATCAATTATGTCAATGTAAATGTACGGATGAACTAAAGTTGGGCAAGAAGTTCAATGCATTATATTTCATTTATGACTGGCAATGGCTGGCGTTGTGTTTTGCCAGGGAAACAGAAGATTAAATATTTCCAAACCGACCGTAAAATCCACAGTTTAATCATTAAAGCTGTTTTCATATTGAACTTGAAGTGGCTGAAGCAGGTTTCGCAGTTTTAAAAAGAGCCAGTAATGCCAATCATAATTGAATGTGAACCATTTGTTGTCTGTTAAGTTTATTTTAGTATTTAATAATTTAACATCATTCATTTTCTTGTGAACTTTTGATTGACTTGAATGCGTGTGTGTTTTGTATATTTTGGCAGGATTTTTGTGACTTAATAAACTCATATTTGTGCAGTATTTAACCACTAGAGGGTGCTGTAACACAATGAAAAAAATGAAATGGAATTGTAGAACCAACTCCCCCAGTTCTGTCCGGAGCACTGTAGTCATTCTGGGATTAATAATGACACTGCGTTCTTTCTCCCTCTATTCTTTTCAATTATGCGCCTCAGAGGAAGCTGTGACAGACAGAGCGGTGATGAATGATCCAATAACAGCCAAGATATTCAGATGAAGATCAAGGACGTGCTGCTCTGGATCAGAACTGCAACTATAAAAAGACCAGTGACATTCAAAAACATCTCATTATGGAGCATACTGGACGGAGTGGTGCATTTAAAACACTTATCTTACCCGTCTGATGATACACTGGGAGACATTTGAGCTGTCATTTGCTGTCAAACAAATCAACTTTCAAAGCTCTCTCTGCTGCCCCCTATTGATCGGACAAATACACTTTTACCATTGCTCATCTGTCCTTTTGCAAAAGTGTTAGATAAACCGGTGATCACTGATGCAATGTGGTTTAGGCTTTTATTTAACTTCACGTCTGTTTTATCGTGTGCATTAAAGGTGCACTGTGCAACTTTTCGGGTGGAGGCCGGCCCGCATTAAAGTTCTGTGGACCCCGGGGCTGTAACTTTTTTATTCCCTCCATTAACCCAACACATGCGTCTAACTAATCTATCTGTCTGTCTGTTACAACTTGATTTACATCGTTTTATTTATTTTATCACATGTATTGAGTCTTGTAAATGTATTTTGGCCAGAATCATTTTCAATGACATCAAATTTATTGATCAGAGCAGATAAATCCTGGTGAATCTGTCACTCTCAGAGAGACATTTGTTAGTCTGACATCAGTAAATTAGTTTAAATAAAGCCGAGGCTAAATTATAAAGGCCATGTCCATATTTGTAAAAGCTGACAACACGTAGCTGGACACTTTTTAATGATGTGCAATAAAATGCACTATTCCACACATAAAGTCTTTGTACTTCTGAGGGATATTTCTCTGAGCCCATTGTAGTACGATCAGTATTTGAGCTGTAAATAAGTACATTTGCAACTCGTTATTGACTACGACTAAACCAGAAGTGAAGTTAATAACCGTTTAATTTTGCAATTCATTTAATCCTTTATTTACATTACTCTACTTTTAGGGTTCACGCTAAACGAAACCAGAACAAAACCTGGTCTCGATTAGGACTGAAAAAGGACTAGAAAAGTACCAAATGTCAGTGGAATTTTTTCTGTATTGCAATTTTTCACACTTCAAAATGATGGTCCACGCGGAACATTGCAGGCAAAGCAATAGCATCTCAATGGGGGACAAGCAAGTTGCACCAGAAAAGTGACACAGTGTCCCTTTAACACACGTTTTCAGACTATCACTCTAGGCCTGTAACTGTCTGCTGTGGCTGCAGTCATCTCCAAACTGTCCACGTAGTTTTTTTTTATCTCATCCACTTTAAGTCTCTCAAGCGCTGCACAGTTGATGTAAAGTAGGCTTTGTGAAAATGTGGCTGGCCAGACTGTCAGAAACTCTCCACTGAGTCAGATTTAGGTGAGAAAATGGAGGAAGAGAGAAGTATTTAAAGAAATCTGTGGGAACTTCAAAAGCCTCCTTCATCCACAAAGAGGCTCTGTTATTGTGTTACCTCGAAAAAAACTTCGATTCGAGGTTATAATATGCAGTTTATTCTCAAAGAGCACTCAAAAGTTGAAATAATTCGACTATCATTTCTAATAATCCAAGTATAAAAGGAGAAAGAAACAATAGCACAATACTATAAAATCAACCCAGCTGTTCCCATGTTGAGATCTAAAAGTCTGTCTATATCGTGAGCTCACAAATAAATGCTGCATTATGTTTTATTCATAGCATCTGGAAAAGCACATTCTTCCATAATCGGAAAAGTAAAAAGCATCACTAAATGCTGAATACTTTGTCTTGTATCCGTTTTGTCACGGTTTGAGAGTAAATTCTTCACACATTCCTTACTTTTAGCAGCAGCAGCAGCAGCAGAGGGCGCCAGAGAGGAGCGAGGCTTTTCTGCGGAGATGAGCCCCCTGACCTCTGACCTCAGGCTGGTCTGACACGGCCCGGATTGGCTCACGATTGCGTTGAGACGGGAAGTAGAGCCCGGGCGTTTGTGCATGGGACAGAACACGGCCGCGAGCAGACGCTTTTGTCTGCGCCGTGAAAAGAAGTGGGTCAGACAAGTTAAAGCATGAAAAACCGAGTGTCCAAAGGCTTTTCATGTGTTTGAAGAGTTGGACCGTAAAAAACATCATATTTGAGTGTCTGCCGGGCTCTCGTCAGCAAATAACAAACGCGAGGCAGTTCTAAATTAATCTTTTTATCTCTTTATACGATATTTTCTTTTTTTATATTATTTTGACGTGCTATTTGTTTACCAATAGACCAGAAACAGCTTGATCAGAATTCAATTTGCAGTCCTATTTTATTCATGAATTAACCTTCATTTCAACCTCGAGCGGATATTAAAATGTAGCGGCACACAATTCATAAAAAAACAAAAACATTTACACATTTAAAAGAGACAAATTTAATCTATAATTAAAAGCGCAGACAATTTCCGTCGGCTTCTTTGTTTTTAAAAAGTGAGCGAGCCAGTTCACATAAGCTCAAACCCCTCAAACCTACAGCTAGTTTAGATCTGGTGGTACTTTGTGTGTAAGTAAGTAAGCAAGTAAACTTTATCTATATAGCGCAAGTTACTTTACAAAGAGCAGGTACAAAAAAATATATAGCAAAATGATAGCAACAGTAACAGAATAGGACCCAGTCAAATGCGTCTTCAGCTGCATTTTAGAGGAATTAACAGAGTCAACCGCACGGACAGATAAAGGCTCTAAAACTTTAGGGCCACAGACTGGAAGGACCCCCAGACCCCCCCCTCAAGTTTTAAATACTGTGTGAGAAAGTTGAGAATCACTGAGATACACAATTGTTGAAGTGAGTTAAAGATGGTGGTGCTGAGGTGGAGGAAGAAATGAAGACAGGGGCATTTCCAGGCTGAAACTCCACGACAGCTTCTCGACCAACGATTAGCCTGTTTTAGGATGATCTATAAGCCCTAAAATGCAGGTACATTTCTTATAAAGCACCCTAATTTTCTCTCAGAAGGCGACAAACAGTATTGTGCTTTTTCCCAGTATTGAACTATAACATAAGTAGAGATTATCGTTTTAAATCGTAAACCACAATATTGAGCTTTGAAATAGAAACCTGGCCAAGCTTCTAAAATGTGACAGCATCTTGTAAATTCGATTGTATTTTGAACTGTCTTTTTTTCGACTGTGTGAAGCACTTTGTGACTTTATGTCTGTGAAAAGCGCTATACAAATAAAGTTGACTTACTTACTTACTTAACACACGTTCATAGTGACATTTAGCTGAAACAAGCAGCAGATTGTAATTTACGTGACATTTTAAAATCTTACATGTATCACTATCATATTTTTTAAGTGCAGAGATGTGGGCGGGGATAGGGGGTGGGTGAATGCAGGACTTTTCTCAGCACTCAGGCCCCAGCTGCAGAACAATACACGATTAACTCACACATGCATGAATCAATCAAAACACAACTTTGAGTAAAGCTAATGATGAGGAAACGCCGTCGTAACAAGATTAAAAGCTCATTAAAGTTGTTTTTGCAGAAAATGTCTCCTTTAAAATGAGCTGTTCATACACTATAAAATAAATATCAATAGTGTTGTCTCATTTCTTCTCATTAAATCTAAACTATTGACCTTGCCTGCACACACTATCCCCCAAACATCTGCTCATAATAATGGTTTTGTAAAGGAAAGTGAACGTGAAAGGACAGAACCATTGACTATCGACCATTAAAAGTCTACGAGTCGAAGATTCTCTGGAGCTTTACCTGAAGTTTATTTTAGCTTCAATGTTATATTAGATTGTACTCGCCCTCTTGGCCTACGTCAAGTTTTATTTACGAAGCACAAAAACACACAACCATTGCTGCTGAAACACTGTAAATGTTTCAGTTTTCTTCTGAATAGTAATAGTTTAGCTTGGTTTTGCTGTAAGCGTTGGTCGATCAAAACATGAGCACATTCTCATCTTCTACAACAGGAGAAGTGATGCAGCTGCTGTTGCCAGGGAGGGCATCTGGCACAATCTGTACAATCAGTGCAAATGGGCAATTGAACGTAGATCCTGTTGCGACCTCCTTCTCTCCACATTTGTGTATAAGTCTACGCACAGTGTAGTGTTTTTCTACTGCATATTATCGCGACAGTTTTCAGTGATGTTAGTGCCACCAAAATGTTATTAAAGGTGCACTATGTAACTTTTCTGGTTATCTAGAATGTTCCATAGTTTTGGCAATTCAGCTTATGCCATGCGTTTTTTCAATTACGGATGTTTTTCAGTGATTATAATGCCATGAAACATAAACGCGCATTTGAGCCTGGCCTCCATGAAGATATGAATGTTTTAATGCCATACGTTGCGGGACATTCCAGGCAAAGAAATGGAATCTCCGCAAGTGCAAGAGCAAGACAAGTTCATCTGTTGCACACAGTTCGCACACGAGGTCATTTAAAGGATGAACACGTGAGGTGGATTATGTGTGTTGTTATTGACCTTTGAAGTGTCGTGAGTTCGAATCGCGACTCCGACAATTTACTGCATGTCGTCCCGCTCTCTCTCATCCCCCATTTCACACTTTCCTCTCCGATCTAATAAAGCTTACGGGCACACAAAAATCAAACAAAGAAAAAACTTGCTTTTTAGTACCTTTACTTTAATTGTGATGTTTTAGAACTAAAAAGAAAATTGTTTTCAAAAAAACGAAATGATCTGAACTCTTTCCCACGCCAGGAATAGACGTTTGGCTCCATCTACAGGCAGCAGAGGGAATTACATAGGTGAGCTGAACAAATGCTAGCTTTCCCTCGACATGCTAATGCGGCCACGCAGTTGTAATGATCGTGATTTGAGGCAGAAATGCTCAGAACGAGTCTAGCATTGATAAAGACTTTTTAAACAGGATTAAGAATATTTTTTACATAAAGTGCTTTACATAGCAAGAAACAGTACATTAAAATAATAATAAAAAGAAATAAAAAGATAAGTAATCATAATATATCCTGTAAAAGAGAAGAGACTAGTCACATAAAGTGTTCTGAGCCTTGAACATCGTCACAGTGGAGCCGTGTCTCACGTCAAATAAAAGTTACAAAGTGCACCTTTAATACAATGATCTGTCCTTTAAACTTTAACATTGTTTTTCTTTCAGTGTTTCCGATCTGTCCACATTTTCAGTCACAAATTGACAGAAATTGGTTGAAATTGAGCACATTGTGTTTGTTCCTCTTGTCCTGGTTGAAAGTGGTGCAGATGGCAGCAGAATGACAGCCTCTTGGCAAATTCACCCTCATCTGTGTCCGATTCTTTTTACAAATGCTTAGAACAGGTCTTTATTCAAACTGCCGAGAAATTGAGCGAAGCGAAGTTGTACCTGGAGGCGTTTTATGCATTCAGGAGTGATTTTAGAGGACACACGGGCTTAAAGACAATGGCACACTGTTAAATACAAGTGGCACCGAATGAGATCCGGGCACTTAGTAAAATAAGAGAGTTTGTGCCAAGTGTGAGTGTGCTGTCAGCAGATTTAGGCTGTTATAACAGATATATATGCAGCTCTTACTGTGTGTAAACAACAACATGCAGCGTGTGGGTGTTTGGGTAATTAAACTAGATTACAGTGTGGCGTGACAAGAAGAAGAAAAATGAGAAATAAATGTGGACTTTAAATGTATTATGTCACCTTCAGTTTGAACAGATTAAAGTCTGTCAGTTTTTATTTTAGTTTAGTCTATTTATTTCAATTAGGACAGTGCATTTGAATCGATGTGTCAGCAGCTACCCTTCATCCGTTGCCCTGACATTTTGTGTGTGTAATTATTCTGAAGACAGGACCAAAGATGGATTTGTGTGCTGTCAGTGATAACGTTGGCAAGAAGTTTTAATTTTGGCTATTATTTTGGCTTTACTCTCACTTTAGATGTACGGTGATCCACATGCAGAATTAAATGTGCTTTTACGTCAGAATGCCCTCCAATCAAAACAATCCTCTTTTAGCGCTCCGCCCATAAAAAAAGAGAATAATGACAAACCTGAAAATATTTTCTCATTAAAGGGGATAAGTCGGTGTGTGTGATCCCTCATTTATCCAGGAGTGATTCATACAATTTGAAAGATTTGAAAGATTGGAAAACGTCTTGTATTTTATACGATTAATGGGCCCTATTATGTTGAATTTACCTCCTTACTCACAGATCTTCGCTCTTTTGTCGACAGTGTTCCATCTTCATTAACTTTCTCAGGGTCTGTATTTCGATAGACTTCATGCATGTTTTGTCTGTGCGGCGTTGGAAGCTTGAGTGCTCAGAAATGGTCAGAAGTTTTCACCTACCCCCTATCCCCGCCCACTCATCATGTACATACTTGCAATTTACTTAACATCAGTACAATGTAGGGTTAAAGAAAAAGTCACAAAGCCATAAAAAAATGAATACAAACACACGTAAATGCAAATCCGTTTACGGTGAAATGCTACTTTAATTAAAAATTGAATAAATGATAGCCGTTTACAATGAACAAAAAGTAAAACATGGACCTGAGTATGTTATAGTTGAACGCTAAATACCACCATGAAGCATAATATCATAATAATTTCACCTTTAATAAACCTGTGACTCTAGTTCTTGTTTTTCCTCATCAAAACAAACTGATTGACTCACACAGAAAAGTTGCTGTGTTCTTACTTTTACACACACTGCGACTGAGAGATCAAAATTGTTCATCCACCCAATTCTGCAATTATTTTTGAGTTGACAGTAATGAAGAAAAGACCACGTTTATGCTTAAATCGATGCAAAACGAACACTTCTGTCACTCATTAGCGGATGGTAAACGACACGGCAAGTGCAAGTTTCCAGAGAGCCTTTTTAGACCAATAAATCAATGGAAAGAAAGGCGATTATCTTCTTGATGCCCTTTTGTGTATGTTGGGCAGTTTAGACCCTTTTAAACGATGATAAATGAGGACAGAGCGATGTGTGCACTATCTTCAAGGTCACGATGAACTTTCAGTGGCGTCCAAACTGCGCTTTTGGTTTCAGATAAGACTTGCACTAAAAAGGCAGCGACGCTTCACAGGATTATACTACAAACGAGAGTACAAAGGAACAGGACTGGAGTTTTCGAAGCGTACTTAAAGTTTGTGTCGGGAGAGGACGTGAATGGTGATTTTTGTCTCAGGGATTTCAGAAAACAGAAAGGCATTCTACAATAGTTTGCTGCAGCTGCCAAGTCAAGGCGGAGATTTCGGAGCTGTTTTCAAAGCCAAGGCAAACTGTAAATAATTTTAATTGCAGCCGTCAAGGTCCTATATGCTAAATATAGGCTACTTTTTTCACACTTTGTTGTTTAGTCCTGGCTTTGTCCATGTTTGTGTTAAGTCCCAGTTCAGTCCCAATTCTAACGTTGTGTTTGACCGTAATCTTAACCTCAAAGTAAGTTCATACTGTTGTTCACGCTCCAAAAACACACGTGGAGTTGGGCTTTGTTGCGTTCATGTTTGTGTGATCGTGCATATTTAGTTTGTCTCTGTCTTCGCAGCTCATAACGCTCTGTTCCACCTTGTGACATCATTGAAAGGTGTCCCAGGAAGTGCTCCTCCGTTTTCTTGAAGTCGCTTTCACTGGACTCAAACTCCCAACACAAGCTGCTTCCAGTGGTCCTAATATAATGAGTATCTTTTAACTAAACTGTAGACACAACAATACTTCAAAGTAGCAAAGTTCTACTGTTGATTTGATTACTAATTCAAATTCAACGCTTCCACCAGGACAATTAAATACATTACTACAAATAATGATCCATGTGCTTTATTTACTCTGCATAATAATGATCCATGTGCTTTGTTTACACTTCATAATAATGATCCATGTGCTTTGTTTACTCTGCATAATAATGATCCATGTGCTTTGTTTACTCTGCATAATAATGATCCATGCTTTTGCTTTACTCTGCATAATATATCGATCCATGGCGTTTTGTTTAAACTCGGCATACATTAATGATCCATGTGCTTTGTTTACTTGCATAATAATGATCCCATTAGCTTGCTTTTTATCTTGCATAATAATGGATCCATGTGCTTTGTTTACGTCCTGCAATAATAATGATCCATGGTGCTTTAGTTTACTCTCATAAGTAATGATACCGAAGCGCGCTTTGTTATCTGCATAATAATGATGCCGCTGGTGTTCTGCTTTGATGATGCGGCTAGCGTTGCTCTGCATAATAATGATCCAGTAAGCGCTTTGGTTTACTCACTGCATAATAATGATCCATGGTGCTTTGTTTACTTCCTTCATAATATGAAAAATCCATGTGCTTGTTTACTCTGCAATAATAATGATCCATGTTGCTTTGTTTACTTGCATAATATGATCCAGCGCTTTTGGTTTTACTCTGCATAATAATATCCATGCCGTTTTGTTTACTCTGATAATCATGCTTTGTATCCTGTGCTTTGTTTACTCTGCATAATAATGATCCATGCGCTTTGTTTACTCTGCATAATAATGATCCATGCGCTTTGTTTACTCTGCATAATAATGATCCATGCGCTTTGTTTACTCTGCATAATAATGATCCATGCGGTTTATTTTTGCTCTTTTTGCTCTCACAAACATGAGTAAGCGACTGGTATCGGGAAAACACTTATTATAAAATGAGATTCAGTGGCTGATCCAAAGGTCAGCGGTTCAAACCCAGGTGCGTGCGGCGGTTGTGTCCTTGGGTAAGACACTCACCCGCCTCACCGTCCGTGTTTGTGTGCTCTGATGAATGAATATGTGTGTGAAATGAAGGGGTGAGTGCATGCTTGATGTAAATCGCTTTGAGAGCCTTGAGGGTGGAGCTAAAAGGTTTACCACGTACCATTTTTCTCTGTTGTGTAACCTTGAGAGGTGACATTGCAATTTGTCCTTTTGTCCTTTTTTTTTCCCTTTCTTTTTTTTCCAACAAACGACAACAATATCGGCCTATTATCATAACCTTATATTTTAACCTCACGAGACTCCTTTTTCCTGTAGAACAAGGTCACTTCCTGCTTTTCATGAGTAGCACCTCACACAAAACATCACCCAGCTGGTTTCGTACAATGAATAATGATTAAATCTACTTAAAAACTCTATGAAAACTCTCTCTGGCCCAAAAGCAACATGTTTTAAGCTTTGGTGGCTTTGAATTTAGCTGTTACGATAGCAAAATCAATCAGTTGTGTAAACCGAGAAGCAAGACCCGCATGGAAAAGCACGTAAACAAATTATTATAATACTACTAATACTAATAATACTACGCTTTGAGCTACCAGTATCGATGATGGTACCGATACTGGAAAATGTAATGGATATGGTATCGATTCCTTATATTTGCGATTCTGATCAGCCATTTTTTATGCTTCATTTTAAAGCTCAGAACCTGCAGAATTCAGTTATTGAGTTTATTTTACATTGTTTTTCTGTTGTAAAATTATTGTAATGGATGTACAAATAATGATAATAATTAGCATACTATTATGGTATTAACCACTCTTAATATTTGAGTAATGATTGTTGATATCGGGTATCGGCAGACACTGAAAGCCCACGTATCGATATCAAAAGCTGGATTGACGACTCCCTACTTTGCGCATTTACCCTTGAACTAAGAACACTGATTTAAGTCCTAATTTGGGCGTTTTACCTTCTACAAATTGCACCGTACTGGGTCAATGCCTTTGGAAGGTTGTGCCGCCATTTATTTTGACTTTACTTGTGTACGACATTGTTAATTGTTCAGTGAGTAATTCAAGAAGATTTCTGAGCACATTTTAGATTCTCCGCGGCAGATGTCGTAATCGGAAACATGCGTACGGTGAAAGCCTGCTGTCAGCTAACTGCATTGACCTCGTCTGACCTTTCACCCCTGACCTCACATGCCACAGTCCAGAATGAAGCAGCAGCCCGTTTGAAGGACGTAGAGCCACACACGCATATAAAAGCTGTATAAAAGCACGGCGACTCGCGGGAGAGTTTTCGAGAACAAGTTCAGTATGGCGGCTTAAAACAGCTACAGCGTCAGACATGAATGAAAGTGCAGATCATTAATAGTTCTAAAAGAAAGGGTAAAGACTTTATTTTACACATGCTGAAGAAATAAAAACACACACGAAACATTACCTGCTATTTTTTCTTGTCCATATTCTGTACTGTGCATAGTTATATACGGTCATAGCCACTTAGCCACATGGTGTTGGAGCCTTTTACACGTTTGAATGTATTGACTAAAGTATGTAGGTTATTCTTATATTTTAATGAAATGGTTAGATTTAAGTGCATTTTAGAAGTTTTGAATGCACATGTTTTATTTTCCTGCTGTTTCTCGTACACTTGAAATTTCCCCATAAACGTTGTGACCTTTGAATCGTTTCTACCTTGGACTGAGTGACTCCTGGAGAAATGAGCGATTACACACACACACACACACACACACACACACATACACACACACACACACACACACACAGACCTTTCTCTTTTCTTATAACACAGTTGCCATGGTGGCTGTTGGTCTGCAAGAAACAAAATTGTTCTTTTACTGACGAAATACTTGGTGAGGTGGTTATGATATTTTCAGTTCATCACAGCACAATTTCCTTGAAAAAAGTTGCATTTGATGATTCACAATAAAAATAAGACTCGTGGGTTCAGTTTTGGAATATTTATGACGGTCCGAAAATTGAAATTTTAACAACAGAAGACTAATAATAATTTAAAAAAATCTACTGTCCGTCACAATTATTTTTTTTTAAGTAACACATCTTCAGTGAAAAGTAAAATATTTAGTTTTATAGTTTTATACATAGTTGGCGCTATAGTGTGTGGGTCAGAACATCTCAAGATATCAAATATAAAACTGATATATATATTTAGTAGAATAAAATCGCCTATGTTGGTCTTGAGTTTGTACTAAGGATTGGTTTAGGTGAATTTACTAACATTTTAAATCAAGTCTGCACTGGCGCTGAATACACAAAATATAACATGACTCATTTTGGAGAAAAACCTCGAGTCCTTCATCTTTTGACTTGGCAAAATGTTGTTGGAAGAAAAACACAGGAGTGAGCAAGGTTAGTTATATTGTTTTTTTCCACATTCAATTGGATATTCGGCATGTTTGAGTCAAGAGTTTTCTTAATAAACAACAACAACAACAACAACAACAAAAAAACATCTTTGTCATCTCTACTGCATAAACTCTTTACAATTTGACTTCACGAAATCATTAAGCATATACTGTTACTACGCTTTTTGCAAAGTTAAGAGTTTTGCAGTTGAAGGGGCGGACTCCAAAACATTACAGCTGAGGTGGAGTTGCCTTCGCCATTGTCCGAGCGGGAAGTGACGCTGTAAACTCTGCGGGGCTTGTCGGGCTGGGGACAACTGGGCACAATGTGTGGCAAAGTGTTGAATGTGGCGGCGCTTTTGGTGAAATGCGAAGTCTAACATGTGCAATAATAAGTAACTGACTATAGAGACCGTCTCTCTCTGCCTCTCTCTCTCTCCCTCTCTCTCCGTCTCTCTCTGCCTCTCTCTCTCTATCTCCCATCGCCCCCTCTCTCTCCGTCTCTCTCTGCCTCTCTCTCTCTCCCTCTCTCTCCGTCTCTCTCTGTCGCTCTCTGTCTCTCTGTCTCCCTCTCCCCCTCTCTCTCCGTCTCTCTCTGCCTCTCTCTCTCTGTCTCCCTCGCCCCCTCTCTCTCCGTCTCTCTCTGCCTCTCTTTCTCTGCCTCTCTCTCTCTGTCTCTTCTCTCTCTCTCTCTCAGTCTCTCTGGCGCAGGTAAACAGCAGCACACTGTTCCTGTCTCTGTTCCAAGTCTGATCTCACACCAGGACCACGTCTTAACAACTCATTTCTCTGCCTTTTTCTTTCCCGTCCTCGACAACAGCAGCTTTTCTCCAGTCACTAGCTTCAGTCCACTCTGATTTTGTCGACCAGGCGAGGACCACTTTTGAACTGGCCTTGATTTAACACACAAGACAAATTAACAATGGCAACCTAAGTCCTCCTGGCTTTTCCTCTGGACTCACTGTCTGTACAATTTAGGATAAAGTGCACCCGGGACGAGAAGTGTACTCCCAGAAAAACAAACGTACTTCCTCATTTTTTAAACCCAATGGCCTGAGCACTTACGCCTAAACAGCCATCTGACTTACGATATATAAATTATTACGGTTCTCCTTTAATTAAATGTAATTTCAACGTGGGACTAACGAGTGCTGATACTTGTTAAAGACGACACTTAATGCTTTTGTCAGCGAATAACACCCATGGATCGTTATTTTACATGTTGGACCTTTTAAATTGCATTATTGATTTAAAACAACTTAATAAAATAAACAACTTCACTGATTTCCACTTGCCCACCACTCTGCCGGACCATGCGGACGGCCCGACTATGGAGAAATACAGATCACAATAGCGAGCAGTGGATTAAAAAAAAAAAAATCTTGACAAAATGGCTGTAGGACGCCACTGAGTCCTTAGTTTATGACCAATTAATGATAAAAAAATGAGCGCACCAAGTAGAGCGGTGGGTGTGTATCAGGGGTCGTTGAAGACAGTTTTTTTTTTGGAGCAATGGCGTCTAAGATTATAAAACATTTAAAGTCTTTTGTCCATTTGGCATTTCCATAGGCTGATATGGTCTAACAGGTCTTATAAATTGGTTATAAAAGACCAAAGTGTCCCATGAAGCCTCTTGTGTTGGGTAAGAACTTGTTAATTACAAAAGATTATATTTAAAGCTCTCTAAAGTCCTTTAATAGTTACACAATGCAGTGGTAGAAGTGTGTTTCCTGACTCAAGAACAGTGATTGTTTCATAATCTGCTTTGTCCAACAATCCCCCTATTGTCTGAGCCGATGCTGCGGTGCTGGACACAACCTGGAAAAGTGGAAAGTTCTTCATTTTCTATGTCTATATAATTTATATGAGACAGAACTTTATGCAGACACATTGGGCAATAATCAAACTCTTGATAATATTGTGAATGTCATTAGAAGAGATGAAACATTCGAATGTATTTGTATATATGCTCCACTGTTTGACTCTGGTGACATTATTATCGTCATGTTTGTAAAAGTTGTGTGAAACAAGTTGTGATCTATCATTCTGGGATTGGTGTTGTTCCAAACGCTTCCTTTCAGACACATCACTGTGTGCTCTCAGGTGAACTGGCCCTCACTGCAGTCTCGTCACAACACGCACTGGCTCATGTCCATGGATACAACCATGACAGAGCTCGCCCCCGCCTATCTTCCTCAGCTGCTAAGAGCCTTCCAGATATAACACTCGATCCGCACAGCTCATCAAACTAAAGGTTCCAAAGGTCGTCTTATGGTCTCATGTCATTTCGTTTTGCTGCTGCTGCTAATGATTGGAATTTGGCTCAGAACTCAGTGTTCTGTCTAGGATTTCTCTTTCTGCTTTAAAATGTAGGTTTTTTTCAAGACTTGTGTAAATGTTTTACTAATGAATGACTTGGATTTTAGTTTTTGACAAATTGTGTGTGTTTACCCCTCTCCCTTCCCTTGGGTGCTCTCTGGCGCACGCAGGCCAACATTGTAAATAAGAAATAGTTTTGCCTGGTAAAATTAAGGTGAATTATTATTTGTTTTCCCCTTATTTCTTTTAATCAGACAACTTTCTGTTATCAGCTGTTACTTCCTGAGGCGTGGTGGCCTGACGGACCTGACAGGTCGTTCCGACTGACCACGCCTCCTCAGACTGACCACGCTTCCACAGACTGACCACGCCTCCTCAGACTGACCACAGCTCCTCAGACCACGCCTCTTCAGACTGACCACAGCTCCTCAGAATGACCACGCCTCCTCGGACTGACCACACCTCCCCAGTCTCACCATGCCTCCTCAAACTCACCACGCCTCCTTAGACGGACCACACCTCCTCAAACTCACCACACCTCCCCAGTCTGACCACGCCTCCTAAAACTCACCACGCCTCCTCAGACAGACCACGCCTCCTAAAAGTCACCACGCCTCCTCACAGACCACGCCTTCTCAAACTCACCACGCCTCCTCAGACTGACCACGCCTCCTCAAATTCACCACGCCTCCTCAAACTGACCACATCTCCTCACTGACCACGCCTCCTCAGGGTTTGCATCTATATCATAACAGAAGACAAAATGAACATTACCATTGCATTACTAGTAGCATCAGTGGTGATTGTACAGAGACAATATTTAACCTATTTACACTTTGGAAGGACAGGAATACATACATTTTTAAGTACAAATCTCAAATATACTTCTAATCAATCAGTCAAACAAAATATCCTTTTACACTCAACATTACATGACCAAACATTTTTCATTTAAGTAATTCTCTTGATACTTATATTAAAAAAACACAAAAAACTTCAAAGAGCGTAAAGTTTAATCCGTTTATAAAACTCAAGTGCTGTAATCTGAATCTCCTCGGCTTTAGATTATCTCAGTCTGGATAATGTCAAGGCTTTAAGGAAATCCACCCACTCTCTGGTGTATTTGGCTTTGAGTACACTTAAGGCTTAAAGGAGACATATTATGCTGAGTTGACATTTATGAGCTTTTAACCATGTTACAGTGTTTTTCCCTCATCATGAGCATACTCCTGTTCTGTCCTGCATTCAGCCTTTGGTCTCTTTTAGCCGATTAAGTCTCTTTAGGTTGTTATCGCGGTTTACGAAAACATATAAAACTGTCCGAATGTTCAGAAATATCTGAGATTAATAGTGCACTGCAGATTGTTTTGGCATTGGCATCCCGCTTGACTTGTATCGGTATCTGGGTCTCAAAACTCCTGCCATGGACACAATCATCGGATACCTTTGGAGCAGCAGGGAAGAAGGCCATAACAAAGAAACGGATGACACAAACTGAAACAACAATTGAGGATTAGACTGAAATAATACTTGACATAATTACATTCAGACTTAATTTGAAAATGGACAAATTTGACAAACTTGGTGACAAACTAAGTGGGACGTGTGTGAACAATGTGTGCCTTTCGTTGCCTTTACTTTCTCTTGTTTGGGCTTTTTTGTTTTAATTTTTAGACATTAAAAAGAAAACCCTCTCCAAAGTTCTGACCTGTATCTTGACTTCGTGGCGTCACCAGCTTGTTTCCATGGAGATAGATACTATTAAAGCCATTCAGTGGAACAACCCAGGCAAAGCAATAGTCGAGCAAGTGGCGTACGCTCCATCAGAAAGGGTGCTCTTGGTTTCAAACTGTGGGGGATGGATTTGAGCGTCATATTCAGAAGAAACACCGCATTATAAATTTACCAAGTCTCGGCCATGTATTAATTTTCTGTCAAATGTCCGTGTAAGTGGAACAGGGCTGGAGACAGTGCCAGCTCCTTTAAGGCCCGAGTAAAACCTGGACTAGAGCCAGACACATAGGTCAGTGACAGTACTTTGTGTAATAGCTGCTTTCAGTGCAACACACAGCTCTATATTTAAGATCTATGAGACAAGTTTAGAGACTTCAGTGTCTGTGTCCACTCTATCAGCTTATGTGTGGAAAAAAGCAATTCCTGTTGATCCTAATCTTAATCATAGTTACTTCTTACACAACTTTAACCTAAACCCTATACTCTAACCTGTAGAGATCGATATCTTAACTATAAATCAGGATGTTTAACTTTGTGTGATGGGGACCTGATTTTTGTCCCCATAAGGAACCCTCAAATTAAGTGTCTATACAGATTTTAGTCCCCACAATATCATAAATACCCACCCACCCCATTAAAAACAGAATTTAACTGGAACTAAACCAGAATATAAAACTATAAACCAGGACTAGAACAGGACCATACAAAATGCATCAGGACTAAACTTTGACCAATCCAAAACAAGCATGAACACATCCTTTGAATGCCTGTGGAGGGGAGTTCAGCCAAGGTTAAGGTTGAGGTTAAGGTCTTCCAAGTCTGCGGTCACTTTTAAATCCCAAAGCAAAAAAATATATTCTGATGGAAAAGTCTTTAGCCCTATTGCTCAATTGCCCAATTGTGTTACAGTGTACATATGTTCTTGATGTTTGATTCTTCATAAGTAAAAAGGAAGATTAAACTGTCTAATCACTCCTAAAACTCTGAACTCACAACAAAACTCTGAACTCACAACAAAACTCTGAACTCACAACAAAACTCTGAACTCACAACAAAACTCTGAACTCACAACAAAACTCTGAACTCACAACAAAATATACTTTCTTTTGAAAGGTGAAAAGTCCTGGAAATTGCCAAAGAAGCTGAATTACGGTAAATAAATGTTGAAAAACATTACAAGTGTTTGAAAACACAAACAAGAGCAGAGTTTGTTTCACTTACAGAGGGATGAGGTGCGCTTTGCAGGAGGTTGACAGAAGAAGACGAAGTGTGCCCAAGTGGCTGGTGCACTCATCCGTCTGTGTCTGACAGACGTGCTTGAAGATTTTGTAGCGATGCGGCCACATCCGAGCTGCAGAGCGCTGCTTAGCATGCACGCAGGGCATATTAGTCTTAATGCATTTTATTAAAAGCTGGCAGGGGCTCACGGGCCAGATCGTAACGTTAATCAGGCTGGGTGTGATCGATGGGCCGTAGTTTGCCCACCTCTAATATAAATCCTTATTAAACAAATCAAATAATTAGGCGACTAATATAATATTTGCTAAACTAAGACACTACACATTTAATCGACTAAACGACTAAAATGTGCACTGCCCTGGACTTTAGCTACATCCGCCCTGCTGCAAATTGCCGAGTCGTGGCTGTCAATCTGCACCAAAGACCTCGCCAACAACCACCAATCAATCACTCACCTTTTATTTAGTTAGTCTATTCTTAGTCATTAAGTCAATGTGAGTTATGTGTCTTGCTCAAGGACACAACAGCAACACGCACTGGCCTGAGCTGAGGTTGAGCCGCTTACTTTTCTGCCTCTCGTTTGAATAGAACAAGATGAACACGTTTGCTCCCTGAAGACGCGGCTAAACAAACTGCGCCAAATGTTCCAAAGGACAACACATCAATATTGGACTGTCTTGTTTATGAACAATATGCAAATGCCCCAGTCACTTGTTGTAACCTTTAATTAAAAGCTCCGTCACAGCAGAACCTCTGTAGTGCACACCTTATTTTAGCCTCATTATCCAGTGGCGTAATTAAAATGTATGTGAGACAATCCGGATCACTCTAGAGACTCACACTTCTCCATACAATAAATACATTATGTAAATCAGTGGTAAGACTAAAAGGTCATTTTTCATTCTGAAATGACACAATATGGCAGAGGGTTTTCCCTTGGCTGTAACTTTAAGAGACAGTGACAAATGTGAAGACAAAAAAAAACCCCTTCACATAGTATTTTCAAATGAATGTTGGGAGACTGTAATTTAATTTGTTGTTTGGGTTTTTCATTTGGCATTTGAGTTTGGATCTAACGTGAAGGAATCAAAACAAGTGCGAATGTTAAAAGACTTGGATGGGACCCTGGTGCGTTTCTGAAGCCAAAAGCATTATAACATTAGTCTGTCTGCTACGGAGGGGAATACTAGTCCAATTTCAGAGTATTAGCAGAAGCCCGACTCATTTTTTGCCAATATTTTTTTGTGTGCCAATTTTGTGGTATTCTTGTCAGGGAAAAAGTTACAGCTCCAATTCACAATATATATCCCATTAAGAGGATGTAACTTGATGCTTTGAATACTAAACTTGGCCATATAAAAGCTGGCAACTGTATTACCCCATTGGCAAATAGAAAACTTACAGTAAAAAGTAATTTGAATAACTCAACAACTCGACAACTTTATTCTCCATCTCTTTTGCACTTATTACTGTGTCTATTTATTGTGTTCATTCAGTCAAAATCGATTTGATTCTAATACCTTGTTTTATGCACGCTTTAGATTCTTAGTCGTAATTATGTTTATTCCTAGTTGGGAATTCTGCTCACTCTAAACTTGCACATTCAAACTTTTCCCTGATTCTGATTTCTGATTCTGAAAACATCTTGAAGTTAAAATATCTATGTTTATCGAGGAAATGAATTTAAAGGTGCACTATGTAATCTTTATGGTTACTTACTAAACTAAACTAGATATTAAACATTCCAGGCAAAGGCAATAACATCTGGAGACAAGCAGCCAAGTTAACACAGTGCACCTTTAAACTAATCAATACTAATTATGAAGATGAATTGAAAATACTCCAGTTATTATCCAGTGGTTATAGCGTCATATTCAACACGTTCCCGGCTGTGTGACTTGTTATATTGAAGTGAACGTCTCTTTCACACCAGGCAGCGGCGTCCATGTTTTAATAATGTTGACCCTGAAGAGCACACGGCTCCAGTCTCTTAAGTGCTGCTTCTCATGCGGTCTCTTTAACCCGGATGCCCTCCGGCTGAGCGCGGCGCACGGATATATTCCCTTTGTAACATGTACAGTAATATAAGAGGCATGAAAAATGTGACGTTGTGATGATTTTAGAGTCCAATTACGACTTTGGATTCCACAAAAGAAAGAGAATAAAATGTGGGGTTACACTCTGAAATACCTACATATGAATTAGCCTGAATAAATCATGAACAACGTCTATTTGATCATTATGAATTACTTTTTGTTTATTTTGTTTATTTCATTCATAACGTAAAAACAAAACATCAGTGACATACAATTAAATGAATGAAAAGGAGCAGAAAGAAGAGCAGTCTTATGTTATCTGCCCCCCTTTGCAACTTGTACTCAACACTGATAGTTAAAAACACATTACACGATACATTTGCTTTTAAAAAACAGAAAAAATTACTTTGCAAACAAACATATATTTGCCTTTTTAACCGCAAGAACTTATTATGATAGCTTATAGGGATTTCTTAAATGCCATTATTGTTCTTGATTGTTTGATCGCTTTGTTACATTACCTTGGAATTAAGTCTTTGTTCATGCTTTATTAAAACTTATTAAAAGTGCAGTTAAAAAGTAATGAAATGCACCAAAAAATTAAGTATGTATAGCATGAATCCTAAATGTTTGGTGGGCTTTGATTATTTCCTTCTGGAGTACATAATAACCATAAATGTTAAAACCTGACTAAAACATGTGCACCTTACATTGTGTATGATAGTTAATGTATAATGATGATAATAATAATAATTCATCAAACTTATGGTGATTTTTGGACTTAAATTCGATGTACTTAGGGAGAGGTGTCAGTCAAAATTTGGAAAACTTACCGATTAGTGCAACTCGAGTAGAAATTCTTCCTCCACTAATATATTGTTGAGGCAGAAGGATAAGTACGAAACGATGGTGATGATTTAGTGAAGATTTAGTGATGCAATTTTAAAGTGAAGAATGTCGAATGCAGGAAAATGTATTATTTTTCCAACTCGGCTGCCCAAGTTTGAGACTCCACCCTTGACATTTCCATGACTTGTGGAGATTGTGCAATCTGAAATGAATGCCCTAACAGGGCACGGTGGTTAGTGTAAGAAAGTCATGTGACGTGAGTGACCCCTCAGTGACCTTTCAATGTGGCGTCTTTGTTCAACATATGAGAAACTAGAGCTCTGAATACTCTGCGGGTACAAGTACATGGCCAGTAAAAATCAGATAACCCAATAATTAGTGTGCATGTGCATGTAAACACAGCTGAACTCAGTCTGTCAGTTAATCAATGGCTTTTCACAGTAAAAGTTGTATTTGGAAAACTGAAAGGAATGTGAACATAACTCAAATAACTCACTTTCTCTTAAATGTTTGTCTTTGCCAGTTTACTTTAGTTTTTGTTAGCATAATTTTCCTCACACTGTATGTAACTGTTTACATGATATTTGAATAATCTGATCATCCAGAAGTCAGATTTACATGGCCAGTGACTTTTCAGGAAATTTCAACAACATTTAGTACATTTTTAGTACAAATGTACTTCTCTGAGTAATTTTCAAGCAATTACTTTTTTACTTCAGGTGTATATTTGACATTTAACATTCCTCCTGCTTGAATAACCGTTTTGGTTCCTTTTCCCTCTGAATATGTCTACAAGTTCAAAAGCTTTATGTTGACAACGTTAAATGGTGAGAACATTTCAGATAGGATTTAGTATAATTCTCATTTTAGTGGTTTATCATTTGAAAATACCAGCTTTTATCCATTATTTAATGTTTCTCCTTCTTACATAACTTAATATCTAGATACTTGAGACAGGTGTCTTACAGTTCCCTAAATTACTTTATCACTTACTTACTTGATGACTGTAATTTCTTGGACCACTACTTGGGACCTCTAAAAGTCTAGAGTAAATACATATCATCATCCAATCATAGCACGCATATGTTTTTAAGTGTTGGATTATGGTTTTAAGACTATGGTCTTAGAAAATGTCAATTTATTAGCTTCTATTTCAGCTTAATTCACTTTGCACCACTAGATGGAGTAGAGAGCTGAAGATATTTTGAAACTTTTTTGGGCACATAATAGGAAGTTATAGCTATTTCAGTTGCGACCATCATCTACTGTCTAAACACGCTCTTTGAACTCTGTAGATGTTTTAAAAAGACTCACTTTGTCAAGTAAGAATTCTAGCCTCATTCTCATGCTAATGTTGACTGTATTTTTGTGGTACACTGTACAAATTGAAGTTGTTTATTTTAAATATTGTGAAGCCCTACTGTGAAGCACTTTGTGACTGGATGGTACTACTTACTACCTACTTATTTACTATGTCTCGTGTAATATAGGTATTACATCGTTAGTTGATCCTAATCAAACTTCTTTCCCAGGACTCAGGGCATCAGCTTGACTCCTCCCGACCTCCGCTCTCTCCTCCTCTCACGTTGTTCCCAGCGCGACTTTTGCTTTTTACAGCCTATTGTTTTCAAAGCTGCACTCATTTTCTTTCAAAACAAACTCTCGAGCGAGCAGACAAAGATCCACATCCTCTTGTATGTTTTCTTAAATATGTTCCTCTATTTTGTCTCCCTCGCTCATCCTTCCTTCCCTTTCAGCTCCCTCATTCATTTTGTAAGATTAACGGCGGTGCTTTGAAGTTGATTTATAATTAAAAAGACATGTCGAAAGCATTGAGCGAAGTGGAAGGTGCTGGCTATACTTAGACGAGCTATTATGCTGTCTCCAGGAAGTTTGTGCTTAACTGCTTTGCTCAAATCAAGTGAAACACAGCGATAAAAGCAATGACAAGCTCTGGCAAGGGACAATGTTATAAAGGGACATAAAAGGATGAGACGGGCTGGAGTGTTCAATGCTAAAAGATTATGAAAAAGACACTGGCTCAATCTTCAAAGTGTATGCAGACCCCACCTCCCCGAGCGCCAAACAACCCCTCCCCTTTCTGAAACTCTACTCATTCCTCTCTCTCAGCGTCTGGCCGAGGAATCCCAATTGCAGCGATTTCAGCCCGTCGTAGCAGCCAGTAAGCAGCAGAGCGAGCGAGGCAGCAAGCAGCCAAGGACTGGGCAAGATTTGTCGACAAGTACAGACGATGGCGTACAAAGGAGGAGCTAAGAGAGAGGAGAATATCAGGTAGAAAGAATGCAGGAGAGAAAATAGCAGAGGATATAGGGAGAGAGAGAGAGAGAAGGAGAGAGGGAGGGAAGGGGGTAGGAAACAGGAAAACGCACAGACGGACGCAGAGGAGTTCAGGCTGCGGCAGCAAAGGAGAGAATAAGAGAAAGAGGGACCCAGAGAAAGAGAAAGACAAGAGGAGGAGAAGTGGAGAGAAATGAAGTTTGAATAAGACAAAATGGTCACGCAAGGAAGTAGAAGGGAAGAGAGAAACTGACTAGAGGAAGGAGAGAGAGAGAGAGAGAGAGAGGGAAAGAGGCTTGAGAAAAGTTTTCAGACAGATGAGGAAAGCAGAAGGAGCGGATGGCAGAGGGAGCAGCGACGTTGGCAAAAGTGGAGATTCTTAACAAAGGAGCCCATACGCTTTGGATATGTACACAGCTGAAGTAACGGGACACTATAGGTTCGTTCGAAATGGTCTGCCTCCCCCCTGCGCATGCCAGAGGTGCGTCCACTTCGACTACTCGGGACACAACCATCATGGAGGAGGAGGAGGAGGAGGTGGAGGAGGAGGAGGCGTGCAGACTTCCAGACAGGCAGACCACCCAGTTTTGGACCAGGCCAGGCGGGACGGGCCAGAACTGTGGACCAAGGGACCAGCCAGGGATTTGGGGAACGGCCGACTGGAGAGGAGTTGTCACAGAAGTCCGCAGAGGAGGCCTGTTTTCGTCGGGACTGTCCCATGTAACCGCACGGGTCCAGTGTCTGTCCCATTGAACCGCACGAGTCCAGTGTCTGTCCCATTGAACCGCACGAGTCCAGTGTCTGTCCCATTGAACCGCACGAGTCCAGTGTCTGTCCCATTGAACCGCACGAGTCCAGTGTCCGTCCCATGTAACCGCACGAGTCCAGTGTGCTCCTACGAAATCCCTTCGACCCGCTGTAACTGCAACGCAAGACATTGTCCTCCTTTACGGGAACAGTGTGGATGTGTGCTGAATAATCACTCAAGGGTGTTCAATTTCGGGATACCGCATCAATTGCCCCATTTACAGGTGAAAGGCCAGGGGTACAAGCCATGCAAGACGGTTCGATACGCGTCAGTGGAAGACGAAGACTACGTTTCAGATAGAAGTAGTTTTGAGCCGCAATACAGTCCACAAATGGGTTTTATTCCAAATGGTCATTGCGGGACGGGGGCTTCCACGTTGGAGGAAAGGGAGGAAAGAGATACGCATCAAGAATGGGACAGGACGCAGGCGGAAAGATCAGAGCAAGGGTGTAACGGACATGGGGGATTTTACAAAGGGTTCTTCTCCACGGAGGTCCCGCCGAAACGCTTCAACCCGACCAGGAGGAAAAATGGCCTGTGTTCAAGTGCGACAGGTGGGACGATGCAAAGTTTGAAATCGAATGGCGTGATGGTGAGGAGAGAGCAGAGTCCAGAGCCGGGTGAGCAGACGAGGAAGGACACGGTGAGGGAGCAGATACGACAGGTGGTGACAAACCTGGAGGGTGTTCTGGGAGGGCTCAAGCAAGTCCATGAGGAGATGAGAGAGGTAAGATACTTGTACTACTAAAACTACTACTGCTACTTTTACTGCTGCTTCTGATGATTTTGCTTCATTTAGAAATCAAGATGTGATTTATAGATCTTTTAAAAGTGTGTGAACATCAGAGCCTGGTTTAAGGACATTTACAATTGCATTTTACATTATTTGTTTATAGGAGATTATGACAGACACATCATAATCTCAGGTTTTACTGGGTAAATTCTCACAGAAATGTTTTTATTTGATTTTATTTACGGATATATATTACATGCTTTACAAAAAATATAACATTTTTTGAAGCTCAAATACAATTTTAAAGCGAGAAAATTGTGTTTTTTATTGTTTGTAATAGAAAAGCAAACTAACTGACATTTCTATTCATTCATTTGCTACCGCTTGTTCCCGTTAGGGGTTGCGGGTGACTGGAGCTTATCCCAGTGACTTTGGGCCTTAGGCGGGGTACCCCCTGGACAGTGGCCAGCTCGTTGCAAGACCTGGAAATAAAAAACAATGGTCCAGTCAGTTAGTAATTGAAAATTCTGATGACATTTTAAAGGATCAATAAATTCTTCCGACCAGATTTCCACACAAATTCCTTTGTCCGATCTTGCAATTACTTTGACGGCGCAAATGTTTCAAATAAATTGGCTTGTCAAGTGCCACCAGATCTAAGTCAGGTCAATTACCGGACTCGTTTCAGTCTGAACTAGGAATATTTCAGATCAAAATTAGGTCTAAAAAAGGACTTTATTGTTGCTACAGAAGAACTCACTAAAGACTAACCCAAAAGAGGAAGAAAATGTAAATATAATAGGCAAAGTAAAAGGCATAAATTGGGAAAACACTGAAAGAGCTCATGTACCAACATTTGAGAAACACTGCTAAAAAAGAAAATGAAAAATGTCTGAACTATTTGCAAAGGTAGATTTGGACTCAAACAAGAGTTACTAGATTAACCTATTGAACCAAAACCTAACCAAAACCAGGACCAAACAAGTTACTTCCATCGTAAACCATTTCTGAGTATCATAGCAAATCAAACCAATGCAGGTCTTGTTGACTGAAAGAATGTATTTATATTTTGACCTAACTTTGTCACTCCTTTTCAGTAAAGAAATAAACAAATGTTGACGCGTACTTTCCCAAACACAGACACATTTAGCCTTGCCTTGAGTCATTTTGTTTTGGATAAGGGGGTGGGGACATTTCTGAAAACATTACGTAGTTTTATAGCGGCACGTGATCCGCAGAAGCAGACTCCACTTTGTGCTATAAATACTAAATACAGTCTTAAATGAACACACTTATTACTTTTCCCGAAGACTTCTTTTCCCCATTTACGACACCTCCGTCTCAGTCAATTCGTTCCTTATACAGTAAACAGAGCAGCGCTTTATATTTTACGGGGCATTTTTAATCTGTGCTGGAGCCAGTCCCACCTTCATCCCAGACAACAACAAACCAGCTACAGCTACCGTTTCCTGTAAATATTACCCAATGACGCAAAAAGGCTTTAACAAAGAACATTTTGGCAAATAACTTTCATCACCTCATTCAAGAGAGTTCATAAGTAAGATGAGCTTTAATGGCTTTCTCGTGTCAAGGTAATTGGTTAAAAGGCCCACATTATTTCATAAACGGACGTTTTATGAGTTTCTGGTTGTTTGTAAAGCTTGTAAAAACACACCTGGAGTTGGGTTCTGTTTCATTCACACATATTTCTCAAAATCCTCTGTTCCACTTGCTGATGTCATGAAATGGTGCTTCTGTGTTTTTAAAGTTCACCTACCTTCACCACTAAACATAACGTGCTATCGCTGGGTTTCTTTAGGCCGATCATATTTAATACATATGAGGGTTAGCTAAAATGAATATAATAATGAATATAATAATGAATAAACTAAAGTTACAGGTCAGATCTGTGGAGAGATAAGTCCACTCACATTAAGAATTCAAGACAGACTGTGGAACATTCGAAGCAAAACAACAATGTCTCCTTGGACAGCACAAAAGTGACATAGTGCACCTTTGATTTTTGATTTAAGTTTACTTTTGAGACTTTGAGTGTTCAGAGGTTCATTCATAGGATACATCTATTTGTAGCCTCACACTGACCTATCTGTGCACCCTTGTGCAGAAGGCTGAAGGTCATGTGACATTTACTGCTACTCTGTCCCCGAGTTCAGACTGTTTGTGGGAAGCAGGCCTTTTATGCTGCTCCCACAGCTTGGAACTCTCTCCAGTCTAAACTGAAGTTGTGTGAGCTGCTGGAGGGGTTTTCGCTCTATTAAAAAAAAAAGAAAAGAGCATCAATCTTATGACAGTCAGTGCTTCTAAATGCAGTTCTGTTTTTAATCTTTTATACTAGGACTCGTGTTTATTTGTGAAAGTATTTTTTATTCTGTGTGCTGCAAACGTTGCACTTTTGCCCAAGTATCCTTGGAAAAGAGGTCTTGATCTCAATTGCTTCTTACAGGGTTAAGTAAAGGGTTGATAATACTTTTAATGAAGTTAATGATACTGTTAAAGTTGAACCTTTAGGTGCCAATTTAGGGTTTCAAAATCTAAGGTTACCAAAAGCTAAAGAAAGCATTTGTTTCTACTTTAAAGCCAATCAACCACATGTTGACTAATGGTGTACAGAAGCGGTATAATAGTAGTTGTTCTAGTATGTGTGAGTGGTAGCTTGCCATTCAGTAAGCTCTGTTCCAAAACAATAGCCTTGGCACACTCAAGTCCTCTCAGTAATTAGCTGCTCTATGATTTTGTGCGTTTGTTGTGTGTCCTCTCTGTCCAACCAGTGTTTAGCATGAAAGTCAGGGGCAGGTGCAGATGTGCCGACCTTTTCATTGGGTTACTGTGACATTTAAAACCATCACCGGAGCAGGCAGATGGTTTTAACACAAATCACAAGGGTGTATTTATTGTTGTGTCCGTTCTAGTGCATTGTGTTGGTTTGGCTTTAGTTTGTATGTTGCTGCTGACTCCATTCTTTGTCATCATCTCTAGTTGGGAACAATTTGCACTGACCTTTTGCAGCGAGCGTAGGATTCTGGCAAAGATCCGGACACACGTTTTAAAAGCCTGGACTTAACAATGGGGCGACATTATGCTGTGCTTCTCCTCTTCTTTAAACAGGGCAGAGATGTCAGTCGTGTTTACAGTGTGCGTTTGGCCAGAAGGAAAAGGAACAAATCAGCAAGTCTAATGCAACACCACAACCCTTTATTTTTATATTTATTAGAACACTACAACAACCACAACAGCAACAACAACAACACTACTACTACTATACTACTATACTACTACTACTACACAAACTATTACTACAATTAACAACTACTACTACACCACCAACTACTACTACAACTACTACGACTACAATTACTATAACTACTACAACAACAACAACAACAACAACAACTACTATACTTCTACTACAACAAACTACAACCTGCACAAAACTACTACACAACATTATTAAGAACAGGATGTTTCGCATACTACACAACTGCTACAACTACTACTGTTACTACTCAACAAACTATACTACAAACTACACAAACTATACTACATTAACAATACTACTACACCACCACATACTACTACAACTACTACAATACGACTACTAAATACTATAACTACCAACAAACAACACTGCAACACACAAACTACACACAACAACAACACAACAACAACTACCTACTACTAGTACTTCTACTCTACCAACTAAACACAAACTACTACTACGCTACTACTACACAACAACAACAACAACACTATACTACTTCTACTACACAAACTACAACTGCACAAACTACTACAACAACATTTATTAGAACACAGGATGTTTGCGCATACTACAACTGCTACAACTACTACTGTTACTACTACACAAACTATTACTACAATTAACAACTACTACTACACCACCACATACTACTACAACTACTACGACTACAATTACTATAACTACAACAACAACAACAACAACAACAACAACTGCTACTACACAAACTACTACAACAACAACAACAACTACAACAACTACTACTACTACTTCTACTGCTACACAAACTACAACTGCACAAACTACTACAACATTTATTAGAACACAGAATGTTTGCGCATACTACAACTGTACTACTACAACTACTACAACAACTACTACACACTACACTACTACTACAACTACTACCACTACTACTACTACTACTACTACTACTACTACTACCACTACTACTACTACTACTACTACTACTACTACTACTACTACTACCACAGGAACTACTTCAACGCTAACATAAACCCAGTCCAACACTAAACAAGTTTACCAGTTCTGGATAGCAGCTGAACTTTACATTCAATACTATGAAGTACTAGCAAAATAAAGTAGTTAAACTGAATGTATCCCAGACTTCTCTATAGCCTCATTAAATAAGCTTAACTAAAGGGTGCTTATTGCATTGATTCATGGTTGGACACTGCCAATAATGGACTCTAAGGAGAAGCGATTATCTGGCAACATCCTAATAAGCTTTCCCTGCAATTCAAATTGATGACAGTGTGAAAATGCTTAGTTTGACTGATACTTTGAAACTTTTTTCTTTTTGCCACGAGGGGAAAACGTATTGATCTCGTCTTTTGTTATTCAGGTGGTGGATCAAATCGACCGTCTGACAGCCAATATCGACCTCAGCGCGGAGACACCACGGCATCACCCAAGGGCCCGAAAGTGAAAACAACTGCACGGACTTCTCTGATGACTCGAGGGTGGTTTCTATTGGCAACCACAGGCCTAGAATCGCTCAACACGTCGACGAAGAACAGCGCATTATTCTCCGCACGAACTCTCCGTCGCCCGTCCACACGGCGTCGGTGGTCAAAACGAACCGGATTGTCCCGCCGTCGAAGCAGAACGGTTTGAAAAACGGTCACCCGCCTCAGCTTTATGGCAGTAACCACACGGGGCACACAGTTTTAGCACAAGAGTCGCCCCACCCGCAAGCTTTGGACCCTAAAGTCATTATAGAAACCAGGACGCAAAAACCCCCGCCATATCCGCAGCAGAATGGGCGATGTGGAAAGTACCAGCCCCCCGTCAGACCTGCCCGGACCCCTCCTTCGAATTTGGGGAGAGGACGGCAAAGCTCCAGCATGGTTTAGAAGGAACGAGGGCGAGATGGAGAGAGACAGAGAAAGTGAGAGAGAAAAAACAGAAAGGAGGGAAGCTGGATGAAATTTGACACTGCGCTACAGTGTGGAGTGGACTCCGGAGCAAATCACGGTGGGTACAATAGACTTTTACCTAACTTTTGTTTACAGGGGTCTGGCAACACGTGGGGCGTTCAGGAAAAATCATGGGAAGTTTACATTAGAACCAGCAAATTCCTCTAAAACGCACCTGGAAATACATATTTAGCGATGAGGTAATGGAACTGGCATTTTGATTGATTTGTGGTCATTCATATTTGGTTTAACAGGGTAAGACAGTAAAAGTACAGCATTTTGTTCATTCTTCAGTGGGTATTTTTGGTGGCAAACAATAATTCTTGCTTTTTCTGAGCATTGCAAACATGTTAATTTATCCTGTTTTAGTCCTTGTTCAGTCTGATTCCGTTTGGGTCTTTGCATCGCTTTAGACCTGGCTTAATCCATTTTATTCAAGTTTAGGTATAGAGTTTGTTTTGTCCCCTCGCTTCCCTTCTCTGACAACATAAAAGTTACTGTTTTGAGTAAATATCTAGCTATCGCACACAACAGATGCATTGTCAAATAGAAGTTTTTCAACCGTCACCTCAGTTCATAGAAAGATCTGACGCACTAATTATCATATCACGTTCCAATGTTTTATTCAGGCTTTTTGACTTTGCTCTCATAAAAGTAAAATTAATTCTCTGCTCTGATTTCTCATTTCGAGTGTACAAAAATTGCACAGGGACTGGCCCTCTGCAGGTGCACTGAGGAGTGAACTTGAAGCAGTGTGAATTAGGCCACAAACAATAGCTTTCTTATTGCCAAGTTGAGATCAGAATCAGAATCACAAAAGGTTTATTGCCATTGTCATTGAACACAGTTTGTAAACATAAGAACTTGTGTGTTAAGATGCAACATAAAAATGAATAATAAAATAACAATAATAGCAACGTCTATAGAGTCATGGCGTGCATGAATTAAGAATGTACTAATAAAATAAGGTAGAAAATAAACTTGCTCTCGGTATGTACACGGATATTTACACAAACATTTACAGATGGTTGGAAATAGAGCAGAAAGTGAACAGTGCGTGAATGTATTGAGATGCATTGAGTGAAGCCAATTCGAGCACTGAAATGAATAAAAACACTGGAGCACTTCCTGGGACTCACTATAAACCCACTCTTTGGAAACATAAACATAAAAAAAACATGCTTAAAAGTGACTATTGTGTATTTATCGTGGCTAAACCTAATTCTTGCTTTTTATGTGTTGAAGACATCATTAGTTAGTTAAGTTAAAGGTTAATTAGACAGGCTTTAATCCAGTATAAGCCCTATTTTAGTTGCGTTTTTGCCATGCTTTTGCCCTGGTTTAGTCCTGGATTAGTATAGACCTGATTCAGGGGAATGTTTAGTCAATTTAGATTAAGTTCAGGTATAGAATTAGTTTAGTCCCTGTTCTTCCCTTCTTTGAGAACCCGAAGGATGTTGTTTTGAAACTTGGCGTAAAAAGCAAACGCACGACTTGCCCGCTTTGCTTACAGACCCTGAAATAACAAAGCTTTTTCTCAATATTTACATTCTTTCTGCGCCTGCTGCTGGTGACGTGATCCGTTTTTAGCGGCGGAGCGGTTTGGCAGCGGGGTTTAAATGAGCTGCAGTCGTCCTCAGTGTTTATGTGTTTGAAGTGAGTGGGCGAGGTTTCTGCAGCCAGTGATGTCACGTGATTTCCCGCTCCCGATTTTACAGGAAAACAGTCAACACATGTGACGATAAAAAAAAAAAAAGAAGTTTGAGCAAATCAGACGACAATGGGAGAATTTAAATATGCAACTAAAACTGCTACTGCACAGTGATTCTAATGAAACAGAAGGTAAAGCGCGCAACAAAACTTTGAATTGTCAGGTTTATTTATAGATTTATTTAATATGAACTGAAGTGCTGCAAGATGTTACTACTTCTACTTTTACTTCTTCCCTGGTCAAATACAGTTTTATTGATTGTTTGATTGGCATTTAATTTCTTAACAAATTTAGCACATTTTAGTCAGGAATCAAGACAAAACATTAACATATCAGATGTTAAAATATTTCCATTTATGTATTTGTAGGAGAGTTTTAAAATGGCTGAGACTATTATATTGTTTGGAGTGGATAATTCCTTGCCAATTAATGTTGAATAGTTTTTTTTCCCCACCAGACTTGTTTATTCTATTCTTCATTAGTTCATTCATTTTTTAAATTCATTTTCTACTGCTTTTTTCCCCCGCTTTTTCTTATCTTTATTAATCTACATCACAATTTGTTTAGTCTAATTAAATTACATTCCTATATTGAATGAATTATACTATATTAAACGACGGCTACATCTACAACTTCTACAACTTCTACTGAAACGGTTACTCGACAAATTACTTTTTATTAACTACTGCCATTACAACACTATCCCCCCAGTTAATTTTAATAGGATTAAATTGCACACGTTTTTCTAATAATTTCTCAGTTTGGTGGGATAGAACCTGTAGGAAATATTTATTACAGTTTCACATCAGTTAAGTGACAGATTCTGAAGAAAAAAAAAGAAAAATAAAGGTTGAAAATGACAGGAAGTATAGCTGAGTTCTGTAACAGAATCCTTCTGTGATGTCATCAAAAAGCAACATTACATCCAAAATGCAGGGACAATTTAAACACAACTGACACATCTCTGACAGCTTAATTTACAATAATTTAACAAAATAAAAGTGTTATCAGGTATTACTGTGTGCCAAATCATAACTACTGTGTAATTTACATGGATTTTGGGCATTATGGTTGCTAGGTAACAGTTGTGGAATTACCTCGTCACATCTGCAGCACAATGGTCAAACTGGGGGAAAAAAGACACAATTTTAGTAAAATCTTGTTATAATCATGTTCACTATGTTTTTGTGAAAAGTATAGTCTTTCCTGTAAATGCACTTTAACACCACTGATTATTACTTTTACTGGGACAATAGTTATAAGGCCTGTTCCTGACTTTCTTCTAGTTTAGGATTTAAAATGAAAGATTCCACTCATTCAAATTGTAAAAGCACCTCTTTTTGAATAAAGAAATTAGACTGATATTGCCTATATAGTTTAAAAGAGTTTGATCAATCAATCAATCAATCAATCAATCAATCAATCAATCAATTAATCTTTATTTATAGATTTAAAAGGCTAAAGTCTGATGGTGGGCATGATGAGAACTCTAAGGAAAGAAGTGCCCAGGCTGTGCAATTGTTGAAATTTAAAATTATGATTTCAGTGGAAATGTTGTTATTGAAAATCAAATAAATGAACTTATGTTCAAAATGATGGTGACAATGTGCGCTGGATCTGCCCCACAAACCTTGGAGCAAAGACATTTTCTAAACCACACAAGCTTTAATATGAAAAGTCTCTAAAATGTATCATTCAGGTCCATAAATCTTTTAAAGAAAATTTTAAAAGAATTGTGATGTCAGCTATTAGCCAAATAATTGTGATAATTGTGCTGCTCTATGTTGTTGTTTCTCTGCCATAATTCAACATCAGTGTAAAAAATTAAAGCACTTTAACAACTAAAAGTGTTACTTTCACTTAGAATCTATAAAGTAAAATTTTTCAAACAAAATTATCCTTTATATGACACTGGTATTTTTTAAATACCAGTAAGTGCAATTACAAATGATTACATGTAAAGAATATTCTTCTATAATTCACATTAGCAGTATCTGCTGCCCACATGTTTTAAGTCTTTTAATAAAGTCCACCACAGCCTTGAGTCAGTGAAAATCTGCATTAGTCATTTTCTTGCGGCCTTAAAAAAAAAGAACAAGAATGACACCTCTTTTTAACGCAGCGCCCACTCTGTCACAGACACTCGTGTGTTACTCATAACTGAACATGATGCTATGACATGTGACAAACGTCTCAGTGGGGCATTCTGGGAAATATGTGTCACAAAAGCCACATCTGCCTTGCTTTGGTACATCGTCGTGTTTTTGTTGTACAATTCCATTAGCCTAAACTTCACTTTAGTCTTGTGATCTCCCAAGGTTTCATGCGTTTTTTACTGTTTGCATTGTTCTTTGTATGCCAACATTCCTTATTTACTCAACACGGCCTTGACAACAGAGACTATAAAATAAAGACATTTTAAACAGTTAGACATCAACGGGCTTATTCAGCAGCCTATTTGTACAAGGGCATCCAAAACAATCAAATAAGTAAACAAATATCTACAGATACAAAGAAGAATCACCTTTAATATTAAACAGAGATGTGAAGATTATTGAAAATTGAAAATCTTGCTATTCAGCCGCCAGTAAAATTGTGAGCATTTTTAATAGTTTAAATTCTATCTAACTCCAAAAAAAGTCAACTTAACTTCACGTCATGATTCAGAGAGATTGATTTCATAAAGCTGGTCCTGTACTAAAGGAATTGGAATCTCTTAAACAATGTGAATGAAACAAGTATGCACTGTTGTTTGGTCATGGTGTCAATAATCAAATAATGTTTCTTCTCACAATAATCGTAACACCAACATTTTCTATTTGGACGGTCTTGAAACCGTAAGTTTAAACTGTTTGGAGCAGTTCAAAATCGTTCCTCCCTTTCCTAATGCATCCTAATTATTCACTGTGATGAGTTGAGCACTTTTCACAACTTCAGAGACCAGAGCGGAGTTTGGGCGTCATGGGAAAGCTAATAACTGGTTTTCGGACAGTCAAATGCTCTTTGATCAGATGCAGACAGCACACAGCAGTGTCATTTTGAAGAGAGCTGCTTTTACAATATATACAGTTTGGCTCAACAACAGGGACAAAAATTAAGAAAAGTCCATTTTGTAAAGAATAACTAACAATTAAACGCAATTCAGCACTATAGGAGCCCTTTTAAAGCATAACTAAATAACTTTAGTGATAGAGCTCCCCCTGCAGCTCCCTTGTGGAAATACACTGTCTGAGAACGGACTCAATAAGTGAGTTTCTCAGGAGAGTTGTCTTCGGTCAATGTCGGGTCAAATGTTGCAAAGCTGATTTACCGCCCAAAGACATCAGGGGGCGAAGACGGACACTTCAAAAATATATACTGTATTTAACCATCACAAAACTTACAAAGATGTTTAATAAGATTACTTAGTTCTCCTTTAATTCACCCAGCGCCATAAACCATTTCGTACTCGTGTCACGTGAGGCTCAGTCAGATCTGGACACAAAGGGAACAGTCTTTAGTCATGTGACACTAACACAAGGCATCATGTGTTTTTTTTTTTACAGTGTGGTCTGACTCAAATTAAGTGTTATCTGTTTGAGAATCGGATGAGGAACTGAACTTTTGCACCACAAATGAGTCAATGCCGATTTAAAAAAGAATAACAAGAAGGAAGTTTGGTAAAAAGTCCCAGAAATGTCTACGTTTATTTTTGTAATGTGTGACGTTTTTTCCTTGGGGTTTTCCTTTTCCTTTACTTGTAACTTGAGCATTAGAGGCGCACTACGAAACTTAGCCACTTGCTTGTCTCCATGGAGATGTTATCTCTTTACACTTAGGCATTACAGTTATTTGTCTCCATGGATTACAGGTTAGAGAGAAAACCACCTGAAAATGGATAAACCTAAGAAGTTAAATGCCATACTGCGGACCATAACGTAAAACCCTTCCCATGGAGACAAGTAGGTGACAGACCCTTCACTGGAAAAGTCACATAGTGCACCTTTAATAATGATCACAATTGACATTACAGAGAAATCCACAGACGGAAGATAAAGTTCCACGGACTGCGTAATGAAGTTGTGTCGAATAACTCTCAATCTCTCTATTCTTTTCTCTGTTTTGTCTCTCTTTTTGATCCAAATGAGTATCACATGTACAGAAACACTGCTGCCAATGATGACCCCCAGACTAACATACTTTATCTACAATATATGGGGTGATTCATACACATTTATAGCCAAAATATAGTCCCATTTGAATGAGAACTACATAGAGTTAAAAAAAACAAAAAAAACTCTTGACATTAACCTGTAAAAAGTTGCGCTAAACTCCGGCCCCTTGTTGTGAAACACATTTGTCAATCGTTTTGTAGGTAAACAGTGGTCTGTGATTGCAGTGTCATAGTCCATGTGTGGTTACGAAGGTTTGGGCAAAACAGGGCCCGTTTTTGCACAATACAACCTTAATACTATGAAAACACAAGGAGGAAAACATGTTGTGGTTTCATCTTTTTGTTGATCAAGATTAAGATGCGGTTAACATTTCGGGATCTCCCTCATTAACAGGATATGCCAAATATTACACAGCAAAATCCATTCAAATGATTTCATTTCATTGTAATGAATGGGATTTGAGTTTGACAAGTTTTACAAATAGGCCAGATTTACCTTCAATAAATACGTTGAATGTCTGACCGGTTCCAGACATTGTTTTATTATATGTCCAAGTGAATTATCTGGCTGTGGAGGAACCTGTACTTGAAGTAAAATATGTTTCTCTGTGTTTTCTCGTACATTCAAGGAACCAACCAGTGCAGTATTTATAAACCTTCACACACTGCAGCCAATACAAACTTTATACGAACGCAGATGTTTGTAATAAAACGAGATTTTGCATATCTGTTGAAAGGTTAAATCTCTGGAAACATATGAACTCAAATCATGTACTACTCTTTAGTTTAAATGTATGAGAATATTGTAATTAGAATAATATCGCTTAGTTTTCTTTTTTTTCTTCTTTTTTTTTTACAAATGATGAAATATTATTTGTGTTAGCGTTTTAGCAATAATGTCCAGTTATACCTGTGACTTAAATAAACGGATTACATGAACTTTAAAAAATATATAAAAAGACAATATGCAGTACAATATTATGTCCGCTGCATAATGTATTATATAAAGCCAGGTCCCAAAACGTCGGCGGTTGAAAGTCAAACGTTGCACAAAGTTTCCGCACTTCCCTCTTGTGTAGAAAATGCGTCACTGCAGACTGTTTTTCCCGCCGCGCGCCGCGTTGGGCAAGCACAATCTGGTTTTGATCATAAAAGCGCCTGAACAAGTGCCAGTGGAGAAAAGGAGTGAGGGCGAAGGAGGGAGAAAAAGAGATAGTGAAGAGAAAGAAGAGGGGAACACAATGCTTCTGCTGCTGTCACACATTTGCTCACGGAAAAAGCCCACGGTGTTGGTTGTGTTGTGGAGACAAAGTTTGCTCCGGGTCAGCGTTGTCAGGCTGAAAGTGTGGGTGGTTTTGGAGCTTACCTGTTAAATATTAATACATCTTTCACGTTGTCATTTATTCAGGAGCAGGCGTGAGGTAGAGGTGAAGGATTTCTCATGGCGAAACTTCAAAAGGGTTTCAGCTGAGACATCGCAGAGTGAAAGAGAACATTTGGTGTTGGATTAGTCCAGTTGATCAAAAACATTCCAACAACTTTAGAGCTAAAAGAAGATGTTACTTAAATTTGAACTCGATTCAATGTTTTTTTTGTAGCATGAAAATGGATTCACAAAAGCAAACAAACAAAACAAAAACCTGAAATATCTTAAATTCACAATTAGAACATTAAATACAATTTACCATTTTGGGATTCAGAACTTTCAGTACCACTATTTAATAACTAATTCCTTAATCTTTAGTAAAGCAGGAACAAACACGTAATTCCTATGAACAAGTTGTTTATTAAGGACTATTCGATCTTAGTAACTACCGTACTCAATTAAGGAGTTAAGCCTGAATACTCTTCATAAATAATTTCTTTGTTATGATTTAATTCTTTGTTTGTGGTTTATTAAGGCTATTAAATGTGTAGTTAATCAATATTTTTTCATTTGATCAGATTCAAACAGCACTGTGACATTGAAACACTGATGTTTTGCACCAGAGATTAAATATTTAATTGTTTTTTGCTGCATTAGCTAACATCGCTGTAAAAATTTGCCATATTTTGGCACTAACGGTAGCACAATGGCAGAGAAGTTAGCACTCACGCTGCGCTGTGAGAAGGTTCAGGACTTAAACGTTAAGGCCACTACATAATAAATGGAATCTCTAGCTCAAGGATTCAGTCTTTATTTTCTACATTACTCTTTATAAACCAGACCCAGATTTACGAACCTTCTCCTTTTACTTCAGAGCACCCAAACCCACTGCACCTGAATCACGCACCCACTTCAATGTCAAATACAAGGCGCATAAAATATAAAGCAAAGCGCTACTGAAAGCATAACTCAAACATGATTTATACGTTATACGAAGAAGCATCTGCGTGTCGTTGAGGTCACACAAAGACACACACACACACGCACACTCACACACACGCACGCGAATGTAGGTGTTTACGGCAGTAGGTGAACCAATGACAAATGCAAACAGTTTTCAAAGCGTCGTGACTCACAAGGACAAACCTGCGATGAGTGTTGGACACATCTTTTCATTACTGTACCAATGTGTTCACAGTTTCAGTCAACGGGAGTGACAAAACTACAGAGAACGCGACACACTTTGCACATTGGGTTCGGTTTGGAGACTTGCAGCGGTGTTGGTGGAGCTGGGGCGGGGGAAAGGGTGAGGAGGCTGGTGGGTTTGCTGCTGCGGTGGCGATGGAGAGAGCAGGGTTGTAGCTGACGTGACAGGATTCAACATAAACATGCCGGAGTGTCCAAACATTCAAGTGCATATGACAGGTTGGAATACTCACTGAACTAAAATGCAAAAGGATAAATATATTAAAAATGTTGCTAAAAAAAATTCAAAAAATGACCCCAGAATGGCACATTTTTTTTACTTCATGGTTGTAATTGATGACATCACAGTAAAACCAAAAAATCATCAACATTTTTTTCACTTGACAAATACAAATAAATGTTATCACCTTTATTTTGTTGAACTAATGTTTAGAGGGTCAAAAGTGTTGTTTCTTTTGTGTTAATTATGCATAAACTTTGGATGGAATGTGTCACCTCGTATGATGTCACTTCCTGTAATTTTCTACAGATTTTTCAACCGTTCTCCACAAATAGACACTTGATTGGTGTAAAACTATCATTTATATTTACAACAGGTATAAACACACCGAAAGTAGAAAAGCATAAAAATCTGTCATACACACTTATTATACATCATATAACAATACAATACATTAAACAGACAATACAAGAAAGCACACACTATGATGTCGGGGGAGTTTGCATGGATTTTCAGGTGATTGTTTAAAAGACAAATACTGACTGGCTGGAGTGAATGTGTCTGTGCGAATGTGGTGATGTTTTTATTTAGTGGATAATTGAGAATTTGACTCTTACATTTATACATGTTAATACAAATAACAATTTGATAATACGAGGAAACATCATTAAAAAAACAACAAACTAAAACATTTTTGACACACCTGATCTGTGTTCTCAGACTTGAAGTAAACATGTTTAGAAAATCTGTAATACTTTATCATAACTAAAATAACCACTTTTAATAACTTCAATGAGCAAATGACCAGTAGTTTGAGAATGATTCAGGCTTAATTCAAACAAAACTCCTAACCTCATTCTTAATAAACTATTTGGTCATTATATTCATTTCATTCACGCCCTTTGTTATGTTTTATTGAGGCTAACTAAGGTGTAGTGGTACACAAAACAAATATGGATTTCACTGATGAATTGTTTTGTTGATATATTCAGTGTTTCAACATATTTTTTTGTTACGTTTGTTTTGTTTTGTTGTTTGAGCCTCTTGATTACACACAGCCTTAAATTTACTTTAAAGTTATACTCTCTTGTCTACTTTCATGTCTTCTCTGATTGAAAACACTTTACTGAGGCTGTGAATGTAAATAAACTTATTGTCTTGTTTGTGTGTGATGTTTCAGGAGCAGTGAGCGTGGCCTGAAGACGGGGTTTCAACCAGAAAACTTCCCCCAAGAGCCCACCCAAAACCCACTGCCATCTCAAGAGTCCACCGCAAACCCACCGCAGTCCCAAGAGTCCACTCAAGAGTCCACCGCAAACCCACCGCAGTCCCAAGAGTCCACCCAAGAGTCCACCACAAACCCACCGCAGTCCTAAGAGTCCACCCAAGAGTTCCCCCAAAACCCACTGCCATCTCAAGAGTCCACAGAGTCCACCGCAAAACCACCGCAGTCCCAAGAGTCCACTCAAGAGTCCACCGCAAACCCACCGCAGTCCCAAGAGTTCCACCCAAGAGTCCACCCAAAACCCACTGCCATCTCAAGAGTCCACCGCAAACCCACCGCAGTCCCAAGAGTCCACCCAAGAGTCCACCCAAAACCCACTGCCATCTCAAGAGTCCACCGCAAACCCACTGCCATCTCAAGAGTCCACCGCAAACCCACTGCAGTCCCAAGAGTCCACCCAAAACCCACTGCCATCCCAAGAATCCACCGCAAACCCACCGCAGTCCAAGAGTCCACCCAAGAGTCCACCGTAAACCCACCGCAGTCCCAAAAGTCCACCCAAGAGTCCACCAAAAACCCACTGCCATCTCAAGAGTCCACCGCAAACCCACCGCAGTCCCAAGAGTCCACCCAAGAGTCCACCGCAAACCCACCGCAGTCCCAAGAGTCCGCCCAAGAGTCCACCGCAAACCCACCGCAGTCCCAAGAGTCCACCCAAGAGTCCACCCAAAACCCACTGCCATCTCATGAGTCCACCGCAAAACCCACCGCAGTCCCAAGAGCCCACCCAAAACCCCCACCCCCCCACCTCCCCCCAAAAAAAGCCGCCCCACCCCAAAAAAACCCACTCAAACCCCCCAAACCCACTCCCCGAACCCAAAACCCAACCAAAAAAACCCAGAAACCCAAACAAAAAACCTCACCAAAACCCCCACCCACAAGAGTCCAAACCCGCTAAACCCGCCACAATCCCAAAACCCCCAAAAACCCCACCTCCATCTTAACAAAAACCTCCCGCAACCCAAAACCCACCCCCCCACCGCGTCCCAAGAGCCACAACAGCCCACCGCAACAAACCCACCCTCGTCCACCAAAAAACCACCCCAAATCCCCCCCCCAAACACCCAACCCCCAAAACCCCCCCCCCCTCCAAAAAAACACAAAACCCAACCCAAACCCACTCTCTGCCATCTCATGAGTCCACCGCAAACCCACCGCAGGTCCCAAAGAGCCCACCCAAAACCCACTGCCATTCCGAGATCCACCGCAAACCCACCGCAGTCCCAAGAGTCCGCCCAAGAGTCCACCGCCAAACCCACCGCAGTCCCAAGAGTCCACCCAAGAGTCCACCCCAAAACCCACTGCCATCTCATGAGTCCACCGCAAACCCACCGCAGTCCCAAGAGCCCACCCAAAAAACCCACTGCCATTCCGAGAATCCACCGCCAAACCCACCGCAGTCCCAAGAGTCCGCCCAATGAGTCCACCGCCAAACCCACCGCGCAGTCCCAAGAGAGTCCACCCAAGAGTCCACCCAAAACACATCCATCATCCACATCCGAGGTCCACCGCAAACCCACCGCAGTCCCAAGAGCTCACCCAAAACCCACTGCCATCCCAAGAGTCCGACTGCAAACCCACTGCAGTCCCAAGAGTCCACCCAAAAACTGCCGCCAGTCTTCAAGAGTCCACCCAAAACCTAGGTCCCAAGGAGTCCACCCAAAACTCATGGCAAGTCCCAAAATGTCCACCGCAAAGAGTCCACCCAAAACCCATTGCAGTCCGAAGATACCCCACACCCACTCGCTGTCCCACAAGTTCACCCCCAATCCACAGCAGTCTTAAGAGGCAACCAAAACCCATCGCAGTCCCAAGAGTCTGCGTCAAAACCCATCGCAGTCCTGGAGGATCTGAGAGAAGACGGACCACCGATACGAGACCGAATATGTTTAAATGCAGGACAAGAATCGCTCAAACCATTCGCCACCAACAGAAGATACAAAGATTAATTTATTATATCTATTTTAATATTATATTGTATTTTGAGGCAGCTTAAGCCACTTTGGACCTTTATATTTATATTGAAAATAAATATATGATTTAAAAAAGTTGTGTAATCTTTTCGCACTTCAAGAGGTGATTTGTTCAAGATAAAAAGAGCGCAACAGAACTGCACTTTGGCGCCCTCCAGTGGTCTTTGTGCAATTATTTTAAATGAGTGTCGTCTAAAGCCTGACACAAGAACAATTTTAAGGGCGATATATTGCAAATGAAACTATGACGATAAACGATAACATTGAAATTACTTTACGTCACATTAACACACAAAGCAGGATAACCTTTTCTAAATAAACATATCATAAAAACTCCAGTTGCTATACAAAATAACAGGATGAAACACTAAAGAAGTTATTTCGAATCATTAATAAGTAATAGATATGTTAATTATTCATCCCTGTATAGCTCAAATGTTCATTTATTTAACGGAAAAAAAAAAAAGTTAACGACTACTGCATAAAAATGGAAAGATATATTGAACGTTGAGTCGATATAGTAATTATCGTGACAACTCTATGGTGTCAAACTACATTATACCAAGGCTGGTTTAAAAGGCAATGGTTGAAAGATGGGTCAAATGCAGAGGACAATTTCCAAACTGCAACAGCACAGTCTAAAAAAATGAACAAAGAATGGATCAAAGGCATTAAACAAAAAAAAAATCATCATTTCTGAATCGCTAGAGGCCATTGAAACAGAAAAAGGCTCTACTCGATATGAAAGGATTAGCATTAGCCAAATTAATTCAAGCCTCGTCTCAACGGGACACGGCCCGAATGGTGTTAAATCCAATCAAATTCAAAGCCAAAGTCTGTTTTTGTTTGTTCAAACCTGTTCCCTCTCCCACCACATTATACTACTCTACAAAACAGGAATACACATGACAATAGTGAGTTGTATTTATGAGACTGATTCACTTTACGCAAGCAAACTTCTCCAACAAAAATCAGAATCTGGTTTTGCTGACGTATTGGTTCTGGTTGCTAATGTAAATAAGAGTAAACTCCAAAGAAAACATGCCTTAACTGCCCAGATTAACAGTATTAAAATCAGTTTTGTATGTGTTCCTTGAGCTTTCCATGCTTGGATTAATAACTGTCTCTTCCCAAGTTGTGAAAAAAGCGTTTGATAGATCGCTGTTGGATAGTTGAAGTCGAGTTAAAGTGTCTTGGAATTGAAATGCTCCATGAAAACAAGAACAAACAAAATTCAGTATACAAACTTAAAAAGCATAACCATGGTAAATAAACTACTCAAATCAAGTTAACATTGTTGAGCTGAAGATAGGTTTTTGCCGTGTTGGTTCAGGCTCTTTGAAGCAGACAGTGCATTTCTGTGGAGCAGGTGGCGGCGGGACGCAGATGGAGATGACACACACAAATAAACTGTTGCCTCTTTGTCACGGTCGGGCTCAAAATCAGAGAGAGACGTGACGGATCATGTCAATAACACAACAGTCAAGGCAAAGAGGAGTCCATTCACAAGAAGTAATCGCGTTCCAAGGAGCCGCCCCAAAGCCTTTACGGGCACTGAAGGGTCACATTTTACATCACAATCCATGGATCAAATGACAGTTAATGGCACCTTCCCTCTTAGTCACCAATGTATTATTTCATTTATTAGTTGCAATGGAGGAGCATTAGTCTGATCTCTTTGCAGTACATTTTTTTTGTAGGAAAATTATGGATTTCAAATAAGAAAAGAGAATAGAAACAGATTGAGTTGCCTGAAGAATCCCTTGTACACGGGTTAGGGGGTACTTGGAATGTGAGACGCAGCTTTCAAGACAAAAAAAGGTTGAAAAGCCCTGTATTATGGCCAAGAGGACTGGTGTCCCTCTGTATATTTGATGGACAAAGGATGTCAGTTGGATCACCACACCCTCAATTTCAGTCCAAACTGAGCCGAACATTATGTTTATTTTTATATTTGATTTTTTTCAGTGGCACGTTAACTTATTGGGAATCTACCATTTTGCACTAAATAAAATATCAAAATGAAAGATCAGATTAACAGTGTTGAGTTCATTGCATCTTCAGTTGTGGATGCCCAGCATTGTCCCCATCAGTGGTAGTGATGGGGACAATGCTGGAGATTTTCAAAATTGCGCATACTAGAGCTGTACTCAAAGTATCAATACGGCAATATATCATGACAGACTTCTTGGCAATGCACTTACAGATGCAGAACTGTGTATTGTGAAACTTTTAAACAACTTAAATTCATTAGAAATTGAAGGATGGACACTTTTTAACCTGCTGACAGCTACATTAAGGCTGAAACATAATTGTATTCACCTTTTAACAAAGGTTTTGGTAGATATCCATGTATCAGGACATGCATCAAGTTCAGAGCCACACATTGTCCCAAATTACGTTTTTAATTCAACTTTTAAAATTACTTTTATAAACCAATATCAGACATTTTAGTGTGTGAGGTTCCCAGCCTCAAACAAAGCTTATAAAGTTATACTGCGGCTGTTATACTTTGGACTAATTGGGATTTATATCTTGGACTTATTATGAAGTGATTTTGTTTATATTATTGTGCTTTTATTATTATGAATTATGAATTAATATTATTATTATTATTATTACTAATATCTTTGTTTTGCTCTCTGGTCTTCATTGTTTTATGTTTAATCAATAAAAAAAAAACAGTAAATGATTTAATATTAAATGGTCAGTCTAACAGTTCTAAATCCCCCCCATTTAAATGATTCCCTGTATTGACCCCCAGTCTATGACCCACGCTATATATGTGTCAATATATATATCTGAAAACGCCCCTGATCTAGATGTACTAGGCAAACCCAGCCGCACTGCACACTGTTCATGTTACGTTCACAATTTGTCCATTTGATACAACAAACTGTGAAAATGTGTACAGCAGTGCAGCTCTGAATCTTTTCATCAGCGGTGCAGCCTTGAAAGTGTTTGCCAAACGTGGAAAGCCTTGTGCTGTGAGCTCCATCCTCTTTGGGGTGATACATCATGCCCTTTCTCTCACAGACAAAGACAACGCTCTGAAGTCACCTCATTCTTCACCCCAAAAAAACACATTTGAGTGAAAAGGTAATTCTGCTTGAATGATACATGGAAACAACTTTTAAACTGAGAGAATGCCAGGGACAAATCCAGCACATTTCAGAATAGCCTTATCAGCCCATAAATAAATGAAAGAAACACTAACATTAAGGATTTATCAGAGGGAGGAGAGCGAATCTGTTGCAAAGCTGAGCAATGGCAACATTTGTCCAGGAAGAAATCAGCAGTGTTTATATTCCGCTGAACACCATGTTTTTCTGCAAGGTTTTGGTTACACGCTTTTGTAAAAGGTAAGATGTAAAGTTTCTAAATCTACACCTTCATTAGCTTTAGCTTCTCACCACTTTGGATATTGAAGCTTTTTAAATAAGTGGGTCTTGTTTGTCCCATGTTGTTTTTCTTCTAAGATAATGTCAAAGCTGGCTGTATGAATGAACATTACTTTTATATTTACATCATTATCTCATTTTGTGATAAGCTACACTAGATTATTATGTTTATGATATAGTCCCTACTGTTGTAATCTATCTCTAGGCAGCAGTGAATTGTCTTGAATTACTAAAGGTGCTTTAAGTGGACAACAAGAAATGCTGGCGGTATTTTCTGTTGTGAACTATGAGAAAATTGGTAAAAATTACGCGTTTTGCCAATTTAAACATATTTCTACAATTTAAGGTTTTAAAGAGGCTGAACAAACTGCCATCTACTGTAATTAAACATGTGACTTCATTCTGGGGCATAACCCACAAAACCTCTGCACAAGCTCGTCACAATAAAATACCTTATTTTCTGTACTATAAGTCACACCTTTTTCATAGTTTGGCCTGGGTGTGATTTATTCTCGACTTATATGGGATATTATCAACACAATATTATATCATTTTGTTTGTTATTTTCACACTTGCAAACGCATTTTACATGTTGATTATTAGAGTGATACTGATGCTTTGGTAAACTTGTTTGCATGTTCTTTATGCTGTAGTTTTCTGAATAACTGTTCATATGTTACGTTAACATACCAGACACTTACGACAGTTCGTTGTCTGTGCGTCATGGCGTGCATTAGGCGTTACGCTAGCATACGAACACTTATTCACCATGTTGTTCTCTAATCTGTTATTATTTTAAATTGCATTTCAAGATGAAATGTCTGTTCTCGATCTTGGATTTTATCAAATAAATTTATACTTATACTCCAGTGCGATTTATATATGTTTTTTTTGTCTCTATTATGCATTTTTTGGCTGGTGCAACTTATACTCCGGAGCCATTTCCGGAAAATACAGTATGTATAAAATTGAAGAAAACAGAAACAGTATCATAGACAATAAATTTTTCCCTTATTTCAATAGTATCTTGAGTCAAGAGGCAATTGAAATACAGAAACCTGCCCACAAACTATGAACCAACACGAGGGGGACTTTTTACTGCCACACGCTTGGGTCTTGAAGAAGTCTGCAGATGGCGCTGTCGTCCGCCTTAAGCTGTAAGAAAACAAAATCTCTGTTTTGAAAATAGAACCTTTTAGAAGATTTTTTTGTTTTGATATTATCTATGTATACTAAATTAACAATTATCACAATTATAATTACACTAATCACGGAAACATCGCCAGAGGTCACTTTTAGACTAAGTTATTGTTTTTTATAGTTTCTGTTTCCTTGCAGTGAGAAACGTTATTGAAAAAGTGAATTAAACTATGGTGATTTGTGCGGTGAAACCACAATATTATCATTCTGCTCTAAGGACACAAGACGACCTCCGGAAAGACACAGTCCTCATTTATACTGTCGACACTGTCTGGTGCCAAGAACTGAGGGAACAGTTTGTCAATTTCATTATGACTCAGGGTTTCTACAGAGCATAAAACCAACGCTTTAGGAGAAAACTGTGTTTGTGATGTTTGAACAAAGTGATGCAGAGATTATGAAGGGATTCAAATGTGGATCCACAATCAAAGAAGAACAAATACGGCCCAATACCACCGAGTCTCACACAGTCACCAAGCCTGAGGGAAAACAGGAGGACGGAAAAGTGCACTAATTTATAAACATAGTGCTATCAAGTGTTGCAGATAGTAACAGATTGTAGTTGACCATGTTTGAAGAGGAAGAGGAGTTTTCAGAATTATTTATCATTCAATACAATTAAATGCCAAAACTACACAACCTGCTTCTCTGCTTCTGCTTACTCCTCCAAACTGAGAGCGGAGATGGGAAAATGATATGTCAAATGTGCATAATGCATAATAACAATGTGCTATTATGCATTGGCATTTAAACACAACTGGCATTTTTACTTCTCCAAAACACAGAATTATAAACTCAATTAACTCAAATTTGTACCAATACCAGTGGAATAGAACTAGGCCCAAATGGAATTATAAAGCTTACAATCTCCTCATTGTGGCTCAGCAGTGGCAAAGCTGATGTGCACATGCAGCTCCCACACTCCAGCAGGTGGCGCGTGGTGTCATTTACCACGCGCCAGCTCAGAAAAGCGTTATTGACAAAATCCACAATGTTTTTTGTCAGCAGTGAAAAAAGTTCATTGAGATACTGTACATCAACCAAAACGGCACTGTAAAGTAAACGAAAGTGCAGTGGAACAATCTAGGGCCATGCAATCAGAATCAGAAAGAGTTTCAGAAAGAGTTTATTGCCATTGTCAATTAACAAAATTCACAAACATAGGAATTTGTCTCGGCCTTAAGGTGTAACATAGAACACTGAGCAATAAAAAAAAACACATATATTCAATCAAAAAGGGCATGCATTAAGAAACAATTTAAAATTACTATACAATAAAAATAAAAATAGGCATTTCTATGTACACAAGAGTTACAGTTAGATTTACAGTTGTAGTGCAGAAAGTGACAGTGCAGTGAGTGGTTGAATATTTGCAGTTAAAGTGACAGGTGTTTAAGAAGTGTTCATGAGTCCAACAGCAGAGGGAAAGAAACTATTCTTGTGGTGGGAGGTTCTGGTCCGGATGGACCGTAGCCTCCTGCCTGAGGGGAGTGGCTCAAATAGACCATGTCCAGGGTGAGAAGGGTCAACTGTGATCCGACCTGCTCGTCCCAGAGCCCTGGAGACGTACAGGTCCTGCAGAGATGGAAGTCTGCAGCCGATCACCTTCTCAGCAGAACGCACAATGCGCTGTAGTCTCTGTTTGTCCCTGGCTGTGGCTCCAGCGTACCACACGGTGATGGAGGAGGTGAGGATGGACTCAATGATGGCCGTGTAGAACTGCACCATCATCTGCACTGGCAGCTTGGCTTTCCTCAGCTGCGCCAGAAAGTACATCCTCTGCTGGGCCTTCTTGATGAGGGAGCTGATGGAGGGCTCCCACTTGAGGTCCTGGGTGATGGTGGTGCCCAGGAAGCGGAAGGAGTCCATGGTGGTGATGGGGGAGTCTGTCATGTTGAGGGGGGGCTGGGGGGCTGTGGCTTTCCTGAAGTCCACGATCATCTCCACTGTCTTCTGGGCATTGAACCCCCAGAATTCAAAATCGTGTTATTTTAATCGAGAGATCCATGATCAATCGTCTGTCAGTCAAAGCATGAGGTTTAGAGCAAAGTTCATATTTCTGTATTGTTCTTGTAAAATAATTTTGGCAAACATTTTATCTGCTTTTAATAAGACAAAACATAGTCAAATCAAAAGTATGAGTACGTAATACATTCGTTCAGTCCTAGAACAAAGTGTATTTCATTCATTATATTTTTACTATTTTTAACTCTAGGAAGGAACACTGACCAACCCTTTGTACAAACACAATGTTGGTCTACTCTTCTGTACTTAGACTATCTTGTGCAGACAACCTGATAACTCCACCCGACCAGACCGGCCCCTCCTGTCCTGAGCGCTGAGGCATTTCTCTGCTCTGTCCAAACCGCCCTGCTGTCTTGCGCCCCTGTCTGTTTTAATGTGGCCCTGCTTTGTTTGAAATGACCTGCAAATACCAGGCCCTGCTCCGGGTCAGGCCTGCAGACAGCACGGAACGTCCTGGGATCTGCTGATGCATCCGGAAAATTCAACCTCTCCGTCATGAGTATTTTTAGACTAGGCCAGGAAATATTTGGGTTTTACGTGCAATTTTCAACGAGGGCAGAAACACGAATAGAACGTTCTGGGTGGACGTTCAACTGGCGTCCCACGAAGAGAGACTAAATCAGGACTTGGCCAGGTCTAAAATAATGCGCTCGGACTAAACAAGTTAAATTGGTGCCTTTCAGAACTAAAGCAGGACTAAAACAGGGCAAAAAAAGTAGGTTTGAACCAGAGCTGCTTTTCCATGGGGGCGCTATGGAGCACATCGGTTTGGTCTAAAGAGGTTTCCATCATCGAATGTGGCCCCTGTCGTTTGAGGTATAATTGGAGAAGAAAGATTGCAAACAAGATCGGAAGAAGTTCAAAACGGCAAGCGCAGACTTGATCTTGTGATAAAGCTAGTGAAAACTTTATTTGAGCCGACGTCCCTGTTTATCGGCGCATGGCACTCGCGTCAAGATTAAAGACATTATATTCCAGCCTCGAACAGAAGCCAAACTCACTGCATTACATAAAGAGGCCTTAAAAGCGGGTGCAGAGGAGCAGAAAAGTGAGCCATAAACCGCCTGTTTAGCGCCACAATCTTGGAATTACTGAATGATGAATTTTTGGGTGAATCGCTGAGAAGGGCCTCATGATTAAAAAGTATAATTTATGTACATGTTGAAGTTTATGGAGGAGCACAGAACCATTCCAAAATGCTCCAAAGAGAACCGAGTTGAGCAGAGCCAGTCACAAAGCGCCTAAGGATTAAACTAGAACTAAATCAATAAAAGATCTATATGGCCCAGGATTACTAAAGGTCTAAAGAAAACCAGGACTAATTACACATTAAATATTCATGCAATCATTTGACAGTGTAGATATACTTTCAATAAAAGAGAAAGTAGATATAGTTTCAATCAATTCCATCATTACGCTGAGGGGAAAAAAGTTGAAATGGGGGCAAAAGAAATACATGAAATACAGTATGTAATCTTACAACTCATTTGTAAATTACGTTTCAAAACAAAATATCTGAATTCAAATCAGTTTAACTATTTTTGCAGTGTACCAGTTGTTGCCTAAATGGTACACTCTAAAACATGTGTTGACTTCATATAAACGCAATATATCTGTTATATCTGTTCCTTGCATTGTTTTATGTTAACCCAAAGCATATATTTGGGTTTTCAGATCATCTAATCTACTCCAACTGTTAAAAAAAACAAAACATTCACTGGAACAATATTACAAAATACATTTATTTAAAGCCCTCATTTACTCTTCTAACTGGTACTCTCCCTATTAAATACCTGCTGGACCAATTTTTAACACCCTCTTGTCTTTTTGGCCCACCATTTTGTGCTTGGCTAATACTTCTGGACTTCTGGACTTCTTCCAGATGTCTGCGTAAGACCTCGCAGCTGAACAAACAACCACTGTCCCCTCTCTTTCAAATGTTCAAAATCTCAACAAAAGTCGAGAAGCGAGATTATATTATTGTTAAACTTCAATTTTGGACGGTTGAATATTTGGGATAGTTTTGGCCCATGACAATGCACATTTTTTTTGCACTGAATTCCCAGACACCAAGCTGTAAATTAGGCTCTGTTAAAGTCAAGGGGGCTTTCCAGACTCTTTGGAAAACATCACTTCTGGCTCCTTCTTGGCAAAGTCAAAGCATTTCAATTGGGCCTAATCAATCCGTCTGTCTGGCTGTGTCCTTGGTTTTAAAATGTAATAGGCTACATCATGGCTACCTGCTTCACCAAACCTTACCTCATCATAACAGCGACTTTTACAGGTCAGATTTTGTTGGGTTTGTAGTTGGTTGGTTGCTTAGTTGCTTAGCTTGCCGGTTTGCCCTTAGCAAAAACATTACAGCCCATTTTTAACATAATCCTTTCTCCCTCATTGCTTCAACCCACAATACAAAAGCAAGGGTTTTGCTTGCCAAATCTGCTCATTTTAGTAGTTGTTTTTGCTGATTCTGAAAAGGTAAAATTGCAAGCCATTGTGTGTTTTTTGTATTTTCTAAAATAATTAGTTTTATAAAAATAGCACTTAGCCTTGAACTGGAAGAGCTCCAGTTGGAATATAGACTTGGAAGGCTTATTAACTCTTTATTTAAGATTTAAACCAGGTCTATAATGGGACTATATCACATCTAAACTAGAACTAAAGCAGATTTTAAATAGGATTAAATGAGGGCAAAAAGGCAAATAAGGAAATGTTTTCTACCGATAGGCGAGGCAAGGCAAGTTTATCTGTAGAGCACCATTCGTACACAAGGCAATTCAAAGTGCTTCACATAACAGGAAAAAAATTCGTTAAAATCACAAAGAAATCACAAAATAGATCATTTTGGTTGAGCGATATATGTTTACTTTACAACAGAGTTCACTATCATTTTGTTAAAATATTATACTTCACTAAACATACAGGTATGACTCATGATTTTCTTTTGCAATCTACAATTTTTCCTCAAAGACAACAAACTCAATTGCCTCCTTTCCGTGTACTGTCGCCATCTGTACATTCAACAGTGTATATATAGATATATATATGTGTGTATGTCTGTTTTCCACTGCACTGCACCACACAGGCCACATGTGAGAGCGGAGAGCTTGTTCAAAGTCCTCTTGGTCAGGTGCAGCTCTTCGTGAGTTTGAAACGGTCTAGTGCATGTTATAAAAACCCTCCTGTATTAAAATAACATCTGAATGAATGGCTGGACAGATTCTCAGGTGTTTGCCAACCTCCCACTCAGTTTCTCACTATCACCACTGGGAACGGATCAAATCAGGACGAGTCGACCGGCAAAATAGACAAATTAGTACAAAGAGGTGGATTAACCCATACACGTTTGTAAGTATGGAGACTTTTGAGTTGTGAAATGCCAATTTTTAAACTAAAAGTACACCATGTAACATTTCTGGTGGGAAGGCCGCCACCTGCTTGTCTTCATGCATGGAGCTGTTATTGCTATGCCTATTTTCCACAGTAAGGAAATAAACGTACCTCTCTCTGTGAAGCTTAAACATGTGTGTGGAGATCTGTGGAGAGGCAAGCCCGCACACAGAATGCATGTTTTTCAAGGGATTTATTCAGCAATATGAAAACATTGAATAAATGCTAGTGAGAAATGTTTATTGCCATATTGTGGAACATTCCAGGCAACATGCAAGGAATGTTATATAGTATTTAATCAACATATTCCAACTATTCAGCTTCACTAAAGGAAACTGTATTCCTGGGAAACAAACCCAAAGCCCATGTCACCCATGTGTAAGTAACCACATGATGTAAAGTGCTGCAAAGTTGTGCTTTAGTCGTATATATTTCGCAACAAACCAGTGCCTCCATTATGATACCAACACACCTGTTAATGTGCTACGCTACCTCGCCGCTAAAATATGCTGTAAAGCAGATGAATTTAATTGGTTGGATGATTTATGTTTTGCGTATTGGTGTTACTTTCTCTGTAAAATTGGCCATTATTTGTTTGTGACACTGTACTATCTTACATGCATACATTCTTTTTTAACCACAAGATGGCGTAGTGGAGCAAATGAAACACCTTGCGAGGAATCGACTCATGTATTGATACAATTGGCTAAAGTCTCAAATGGTTCATTTGGCCATCACTAGAGGCGAGACTTTTGCCATTTAAAAGACCACCGGCGTTCCCGCTCGACCGGAAGTGCGATTACAACGGAAGTGCCGATCCGCGGCAAAAAGAGGAAAAAGTGGGTGGCGCGGAATAAGGTCAATGTGCATAGTTTTTCAGTTTTTCAATATTTATAACAAATCAGAAAATTAAAAACACAGACCGTGGCACAGATGGCAAACCAAATAGTCAATGGCGACACAACACAGTGTTAGTATGTGTCCAGAGTCAAAAAGGTCCATTTTAAAATCAAGCCAGTGACATTTTTTTGTGATGGGCATTTTCCTGCCGCCAAAAGTATACTCCAAAGGTATCCATTCACTGTGTCCATGGCATTTATGGACAAAAGGACAGTCTCTACTGAATAGCATGTTTTTCCTGTGGTGTGAAGCACTTTGAATTGCCTTTGTGTACAAATTGTGCGCTACAAATAAACTTGTCTTGACAAACTATTGCTACTATCAGAATTTATATTCACGTACTTATATTTATTTTACTCATTGAGACAAACACACATTTTTTATTTATTTATGTATCTATTTGACAGGGACAGTGCAATTGAACATTGCAGTACAGAATGTTGCAGTTTACAAAGATGCACCATGTAACTTTTCAGGTGAACGTTCTGCCATCTGAATGATTTTATTGATGAAATAATACCTTGAAACACAATATTAACTATATGTTCCTCCGTTGTTCTGGTGAATCATGGACATAATATTGAATGAAGTGTTACAAAAGAGGCTTGAGAAATGTAGGTTGTAGTTCTTTTTCCCAGACAGAAAACCTTCTTTCATGGGAGAGGGCCGTGTGGTGGATATAACAGGGCGGTTTCAGATCCTGTCGTGGTGTCTTCACAGAGAAATGTGAGCAAACACTCGGACCATCTCCTTTGTTTGTCTTTGAGGCTCAATCTGCTGCTTCCTCTCAAAGTAAAGCTCTTTCCAGGGCAGAGCTGTGACTTATTGATTGAGTTCAAAGAAATGACGAAACACATTTATTTGGACATACCACTCTCTAAAGCAACATCATCAAATGAATCAAACTTTGTAGCAGATTGACCGCCGTCGTTGGCAACTTCGACAAATTTGATCAACGAATGCAGTAAAAATGTATAAGTAATAAATGCATTGGATTTATAGAGCTTTATGGACACTAAAAGGTGCTTTACATTGCAATATTAATTTATGATTAAGATATGGCTGCCAAAATCCTCCACCATTTACAACCTCGTACCAATATATCAAATTATGAAACAGTATTGTAATGCAAAATGCAAAATTTGGAAGTCTTTTTCTTTGTTTTTCTTCATGACTTCATGACTTTGTTTTTTCAACATGTGTTGGAGAATTGCTGTTTGAGCTGCACATTGTCCTGTACTGCAGTATTATAAAGATACTATAGATGAAGATACCCGATATCCTCGTGTGCCTCGATTTGCTCTTGAAGTTGGTTCTCTTTCTTTTGGAGAGTAACATTGGCCTTTTTCAACTCCAAGTCTTTATCTTTTGCAAGTTAATGATGATCGTTGAGTTTCTACTGTGGACCCTTTGCCCATGGCTATGAAAGCAATGATCTACTTGACCATTCCAATACCAAACCTCAACATTTCCTCGTTTATTTTCTGCATGGTAAACGTTTCACTATTGATTACATTTTGTATTATTAATAAAGGAGAAAGCATTGCATTTGATTCCATCAAGCAAGAAATAATAACATTTTTTTCAAATAATTTACCCAAAAAAATCTTTATAAGGTGATGAGGGATTACACCGACATGTTTATAAGGTGATCTAACACAAAACTACTGCATAAAACTAAAACAATTACAAAACCTTTTGTTGGATGGTATTCAGGGTCATCCTCTCCATCTCTCCTCTACCTGAACTAAATAAATATATGTGAATAAAGTGGTGTTATGTCATCTGCCTGGGGTTTTCATCATGTCATCCTGGATAATAAGTTTTATATGTATACTAACCAAAATAAATCTAAAGCATGAGGTAAGATATTACTTCCACAATACAGTCTTTCATCGTTTATTACCTATGTTGCCTATATTTCTGTGCGAAGCATAGATAAATACTGGTGATAGTGCAATGTATGGGTTTCAGCTTCATATTATAGGTGACATTTTAGGACATTTCACCTCTCAAAGATATCATTTCCCATTTCCCACAATTTTAGTAAAGCGACTCACACATTTGCCTGCTCCAGACTGTAGTGAGTCAGCAGTCACACTTTGATTTAAACATTTAACTAGGTAATTAACTATCAAAAGTATGTTTTCTGTCGGTGGTGCTACATCAAGCGGACAGAATGCACAGATTGCCAACTCTCAATTTTTGTTATCATACATGATGCACATGCTGCAAACACGCCGTATTGCAGCCGTGGGCTAATTTCCATCTGCTGTCCCACATTCACTCTCACAACACGCTCTCATTCATACACCTGCACACCGGAGCACGTACGCAGACACACGGAGAACATGCAAACGCCACACAGAAAGGCCTCATGTCGCCCGGGACTTGAACCCAGGATCTTCTTGCTGTGAAGTGAAAGTGCTAAATGTGGCGCTCATTATAGGTTTAAATGTGGATTTATTTTGGCTGTGTTTATCCAGTAATGGGAAGAAAGACTTGCCCAAAAATCTACGCAAATCACTGCTGCATAAGCACACAATTTAGTACGGCTTTGTGGTCAGTCAGTAATTGAACATTAATTTATTATAAAATAGTTGGCCTATTGCAATAAAGAACAGAACATTTCGTAATAACAACATTTTATTATTGCAGTGCACTTACAAAACCATTACTTTTAAGGCACATTTTTACACAAATCCTCTCATTCATACCTCCCATTCATACATGCACTCATTTACATACGTCCCATACTGAATACTGTAAAGCAAAATTAATGTAATTTTTATGCAACCAAAACTTGACTCAGTGAAGGAAAGTAGCACCAAAATGTTTAGATTTGTCCCAAAGGTAGTAGAAAAAAGGCTTAACTCCTAGAAAAAGAAAAGAAAAATGATGTAAAATGACCCAAACATATAATTATGAATCGTTCTCTTACCACTCGCCTCACCGTGCGATCCGACAGTTTCTCGTCTGAGAGTAGACGCCGGTGTAAGTGACGTCACACCTGACAATGTTATTGGTGAAGTCGGACTCCAGGACGTGGAAGTTTGGGTTGACAGTTACCTGGAAAACATGATGAATAAATGTTTCTGAATAGAACAGCGAGCTGAGGGGAGATTGACACGTCAGTGGATCAGCCCATGTGGACATAACACTTTACAGCAGACACATAATCAATATTGTGGGCTAATTCATACAAAGTTTTACCTTGAGCACATAGTTTCCTGGAGGCACATCGGTGATGTCGATCCACTGACAGTCGATGTTGGCAGCATAGACGTCGTGACACCCGGGGCTCAGGCCCTAAACACACAAAGAGAAAGTGTTTCAGTTCCAAAGGAAACTGTAGCAGACGGAGCACTCTGGTGTTTTCTACACGTCTAAAGCTGCAGGATCTCCAGACCAGACACATAACAAATAACTTCCTCTGTCAAAATGTGTTTCTTCACTGCTATAAGTCTATGGTGTTATTGATCAATTCCACATTTGCTATGTTTTCATGCACTCCAAACCTCTGATCATAATCTGATTTCTTTGGGTTATCAGATTATTGTCTAAAAAGTTACATCTGATGTGAGTAATCTGATTTCTTTCTGGTGGTTCACAGCTGTGCAGGTTTTGACTAAAGAAAAGTATGCAAAAAAGGGCAAACTAATGTGGCAAAGACAAAGATTAAAGTTACTGGTTTACTTCATTGTACTTTTTCTTCCAAATACAACCGTTACTTACTCTACAGATCCACTATTTCTGTATGATCATATTTCTGTTGAGGACGGAAACACTCACCAAAAATCAGATCTAATTATGGGGTTATTGGATTATTCTAGTCCGATTAAGTTCCACCCTCCTTATTTTTGAGTGTGAGGTGAAGCCCCGCCTCTTTACCGGTGTGTGTGAGATCCAGCTCCGCCTCATTACCTGTGCGTGTGAGGTGTAGCCCCGCCTCTTAACCTGTGCGTGTGAGGTTCCACGCCCGCCTCTTTACCTGTGCATGTGAGGTGTAGCCCGCCTGTTTACCGTGTGTGTGTGAGGTGTAGCCCCGCCTCTTTACCTGTGCGTGTGAGGTGTAGCCCCGCCTCTTATAGCCTGTGCGTGTGAGGTGTAGCCCCGCCTCTTTACCTGTGCATGTGAGGTGTAGCCCCGCCTGTTTACCGGTGTGTGTGTGAGGTGCAGCTCCGCCTCATTACCTGTGCGTGTGAGGTCCAGCCCCGCCTCTTTACCTGTGCGTGTGAGGTGTAGCCCCGCCTCTTTACCTGTGCGTGTGAGGTGTAGCCCCGCCTCTTTACCTGAGTGTGTGAGGTGCAGGCGTATCTCCTCCTGAAGCCTGGCTCACAGCTCGTGTCCTCCAAACAGAAGCTGGCCTTATGCCCCTCTGCCACCTTTTTCCCTGTCACAGCATCCAACAGGTCGTAGTTACTGAAGGCTTCCATGCTGTGGTAGTGCCTTTGAGCGAGACACACGTTGTCAGAGAATTAGCCTTTTAAACATTGTAAACATCCATAATATTGCACTGGATTTGAGTTTGGGTTAATGTTAAGGCTGACGTATACTTTGTTACTCTCTCATGAGGGAAATTTATTCTCTGCATTTGACCCATCCTTCAGTGCCACTAGGGCCTGTCAGGAGCAGCTGCTATAAAGCGCTGGGGAACCCAGATCTTGAGCTCGGCTTGGTCACGACCTTCGCTGGAGGATTTGAAACCTATTGTGCTTTGGGTTATTATGTTTTGGGTTGATGAGGGAAACCGGAGCTCAGAGGAAACTCACCCAGACACCAGGATTAGGAATTAAAGAAATGCAGATTAAAGTTATTTATCATTTTACAAACTTCTTCAACCAAAACAAACAGATCTAATGCCTCTTCAGTATATCCAGCATTCATTTATGCATATACATAATATCAAGGATACGATTTGTTGCAAATGTGTTAAATAAAGCATTAAAAAAAATCTACAACTTTGCTAGTTTATATATTCACATTAGTATTATTACTATTGTTCTTTTGCCTTATTTGTTTATTTATTTATTTGGTCGGGACAGTTCATGTTAATGAACATACATGAAACATGTGCTGTAAACACGCAGGATTGTAGCCATGGCCTAGTTTCCACCCATTGTCACACATTCACTCTCACAACACACCCTTATTCATACACCAGCAAATTATTGTACAAGTTTTTAGTGGTAGGGGAAACCGGAGGAATTTTAAAATTACTACACTGTATTACACTGTATTTTTAAATTAAAGCAGTATCTTTTAGTGAAATTGGGTCAGATAACACAATAAACTACTCAAATATATATAAATAAATCACATTTTAAAAGATTTACAATTTGAAATTATCACAATATTTTAAATTTTACTGGTGAGGTCCTGACTCGGTTGCATAGTTATTCTGGGGTCCCAGGCCTGAAAAGTTTGGGAACCCCTGTTTTAAGGCTTTGCACCATTTCAAAGATAAAACAAAACAAATAAAAAGAAATTGTTCATACTAAGTTCAAACGAGGCTCGAGGTAGCATTATTGTTGAGCTATAATTAATTATTGCATTATAGTTAATTATAAACACATACAAATCATAGTCTAAAACATCCATTATTTTCAGAAACAATATTATTATTATTATTATTATTATGAATAATAATAATAACAACTGCTCTTTTGAATGCCACACTCAGACTCACTGGTGGCAGCTGTGCCAGTCCCACTGATAGCGCGGCTTCACAGGGAGGAAGTCGGCCGTGCCCTGGTTTCTGACTTTCTGAGGGAAACGCAGCAGGACCCTGAAGTCGATGTCCCGGACCGTGGGGCTGTAGGCCGACCTGAGGAGAAGTGCAGACACATCAGAGCAGAAGAGCACAGAGCAAAGACAGGACAAGGGTATCTAAAAGTAAACCGTGGCAGTAGAAGGTACCACTGCATATCTGAAGTAGTGGTGGATACAAACTTTTTAGGCCAGGCTGCTTATAATCATTAGGAAATACTGATGTTTGATTGGATAACGTTTGGTAACATAATAAATGGCATTCTATTCGACTGTTTAGGATTTCAATATTTATTTTAATCCACTTTAACAATTACAGTCATTAAAATAATAGAAACTAGGGCAGGGCATCATGATTCGATGCGATACATGGTACATGGCTCACGATACGATGGTATTATATTAATATTGTGATTCATGCGATAATTGATATATTATATGAAAATTACAAATGGTAATATATTGATACAACAGCCCACAATATCGATGCTGTATTACCAAATTTGATATAAAATATATCGGTAGTTTGATATTTTGCCCCCCCAACAGAAACACTAATCATTGTAACACTTCAATTTAGGGCCTTTTAACTAGAGTGCTGGAAAAAGTCTAAAAATAACTGTAGAAACTGTGTTTAGTTATGCTTTAGAGTGAAAACCACTCCAGAATATTTATGTGTTGGCAGGACATTTTGTTGGACAACAACCTCACCATAACAATAGTTGACCTGTAAGACTTTCACTTGTCACCTTTTTTAAAGCACAATATTCTGAAGCCTCCTTGGCACTGTCAATGATTCTTTGTCCACATATGTTGACATCTTTGACATGATTCAATCCTGACAACTACAGGGGTCACCACACTAGTTTCTGGATTAGTGTTGTACCAATTCCAAGGAAAAGGTTCATATATATATATATATATATATATATATATATATATAAAAATTCCCTTCTCACCCTCCGCGGGTGGTCTCATCCCTTTTTCTAAGCTCGGGTCCTCGGGTCCTCTACCAGAGGGCTGGGAGCTTGAGGGTTCTGCGCAGTATCTTTGCTGTTCCTAGTACTGCACTTTTCTGGACTGAGATGGCTGATGTTTTTCCAGGGATCTGTTGTAGCCACTCCTCCAGTTTGGGGGTCACTGCCCCGAGTGCTCCGATGACCACGGGCACCACTTTCGCCTTCACCCTCCACGCCTTCTCCAGCTCCTCTCTGAGCCCTTGGTATTTTTCCAGTTTCTCGTGTTCCTTTTTCCTGATGTTGCCAACACTTGGTATCGCCACGTCAACCACAACGGCTTTCCTCTGCTGTTTATCCACCACCACAATGTCTGGTTGGTTTGCCATTACAATTCTGTCTGTATCTGGAAGTCCCACAGGAACTTGGCTCGGTCATTCTCTACCACCTTTGGGGGTGTTTCCCACTTTGACCTTGGGGTCTCCAGTCCATACTCCGCACAGATGTTCCTGTACACTCTGCCAGCCACTTGGTTATGGCGCTCCATGTATGCTTTCCCTGCCAGCATCTTGCACCCTGCAGTTATGTGATGATTGTCTCAGGGGCCCATTTGCACAACAGATCTGGACCTCTATTGCTCTGGTGCTCAGGGCCTGTTCCTGTGCAGCCATGATGAGTGCCTCTGTGCTGTCCTTCAGACTGGCCCGCTCTAGCCATTGGTAGGATTTCTTGATATCAGCCATTTCAGTAATGTTCCGGTGGTACATCCCGTGTAGGGGCTTTACCTCCCATGATGGTCCCTCCTCCAGCACCTCATCCTCTGTTCCCCATTGCCTGAGACATTCACTGAGCATGTCATCTGTTGGGGCCCTGTCCTTGATGTACTTGTGGATCTTGGCTGTTACATCCGGATAGTGGCTCTCATGCTCACTAGTCCACAGCCTCCTTCCTTACGGCTAGTGTAGTCTCAGGGTGCTGGATTTTGGGTGGAACCCTCCATGCATGGTGTGCAGCTTTCGCGTCTTAACATCTGTGGTCTGTATCTCTTCGGCCGCCTTATTATTCCTGCATGGTATCTGATCACTGGCAGGGTGTAGCTGTTTATTGCCCGGGACTTGTTTTTGCTATTGAGCTGGCTTCTTAGGACTTGCTTCACTTACTGTAGGTATTTGACTGTTGCCACTTTCCTTGTTACCTCTTCGAGGTTGCCATTTGCCTGTGGTATTCCAAGGTACTTGTAGCCATCCTCAATGCTAAGAGCATATATAAATTGTTTTGATAATGCAATTTCTGAACAGAGTATAGGTCTGGGTTTGAAGCTTTTAGTGAGGTTTCCATCCTAACATTTTCACAGCTTGAAGACATGAAATCAGTCCAATACATGTGTGCATTGGCAGGACATTGGGTTCTGTGCCAGTCGAGTTTAGCACCAGGATTATCCACCTCAAACTGGGACATTTCAACAGCCCAAATGTTTTAATGGCCTCTGGCTTGAAGTGTGAAAAGAAAGGAAGTTATTCTTGTGAGTAGGTGTGATGGGCTCATTGTCTGCGTGCTGTTTGAAGTGTGCCAAAAACTCCCTCACCTGGCCAGACAGTTCTCCTCAGCTGCGCAGCGGAGAGCGTACATCTGCATTCGCTGGACATAAGTGCCAGCCTGGATGGCATATGGGTCTGGTGCCAAGTCGGGCAGGCCTATAGGAGAGGGATCAGAGAGAGGAGAAACGAGGGGGAGGAGGGAGACAGAGAAAAGAGTGAGTGAAGACATACAGTGAGAGGGAGAAAAGAGAAATACAGAGTGTGAGAGACAAAGGGCCTGGTAAATTTACTTAACTTTACATTTTTGCCAAGTCAGCCCCATTTGTGCTGTAGTATTGCATTCCAACTTAAATAAAAAAATAAATCCTGAAATCTTGCACATTTATAAGTACAAGGCTATGGTTAAGGTTAGTTAATTTCAAACTACACAATAAATCAAATTAATCTTGCACCTTACTGCACCAAGTCATCACTGAAAAGGCTGTGGACAACCAACATGTTTTTTTTAACCATTGATCATCTTACTTTTCTTTGATTTTTTGTGTTCATTCATTCATTATTACTTAATATTAATTGCAATAAAATGAATAATAACACAATAACGTGAAATGCTTAACATTCTCATTATTGTTGGTCATCAAGACGCAGGCTACATAACTCACCGTTTTGGAAGAGCCTGGTGCCATAGCCGGTCCCAGGAGGAGGGACGCTGAGGACGCGCCGCTGGCCTCGCTCTGTTCGGATAGGGATTATACAGGACTGAGTTCCTGTGGTTCTTAAATGGGTTGCGGGGGTCGTCGTTTAACCACGTCCACGGTGTTTGTGTTTGCATCGTTAGTAATGTCCTCGTTTATAGCTGGTAAAGGGACAGTGACCTCGAGGTCTCTCTCCAAACCAGAAACAGGTCCTGGAATGGACTGGTCCGGTTGTGCGCGATCCCTGGAGACTAGTGCAAGCTCCGGCACGGTGCGTAATGGCTGATTCTGTGTCCGTGTCAAAGATTCTGGCACCCTAATGGCTGATTCTGTGTCCGTGTCAAAGATTCTGGCACCATTCGTAAAGGCTGAATCTGTGTCCGTGTCAAAGATTCTGGCACCGTGCGTAAAGGTTGATTCTGTGTCCGTGTCAAAGATTCCGGAACCGTGCGTAAAGGTTGATTCTGTGTCCGTGTCAAAGATTCCGGAACCGTGCGTAAAGGCTGATTCTGTGTCCGTGTCAAAGATTCTGGCACCGTGCGTAAAGGCTGGTATTGGGTCCGTGTTCATAGGTTCTGACACCGTGCGTAAAGGCTGGTTTTGGGTCCGGGTTACAGGTTCTGACACCGTGCGTAAAGGCTGGTTTTGGGTCCGACAGGTTTACCGTCGTAAAGGCTGGTTTTGGTCCGGTTACAGGTCTGACACCGTGCGTAAAGGCTGGTTTTGGGTCCGGGTTACAGGTTCTAGCACCGTGCGTAAAGGCTGGTTTTGGGTCTGAGTTATCGGTTCGACCCTCGTATCCTGGGATGATTGTTCTACACCAGTCCTTGCTGCAACTGCAGAAGCGTTCGCGTTAGTGAACTGTGGCGTGCCCTGAAGTCGAGTTGTTCCCGCGCGCATAGGGTGTCTGGCCCCTGATGCGCGAGCTAAGGCCGGTACATACTGGGAAGGAGCAGCAAACTGTGCGGGTCTGTGAAGTGAGGCTGGTCTGTGCAAACTGGGTAGGTTGTTCCTGCCGTTGTTGCTCACGTAGAGCCGGGACGGGCCCCTATATCGTCCCGGGGACTGGTACTGCGAGCCCGTGCTCATTAGGCTGTACACCTGGCCGTTATTCTCCCATTGGATCCTGTGTCTCCATGGGTCCCCACGCTGAGTCTGCGCACTGGCAGGTGAAGCTAGTACTTGACTAAAGTAGAGAAAGAAAAGTGTCCATTGTGCCATTGCAGTAAAACAGACTAGTCCCTTTAGTTTGAGGCAAAAGTCAGCTCACGACCTGTATCACGGATTTGTCAACACGGGTGAAACGCAGCCTCCCTGCTTCTCGTCTTTACACAACATATCAGATCCCAGGAGGTCAGTCTGTGGAAGAGGAGGGCTGAGGGCTGTACTGGTCCGTTTAACGAACTCTCCACTCACGTACCAAGTCAAACTTTTAAACATGCTCTTTTAACCCAGCCCTCGCTGCAGCTGCACCGGGTTTACTCAGCAAACGTTACGCGCAGATGTCAAGTGAACAGAGCAGGTCGGTTTAGTCGAGGAATGCGCAATACTAAGCTGCTTACACGAAGTATACAGTGGATTCAAAGGGTAGTTATTTCATACTATGCCATCGTATGTAAAAAAACAATCAAACAAACAAACAAATCAATAAAATGAAGGCAACATTGCAGCGACATGCTACATTGGAGGCCTTCACATCTTCATAATTGATCCAAGTAGAATATTCTCTCTCTGATAATGATTGATTAGCTGCACTTTACATGAAAAAGCTGATATCCTAATCTAAAACTTGCAAGACTTGCTAATTTAAACAGGGAAAAGAGCAGCCAGCATCCATTCAAACATACTCCAAGGAATCTTGCAGTTTGACAATTGAACACACGAGGTCAGTGCGCCTTTGCGTTTCTTCTATGTCTTTTTTGTTGTTGCGCCTGACAGTTTTTTTTTCCAGCCCCAACTCCATGAAGTCAATACTTAATAGTAGACATAAGTGTATCCTAAAATATAACAACACAAAAATGCCCACACATTTGCTTTGCTTCATGTTCTGTTTTCCCAGATGTTTTTTAGTTTTTAAAAGACTGTTAATCCGGCTCCAGTTTGGTGTTAATTTGAGTCCAAGTGCTAACGTGCAGTGCTGAGCTACGTGATGGACTGTACGTGAGAACTTGCTGCAGATGTTTCTTGGTTCTTACTGTTCTTCCACTGTGTATTCCCGCTGCACCACACCATGAAGCCTTGGACAGGTGAGCAGTTATAAAAAGTACTGGAAATTCAATACAATATATAAGACCTGTTGCATCAGACACTTGACTGTTCAACTGTCTTGCAAATGGCTGTTGTATTTTATAATTACAAAGCGATTATCCTTTAAATTTAAAGTGCAAATTACAGGTTAAACTACACATTTCCTCAAAAAATAAGATTATATTAAAGATTTTACTTTAAAAATCTGCCTAGTTCCCCCCAGTTTGACAATTTTAGTACTTTACTGTTTGTTACTTCCTAGTTGGACATGGGCAACAGATGTGACAATTTGGTAGAGGTATTTTAATAATTTATAGCAACCATAATGTAAACATGGGCTAAAATCCATATAACACCTGTGCTTTTTTGATGGAATGCCACTTATTGATGACAGAGACAGATGGATTCCGTTTTAGAATTCACATGTTTTTCTTACACTCTAAGTAGACTCCAGAATGTGGAAGGCAGTTTCTACTCTAAGTCTTGGAGTATAACCTGCCTTCCACATTCTTAATGCATTTCTACACCTTCACCATTAGGTGTCCCCAAAAATATCCATTGTAAATTGATGCTCTCCTTCCCATCTGCATGTATTATTGAAAAGCTTGACATGAGCTATCCAAATGATGATGATTATGATTCTTTTCATTGCCATTATATTATTCCCCTTATCCCAGCTTTTCCTACATGGGGCGTCTACAAATTCTATAACACTAACAGAAACTGTATATCTACTACCTCTCAATCATATAATTTCATCTTTCCAAGTCTGGCTGTTTAAAGTTTGTCTCGAACACACAAAGCGACACCGGCGCGGCGCGCATTTCCTTACCCAAATATGGAAACAGAGCATTTACCATGCTATTCTTATCCCACAAGACACGCCCCGCTCCAAAGTCCCATGGTCCACATTTATAAGAGCCCCAGATCCTGGAGACTGGTTTGGCACAAGACTTCAAGAGCAGGACATTTAAGCTACTAAATGTATTCAGTAAGTATTGACGATAACATTGACCATTTATTGTGTGAAGTAAAAACAAACCACAACATGTGTTAACACAAGTGTAATGTTGTAAATTTGAGTTTTGATGTTTGAATGAAATAAACTGAATGAGCTACAATTTGTGGTTGCGTTCATGGTTACACTACAGCAGGAAATACTTCAAGAAATCAACAAGGAGTTCCCCAAACTAATTCTTCTACGCTTTGAATAAATCTAGGTATCCAGGCTGTTCACTTCACATCTTTTGAGATTAAAAGAAGAAAAGATGATGGTCTTAAAATGGTTTTACTTCAACAAGAAACCACACGATTGGAATATACACTTTGTCTTCCCTTGGGCCCCTTTCTGAGGATATAAGATAGATCCAGATGGTTTACTGCAGAGCATGGGAAAACAATGCAGGTGAGATGTACAAAAATCATGACAAAAATATACAGTATGTGAATATTACGTGTTCCTATTGTGGGATAAACTGTGTGTTAAGGTGGTGGTCAGATGTTCTTTGTAACTGCAACTGTGATTTACGAGTGACTCGTGATTCATGACTTTGTGCTTATCAGCCTTTGCCAAATCGCTCTCGATCCAGCTCATGCTTCAGATAAGGTTTCCTCACGTTTCATTTGGACTTTTACTTACATGTCTTGCGGTTAATATATAATTTATTAAATTGTGCACAACTCTCTGGAAATAACCTTTGATATCAGCAGTCTCATTAATCATTGAAGTAACTCATCGTTATTTGTTTGTTTACATTTAGATGTTACAGATAGAGTTACAATACAGTAAAAGTTCATTTATATTGATCTATGGGTTTGGCATAGTATAAATACATGATATCCTTTATATCCTCTTTATTTTTGACAACTTATTATTTATAGTGATTACAATATTTTTATATGAAAACATTTGGCCACTTTTTTTAGTGTAGCATAATAAATGCTTTGCTTATGAGTTTTTTCATGATGCCTTTAACATTCTAAACATTGTAAGAAGTATAATGATTGTATAAACTGTTAGTGCTCTTTAAATTCGAACGTCCCTCACACACATAAGCAGTATTTTAGTAGTTACAGTTTGGACCCCTGACGCTCTTCAGTCCTGGGGACAACTGTTCCCCGTGCCCTCGCTCTCATGAGAGACTGCTCTGGAACATGTGACTGCTGTCTCAGATGTCCTAATGCCTGGTTCAAATATGGCCGGGGTTTCCAGGGTAACGCTGACGTGTGAGCCCCTCTCTCGCTCACCTTTCCATGTGCTGACATCTGCCTCAGTGTCTGACTAGGCCAGCCCACAGTCAAGTGGTTTATGTTGCGATCAGTAATTGGCCATGCAACTCTTTCAAAATATACTCCCTTGACACTCGGAGCACTTAGCCTAAATATAATCTGGACACGCCATCACGAGCCAGCTGTTGGCATGTTAAACTTGGCATCACAAGACCAAGAGGGCCCCTTCACTACGCCCCCTGCCTCCATAGGGTCTGCCAGGTCTGGCAATGCATATTTTCTCTGTCTATTCGAGGTGACCCTGTGTGAAATCAAAGGTGACAGACGCTTTTCATACAAAGATGTAACACAAAGGGCTTTACATAGGTTCAAGTGCCATCCGGTCTATCAAAGTTAAAGCATAATATAATATAATTCACCAGCTTTGGCTTTTCAAACATCTAGAAAGAGTGGATTTGTGGTTCTTTCCGCGTCTGCCCACTACACCGCAGTTTACTTTGCTTGTTACTTTCCAGACAGCTAATATTTTCAGTGTAATATTTTGTGAAACAGTGAAGAGAAGGAATATTCAAACTGTAGAAATCTTTTGTGCCTTGAGACCTTGTTACACAAAATATGTATTTGGGATCTGGAAATCAAGTTTAACAAAATGTATCCATCCCTAATCAGTCCATTCTGTACTCTGTTTAGATGATGGAATGACCTCTGAACCTAATGAGTTTTTCCAGATAAATTATTCATTGTTATTTCAGGTTTATGATGGCACTAAATCTACTAAGAAGGTGATAAAACAGATGAACCAGTCTTTATCTTTGCTCACATTAACAGTACTGTATTTCTGACAGTAACTCACCACCACAATGGACCAGTGCAATGTAACGTGACACTGAAAGGGCTCAAAGGGATATTAGTTTATGGCATTTTCTGTCCAAGTAGTTGACTGAAGTATTATGACGGCAATACATTTACTTATATCGAGTAGTTTTCACATTTTTGGAAGCAATGTCTAAAAAGGATTTTCTAGAGTTGTGTAAAACTTGTTCTGATGCATATAGATTCATATTGCCCAATGTTGTTATTTGTCAACAGGAACAGACTCTAATGTATCACCAGTTTATCACAGTCATTATTGGTAATATTAGTATACATTTAAGTTGCAGATTTAATCTTATATGACTCATATTATCGATTATGATCATTATTTGTTATGATATGCAATCCTGAGGTATTCAAAGTATTTCATTAACTTAAGTCTTTTTCAGGTATTGTTTTGAGTGTGTGTGTGTGTGTGTGTGTGTTTGTGTGTGTGTGTGTGTGTGTGTTGTGTGTGTGTGTGTGTGTGTGTGTGTGTGTAGAAAGAACAAGAGACAGTGGAGTAGTTTGAGCAGTTTCTTTAAGTCTTGGGAAACATGTTCCCAGAAGCACTTTCTTTCAGATAAACTCAGTTCAGTTCAGAGTTACAATAATTTGTTGTTTCCCACTGAGCAGTCCAGAAGTGGCTTATTGTTTAGAAAAAGTTACATATGTTTATACAAAACATAAAGCTTTTGCTATTATGTTGTCAATAAGTTACTTGATTAACTATTTACAAATCATTCAGGCAAGTACATCACCGATGTTACACATTCACACCAAATCTTATTTACAAGAATGTACACAGGGCCGCTGTCGTCCCGTCCTGCTGCAGGGGGACAACACAAAGTTCATTACATCAACTCATCAGGTCAAACTGAGCAATGGTATTGATCTTTACCTATAAATTGTTCTGAATGGCATTTTGAATGCTTTCCAATGCTGAGTTATAGATGTTATCCTTAGATGTCATGCCATCAAGGTACTCTGAGGAGAAAAGAAGAGTGTTACCGCTGTTCTGTGCAGAACTGTATTGTCAGTGCATTATGGCAAATATCAGCCATGATTTAGCGTAGTATATCTGACATGTGGAAATGTTTTTATCCAAAAGTATCAAGGCAAATTAGTTGAATATATAATCTACTGCGTACCGATTCGGTCACAGTAGTCTTCCATCTCTTTCCTGTGCCTCAGATACATGGGCCACACGTGGCCGTCGAACAGGCCGGGGGGATCAGGGACTGTGTATGTCCTTGTACTGCAGAAACATTATCCTGGTGTTATAGCTTTACCCACACATGTAACTATGCTCTTAACGCTCAATCTACCAGGCAGCTGTTACCTTCTCCTCATTTTGCACTCCTCATAAGGAATGGAAATGTAGAAACATTTGTCATAGACTTCAAGGAGAGGCCTGTAAGATGGGACAGTTTAACACTGTGTTCAAATGAGACAAATGCTGAAGGTGTAACATGACGCTGGTGCATGACCCACTTGTAGTTGTAGATAAGGAATCCCTCCACAATGAGCATGTGGATTCCTCTCTCTGAGTCAAACTCAACCTCAGGCGACAGGCTGACTCCGTGGGAGCGGGCAAACTTAACCGGGTTTTCCTGCCAGCCTTTGACAGTGCTCACCATGGCCTCCATGTCCAGGGCAGTGATCACTGATTTAACAAGGAAAGAGCAGAAGGTCCAAAGATGACTACACAGCAAAGAAGAGCTTTCACTGAGTGCTTTAACTCATCAGTGTCATTTAGTGAATGGCTGTAGTATTCACACATTACTTTAGCAAATTTAGGATTGATGCGTTACCAAATCAAAATGTGCATGAAAGAAAAAGTACTTTACTGCATGTTTTCCTAAGCGAAATCCATTCTTACCATCCCACTGTCTAAAGCCGTCGTCCCCGACTTCTATTTGATTGGGTTTCTGAAATACCAGTCACAAACAAAACATTGCGGCAACCTAGTAACCACTGGGAGCTGATCCCTCCTGGACAGGACAAGTCAAGGACTCGTCTCCACCAAAAGTCCGCGAGGAAAACGAGTACAAGAACTGGCGATGAATCGAAGGTTTTATCGCAATTTTTTAAAGGGGATTTTGAATGTAATACTTGGATTTGAGCAATAAGAGTTTTATTTTACATGTCTGAATTTGATTTGATTTTTATTAATGGAGTGTCAAGATAGAAAAATAAAAGAGAAAAGGAAACTTTGCTGAAGTTAGGCCACAGTGGACCCCAAACACTTTACTGGAGATATTTATCTGGAAAACTGACTTTACTTCACTGTAATCCTGCTGGTCATGAGGATCTGAGCTTTGCTTTGGGCATGAGCTGGGGTACATGCACTAGAGCCAAACAGAGCTGACTCTTCTGTGCTCTGACGCCTTGCTAACCTTAAATCTTATGTCAAACTGTGAGCACAGATGGGTGTGTCAGGGTTAAATAAATTGTTAGGGTTAATGTTCATGCAAAAATCCAGTTGCTGTAAAAACAACCTTGGTTGAAAAAAAAGTCTGACTGGAAGTGGGAACGCTCCTTCGATTGGCTGTCCAGGAGTCAATCAGCCTGATTTATTACTAGGCCACTGCGATGACAAGACATCCGCAGGTCAGACCGGTGTGTTATTCCTATTAAGTTAAAGGCTACCAAAATATAGCTAATATATTTAAACTACAGATGAAAGGAAAAGTAGCTAAACTATGAATAACTACAGCGTCTCTATGTCGACCCCTAACTCAGGTTAATCTTACCTTGAAAAAGTCATCTTGATGTATCACACAACAGTTGGGTAATGTCTTAAGCAGTCGATTTGTCAGAGTGGTCTTTCCACCATTGGTCACACTGTAATAATAGCACATACATTACTTAACATGAACATTTTACACAAAAGATTATTGTAGCAAAAGTACACAAACACATTACCCCCCAATGCCGATGATAATCTTCATTTTGAGTTAGTAGTTTTTGTGTTGGTCACCTCTGGAATCAAGTAAAAAAAGGAGGAACCCAGCTAAAAGTCTTCCTAAAAGGCTCGAGAGAAACCTTTCCCTTCTTTCCTCTGCCACAATGTTCCCCCTTTTTACTACTTCATTGATAGAGTATCTGTCGGCAGGGTTTATAAAGCATGCAGCCGCAGCCTTGAGCTTGTCCGGCCAATCACGGCCCTGTCCTGCAGCCAATAAGGCGACACTTCACCCTCCACTGCACCAATGGGACATGGTGGGCTTGGAGAAGCAGACCTGCATGAGAGTGGAGTCTAAAACAGTTAGTCCGTCTAACTGCAAACGATTTAATAATGATTGCAACATGCGCCTGACAAAAGCCTAATTATAGTTTTGTTTTTGCTATAATGTCAGAAGTATCTAAGTATCTGGTAATGTGACCCATCTCTAAAGAGTTTTTGTCTTTGAAAGGTCAGAGCGTTCATATTCCAGTCTATACATTAATCACAAAACAATAGCAGTCACAGTCTTTACCTCAGACATAAGTATCTTGTTGAGTAGAGGGCTATTATTTGGGTTTTAGAGGGGAAATTTCCATGCTTAGATGGTCAGTGAAAAACTGGTTGCACTATATTTAGCTGCTGTTGTATGTGCAACGGCTGCGTCACACATACTTCTAATGCAACAGACTTGATGACCACCCTGCATGTGACCACAGAGACTCAGAAAAACTGTTTAAGTCGTATCATCAGAAGTGAGTGGCTTCACTTATCTCTGTTTCTATGAAGTGGCAATAAACCTGCAACTACAACACACGGCTCTAGGAACTATGGAAACATCATGTGACAGCAGGGTGTTTGTTCTTTTTATCACTAACACATTCTTTAAATGTGTTATTGAACATATTTTAGGCCTTTTTAGTGTGAGTAATGTCCAACTGGGTAGAACAGTAGTGCTACAGTACCTTTTCCACCATATGTTTGAACCATTGCTCTTCTCAGTATAGTTTGTGAAAAGTGATGCTGAAATGTCCAAACTGGAGCACACCAGGCTTAAATAAAGGTTTGTGTCTGCAGTTTATCTTTGATCATGTGCACATACTGTAACTGAACAACAGTCAATCAAGATTACATTTATTTCATACAAACATTGAATGGCACCTTTTCGGAAATACAGTAATACTCTCAACAGTGATGCTTTCCTTAAATATAGTTCATTTGATCTACAGTATACAATATTTTCTTCATTGTAAAATATTTTGCAAACCATAATGGCAAATGAAAAACTGGCATAGAAACTGGACAGACGACATAGACGAGCATGCCACCTGCATATTCAATAATGGAGAACACATTTTGCATCAGTAACATCTATAGATGGTCCAAAAAGTCCTTTTCATTGCACATTATTATTTTGTAGATTCTTAAAACAAAACAATACCAAAACATTTACATTAAAAAACAACATTTGTGCAAACAGCTGTCTCAAAATATTTTACAATATGTACATTTTCAAACACGAGGTCAGATCTCAGCGTCTAGCTTGTTTATCTAATTAAAGCCATGCTATAAGTGAATTTAAGATGACATGCGTCAAGCAGAAACTGCTAAATGAGTCTAATACTTTGGTACGCAATAAATGTCACGATGAAAGCAAGCGTCATTTAAACGAGTGCCTTGGAAAATGATTGTCCTGACTCCTGTCACTGATGAACCCCTCAGGAAATGTGAACCGGTGCAACAAGCTCATGATGATGTTTAAGATCAGCCCTGAGGGTTCTTCAGTCCAGCTCTGTAATGGGAACACAGCAGAGTTTAGTCTGTCTCTAGGTCTATGACACACGCACAATATCATAATAATAATAATAAAGCAATAAATCAATAATAGTTACTTAATACAGTCACTAAATCCATTCAGCTGTTTGTAATGACAAACATTTATGGCATGTCCAAACACTGCCTGCAGTGATTTTAAGATTACTTTTCTGAGCATCCAGTTTGGACTCTTAAAAACAGTAGTTATAGATTCAAACTTAATCAGCGGCTTGCTCCTGACCGACAATCTCATTACATGTCATTTCAGTCAATGACTAATCAATGAATGTTCCATCGAGGTCCGTCTATTTGACGGTCCCTTTATTCTGAAACACAACGTAAATGCAACTATCAAAGCAGCTCAGACAAAGAACAGTTAACTCCCAACAGAGAGTTTTATAACGAGAGTGTATAAAACCTAATCCTAAACATTCACACTGATGTTACACTGAGCTATGTCCTTGTTCCAGCATGACAGTGCATCTCAGGTTCATCCTCTGCTGGCATTTGGTCAGTCCATTCCTGGGATGTTAGCCTGTCTCAGTTGATAGCTCTGATATATGAAGGAGCAGCCCCCCCCCCAGCATGGCACACAGCACAATTTAAAATAACCCCACTCGACTCCAAATCCATAATGTCCTAGTGGGCATTTCCCCTATATTTCAGAACAAGCTGTGCTGGGTGGAAATGCCAGACGATAGTGGCTGACTGATTAAAAATAGTTTTGATTGGTTATGTGGGGAGAGGCCTGAGAAGAGCAGCTGTGGCTTTATGTAACACAGGGTAAGGAGGGACTCTGATATTGAGTAGCAGAACACCTCTTGGCCTCAATATAAAGAGCTCAAACATGACTTGGCACAGGTCACAAGTATGCAGACTTAATGAAAGAGTGCAGATAGGGATCATACTACTGCGCTTTATGCTTAAGCTGTTATGTATACTGGAATGGGCTTTTTGCCTCTGCATTCTCCTTTTGGGCATTGTTTCTTGAGTGGCTACATATATGTATTTAAAACGGATTTTAATACAGATTTTATTCTTTTATTTTTTTTGGAGACCAGAAGCTGTGATATCAAGTGTCTATTGTTTCTTCTTCTATTGTATTAGATATCTGTGTAAAACAGCCTCTGTGTGCCTTTGAATTACCTCTTAGGAATAAATAAAGTGTGCTAAAAAAGCACACTCCCTAAAGAAATGTACGCATGTATGAAATGTATGACGATATTGTCTACATAGCCTTTCGCATTATCTTTTAACAATACATCAGGAATGTGCTAAAATGTGACTGTCTTGGCTGAGGTTCAAAACGGCACACAACGTGAAAGGACCATAACATTAACTACAAAACAGCAGAAATATCCCTTTATACCCTTGTTTGTTAGATTGCACCAGAGTTTTTTTTTAGGCTATTTAAACAAGTTTTAATTAAAATACTCGATATCCCCCCCCCCCCCCGTCTACTTCGAATGTACACTGAAAATATGTTCTGAACATTTACGTAACCAGGCTGTCCTAACCTTCACCATGTGTGGTGAGCCTAAAGCCTAAAGGTCCTGAACTTCTCCATCATTGGCTCATCACCTTTGCCCTCCACATCCATCTTTCGCAGTTACAGTTGTGTACAGTGTGTGTGTGTGTGTGTGTGTGTGTGTGTGTGAGTGCCGGGGAAACATTTGCTTATATTTGCTTACACTTGGTCTGACATTACAGCCCGCGCACACGTAACATGATGGCAGCCACAGACGCTCTTACCTGAATGTCAGATGTCACGGCTCACGTCGGCGATCATTGACTTGGGCCTGGAAGTTACAAACCAAACACAAACCATAAGAAACCCACCTGCCCATATTAGGCCGTGCTTTCTGCAACCCAAACACTGACACTGACATTTTACTTGAGATGCCTGGAGTGCAAGTCACACTAATTCAAGCAACATCACAACACTTTTCAGGCTCTTTGTTGCTAACATGACTATTTTATTAACACATTTACAATGACCAAAAGTGTAAGGATGAGTTCATATATATTCTCTCATGACAACTTGGTGCAGGCAGTGTCAATGAATGGACAGAGATAAATATAATGCTTTTGATGTGGCAAATGTTGTGGGTTTAATAAACTTCATGGACAAATGCAGAGACAGCTAATTGGGTCACCTTTCTTTAGCTGGTATCGGGTTCGCCTGCTTATCCTGGTCAAGTCTGTAAACAAATTGAAAATATAAATACATATTCTTACATATGGGGAAGTAAAAAAAGAGAAATAATGCTTTTATTTATCATTACAAACATGCTCACCTTTCTTTTTGTACTCTGATCTTGTCGTCATCGTACCTACAACAGAAGTCTCTGTGAGTTCATTACGTAACACATGAGTTAATAGAAAGTGTGCAGCCAGGGTTAGTCTACTTTTAGTTTAGGTAACATTACTACTGTACTACTGGATCTGTGCAGCAGGATACTGTGTCTCAACGGCACTCCTTGGTGGTGAAAAGGACTTACTGCAGCACACAATCCGGGATCTGCACATGCTCCATGGGGATGATCTGACTCAGCTCCTCCAGAGTCTGAACGTAGCGAATCTTATCCAGGAACTTCACACTGTCAGACGTTATAAACACACGTAAATCACTTGTTACACTTGTTACTCCGATACAGGGTTTTATTTAAGTACATCATATCATAGCACGCGGTCGTACTAGTAAAAAAGATGCATTTCTGATTGAATTTACAATGCAATTCAAAATGATTTGCATTATACAGTGCAATAAACTAAAATATATTTCTTTTTTGAATTATCTTTTCCCTTAGATTGTTGTTTTCTCACCTGATAAAAGGTCTGGAGATGGCGATGACGGTCCTGATAAACCACGTCGGGTGAACAATGACGAGACACTTCAGATTCTTCCTCAACCTGAAAATGTGTGAAATAAGTAAATAAATAAATCTGTCATTTTTATATCTCTTTAGCAGTGGGACTTACTTCCTGTCAATCATCTGGTAACATCTCTTGAGCCAGCTGATCCCGGGCATCCTCCTTCGCGGTGTCGCTCCGTTCAAGTAAATGATCATGTAATCTTCTGCCACAAGCAACTCCAGGCTACTTACAACATATCTGAAAAATACATGTTTATAATAATAATAATAATAATAATAATAATTCTATTTTTACTTTCCAGAGGACAATAACAATAAACAAAACAGTCAATTAAAAACTAATAATACAAGAAATTATGCACAAAGGAGAAAAACTGTTATGTTTTGTTTAGCATCACAGCATTTTAGATCTTTACATATATTGAGGACGAGGAGAGGTCAGAACATTTTTGGTGAGGGCATTATTAACATTCAAACACTCAGATACGATTGTTGTGCATTGTAAGCATATGAACCAGAACATAAATATGGGAACTTTGTGGCTCAGATCCATACAAAACTACTATAAGTTTCAATAAACATATGTAGTTAAGAGTTAGAATATCATCAGGAGTTTAATCTACTAGTGAGTTTTTTCTATTTTTTCATATAAAGACACTGTTGACAAGTACTTCTCTGTTTACATAATTATAATAATTATCGCAAAAAACTTGTAAGTGTAGTTTATATTTGCATTACAGAGCTTGCAACACGCCCAGTTAAACTCATCGACCTCTTGGGCAAACTCTTAGGTCAATATAGCATACAGAAATACAGAATTCTGATAAAACTATTGTCTCGTACAGTTATAGGTTCTCATGTTATATATAAACCGTTTGAATATACAACATAAATCAGTTGTAGTTGGCCTGTCGAGTGTAAAAAGGATGCTCTGGGCGAAGCGCCTGTGTCCATTAAAAGATCTGCTGGAGCGAGCCCGTAACGAGGGGAGAAAGAAAGGCTCTTACAGGAAGAGGTTTTCCATGATGTATGTGTAGTCCTCACAGTTACTGTCAGGAAGATAACAGGCTGAGAACACGATGATGGCGTTCAGGCCTTCACCGTAATAGCCTGAGAAAGAGAGGAAAAGGAGTGAAAAAATTATACGTGACGGGACAACACACTGAAAAAAACAATTCATTTGCAAATAACTGCTAAAGAACATGACATTAACATGACCGCTTCCTGGGCACCACCATCACCCAGGACCTCAAGTGGGAGCCCTCCATCAGCTCCCTCATCAAGAAGGCCCAGCAGAGGATGTACTTTCTGCGGCAGCTGAGGAAAGCCAAGCTGCCAGTGCAGATGATGGTGCAGTTCTACACGGCCATCATTGAGTCCATCCTCACCTCCTCCATCACCGTGTGGTACGCTGGAGCCACAGCCAGGGACAAACAGAGACTACAGCGCATTGTGTGCTCTGCTGAGAAGGTGATCGGCTGCAGACTTCCATCTCTGCAGGACCTGTACGTCTCCAGGACTCTGGGACGAGCAGGTCGGATCACAGCTGACCCTTCTCACCCTGGACATGGTCTTTTTGAACCACTCCCCTCAGGCAGGAGGCTACGGTCCATCCGGACCAGAACCTCCCGCCATAAGAATAGTTTCTTTCCCTCTGCTGTTGGACTCATGAACACTTCAAAACACCTGTCACTTTAACTGCAATATTCAACCACTCACTGCACTGTCACTTTTCTGCACTACAACTTTAAACATAACTGTAAACTTGTGTACATAGTAATGCCTATTTTTATTTTTATTGTATGTAATTTTAAATTGTTTCCTAATGCATGCCCTTTTTTGATTGAATATATATGTTGTTTTATTATTACTCAGTGTTTTATGTTGCACCTTAAGGCCGAGACAAGTTCCTACGTTTTTGAATTTTGTTCATTGACAATGGCAATAAACTCTTTCTGATTCTGATTCTCTTTCTGATTGTATTTTATCACAGTATTGAACTTAAATCAGCGATACTTGAAAATGAGCATGTTGTTGGAACATACAATGAAATAGACTGCTTAGCATGACAAGAAAAGCACATTTACATGGAATATATGAACACTCCAAGCCATTTAAGTGAAGGAATGTTGAAATCCAAAACGTAAGCAGCGTTTACAAGCACATCAAAATCTGAGTTGAACTGATTTCTGGACCTTTAAGATAATTGAAATGCCATGTGAATATCGGGATCATGCTCGGAAATAAATTTGATTACTTGCTACAGATTTTCCCATTTACATGTCACTTGAATCTTGAATTTTCAGTGCATTTAACCACAGACAGTTTCCGCAATAAATAAATCCTTCCGTCCGCTCGTTTGTGTGTGTGTCCAGGCGCTGCCCTCACCCCCGTGCGTGACCACTCGCAGGTACGGCCGTATGACCTGCATGTCGATCCGCTGCTCCTGGTCCCCGATCAGCACGGTGCGCCACAGTTTCCCTGACGAGTCGCGCTCCTCCTCACTCTCTCCGGGCAGACGCTTCGCTGTGGCCACCGGCGTGTCATCTGCAACAACAGGCTAAGTTAGCGCTTCAGATTCACGGTGAGTTTCAGGGCACGACACAGAAAACATGATGTAGAAAGGGTCCTTAAGAGAATGCCATGTGTATATTGTAAAGAAATGGTTCGGGATTGTCCATTATTAAACATTTTTGAAGAAGGTTTAATACAAAGAGCAACAGTGATGGTAGTTTGAATCGTGTAAAACCCATCTTTTAGTTGAGTCATTGAGAAAGACATTCCACCCATTATGTCTGAGATTAGAGCTGTTTGCAATGAGGACAAAGGTTTAACAGACCTCTCCTGGATGAATGAGGGATTACACTGACATGTTGCAACAAATAGCAACAAAAATATATTTGATCTTAATTACACGAGCAGATAACGAAAGAAACATATACATTATATTTATAGTGACCAAACTTATAATAGCTGTATAATATAGCACAAAAAAAGACTTCATTCATGATGAACAAATAGGGTTATTATTATTTAGTAATTATTAAGCCTGAATCATTCTTAAAGTCTGTTTGTTCATCTTGAATTAAGTCTTTCATGTTTAGTGAGGATAATTAAGGTTTCTTATAATAGAGAAGTACAAAATGCTGTGCTTTCTGAGAGTACAAGAGATAAAATAAAATAAAAACATCTAACAAATTATGGTCTGGTGTTTTTGATAACCTTTCCCACTGTAGCAAACGTGTATATAGCACATTTACAGGGCTTTTGTACCTTCCCACTCCAGCTCGTTGCCATTGGTGATGAATTCCAGCGAGTCCGTCTCGTCGGGAGTCTCGATGTCGTCCACGTTGATGTCCAAATCGTCCGGAGTCTCCAGGAAGTCGTCGGACAGTACCGAGCCCTCACTCCGGTCCAGTGACAGGTTCATGTCCGGGGCCACAAGGGTGCGTCGTTTCCTCTGCGCCATCGTCTCCCCCACGTTCAGAGAGGAGGGAGGATCTGAACCAGCGGCAACGGAAAAGAATCCATGAATGACTGACGGCAGAAGGGCCCAGCGGGTGTGTTTGTTGAGTTTACTCACTGGTTCTGTTGTCTGTGAGGCCGACACCATCTTCTGGTAATGGCCTGGGAAAGACACCAAAAACATCTTTAAAATAAATGATTCATTAGCGTATTATAGTGTATTTTAGTGGTACATTGAAACATCTCAGTGGCTTCTATAACATAATATAAATGAGAATAATGGCTGCAACACAATTATTTTCGTAGTCGTCTAGTCAGGGATTCTTTTTTCGATTAGCAGTCTATTCAAAGGATTTTCTGTTTCCAAATAAAGTGTATCATTGGTGAAAATCAGAACTTTAATCAGATTTTTCAGCCTTTGTCATGAAAATGGTCTTTGCTTTTATGTGTTTTGAGTCTGTATAATCCAGATAACAATTAGGATGATTAAAATACGCCTACGATTATGTTGTACAGTCGACCAGATTAGTTGATTAATCGTGGCAGCGTTAAATAGAATCGAGCTACGGCTGCACGATTAATCGGATCGCAATTTTAATGGATTTTTTAAGTGCCATCATTTCCTCCACAAACAACTAAATATCCTAATTTAATTCCGCACAAAAACGTAGGTAGAAAACGGTGTAGATCTATGCAAACATGCGCTAAAATACATGAGTCTTTTCGTAGTTTGTCGGTTCATCGGCCTATTTCAGTCTTTTTGTCAATTTGTATTTAAATGTGAACTTTGAACAGAATCCTATTGTTAAAACATAAATCGCACATTTTTCACAAATGGTGCAGCTGTAAATACATCTTAAACCGCATCACAAGTGAATTAATTAAATTATTTTTCTGACCAACATAGCACAGACTACGAGCGCTTTGGTGTTGTGGTTCTCTTTGTTTTGTGTGTTTTTGAGCGTAACACGTGTGTCAGTGTGTCATTATTCACACCTTATTTTATACATGCCTTTTATTTTTTATCCTACTTTATATTTTACAATTATTAATCATTATTATATGCTGCAACATGTTGCCGAAGAACATTCCTAGCTTGTGACTTTGTGTTGTTATTTTGTGAATTTTGTTTATGTTTATATTGTATTCATTTTTGGGGGAAAATCGCTTAGTCCTAATTGAAATCAAGATTCAACTCATCTACAACAATATTTCTGCTTTTGTAAGGAAAAAAAACAAGTGTTGAGCCATTGAGACGGAAATGGTTGTTTGGGAAAAGCCACACCTGCAATTCCACAAGCCTCACTGACATTAGAATTAGTCCGGTAAATGCCTGGTGTGGAAGACAGACTCACAGTGAGACAGTAACCCGCACACACACACACACACACACACACACACCGCCCCCACACACAAACATCGCACTACAAAGGCTGCCTGATGGAGCACTGCAGATAAACGCTGCTATTATTTCGCCAGATGCTTTGGAAAGGTGTAAATAAGAGGCGAGTTTAAGTGAGCTTCATGAACAGACCCAATGTGGTATTACGGCATTAAACAAGTCAGGGCACCAAACCACCTCCTGCTGCATAGAAAATAGATGGTCTTGTGGATCATAGTCTCAGTTCTACAAGTCTGCTTCTTTATAGAGATTTTTTTTTTTTAAAGTCGCTTGACGGAAAGTAGCTTTTTCAGGACTATTTCACAATAATAGACCCAATAATGACAGAAATACAGTTGATTAAGGTTTTAAAGCTGTTATTAATGTTAAATATGCTATTAAAAATATGTGTATCTTCCAATTAGTACTTGTTCAGCTGCAACACACAACATTTATTATTATTATTATTTTTATTTTTATTATTATTTGAAACATGTCGGTGTATCTTTTTCTACAATTTTATTATTATTATTATTATTATTATTATTATTATTATTATTATTATTATTATTATCATCATCATAATTATTATTATTCTTATAGTTCGTTTTGTATGTATTCTAATTATAAGATTTTGTTTTTTCCTGACATTTTTGGAAGAAAAACCCAAAACAAAACTCAAAACAACAAAAACAGACCAGAGAAAAACAAATTAGGTAAATTTAAAAATAATAATTTGGAAAAAATAAGGCAACCAAAGAAAAGATTCTAAATAAAAGTCCCTTTTAGTACAGTTTCTTTCAAACTTATCCTTTTCCAACAACATACAACATTTAACTTGTTGCTTACTTTGTTTACTTATGTTTATGGTCGCTTATGCTCGTTATGGCTTTTTTCCAAAGTCTGGTTGCTTGTTGCTCTCTGAAAAGCTGGGCGCCATGGTCAAGTTTGACACAGTAAAATCCCAAAGCTCTAAAAGTATCTGCAGTCAAGGTTGCAAAACGTTTCTTAAAATAAGGATCTATTCTTCATTTGGACTGAAATCTTTCAGAATGCAAGCATGCATTTCCCCCCCTAATTTGGGGGATTTCTTAAATTAAATAGAAGCTTTAACTTTGGCAATAACCACCAAATGATCATGAGCTCCAGCAACACAAGCAACACAATGTTTCTCAAACGTTAAATTAGTAGTCTTGCTCCTTCTTTTCTTAAAATGGCTTTAATATAATTTAAGTAATACAAAATGTTAGTGTTTTGAGGAGACATAAATGAGACATAAATATATGAGACTCATCAGAGCATGAGGAGCAGCGGCTGCACCAGGGAACCACTGCAGATCTGAACATCTGTCAAAAATGAGCCATTGGGTGTTTCTCAAAAGAAAATGTTTTCAAATTAGAGGTCTCTTTACCTTTAAACCATAAAAGTCTTTATTTTCTAAATAGAATTAGAGTGTATAAATGTAATATATTTAGAGTGTCTCAAACAAGACCCCAAGATACTATGGTAACTAACGACTGCGTCTTATACCCACTTACTTTCCCTTATTTCATCTCCAAGAGTTGGCAGCCTTATCTACAGGAGCTTTGTTTTATGGCTTCTAACTTTCCATTAGTTTTAAATATGAACTGTGAAATCATTTGGTAATACTTTAATTCTAGTAGCCAATGGTAAGTAATCTGTGGTTTGAAAGAGCATCTTGGTTTTGTTTCAAATGGCCAGTTGTCATTTCCTCTTGACCTAGAATTCCATAATATTTTCCATTTACCCAGAGCTACAATATCTGGAAAAGCATTTTACTGTGCAATTATGTACATTTATAATATGTATTAGTCTGCACATGGGGGTGATGTCAGCAGAACTAAACTTTAAACTTAAGCAAAGGCGGTATTAACTATCAGCTACTATTTTAAATGCTATGACTCTATAATAGTTAGTGCACTGTGAATTTGTGATGGATTTGTGCATATTGTTTTAACTGACTGACCTCTATTGACCCCAGCTTTCCACAATCAACTATAAATACTAGTCAGCGAATATTTTTTCAATTAGTCAACTAGTAAAACGATTATTTCTATTGCAAATTGAGATTTTGAAATACATTTTCAATCAAAAAGGTTGAAATATTGTGACTGTTGGCTTCTATATGATATCCTAGAAATAAAATGTATTTTCGATTAAATTCAGAGTTTTTTCCCTTATTTTTTTAAATTTGGCATGTGTTTTAGAGCCTCTGTATAGTCCAGATAGCGATCATCAAGTTTAGCTTGATTTGAATAATTGACTAGTCACAATTATTCCGATTAATCATGGCAGACCTAAGTAACCAATTAACTTATTGTAAAATAAATGTAATATAAGAAATATCATGATTACTTTAGTCACAAGTCACAATACTTTGAATGAATTGTTACAGCCCAAGTAGTTTATTGATTTACTGTAAAACAAAAGTTAGTGTAAGCTGGATGATCTATCGTAATATTACAGGGCAAAGGATTTTGTGTGTAATATATTGTGTATTGTGTTGGCCCCTATAGTTCATATAATAAAATGTCAATGCAATGTAGAAATAAAAACAGTTTTCATGCTGCACTCCCACAGAACCCATTATGACACGTATTTTGTGTGGGAGGCTGTTTTTTCTCTTCATAGACTTTTTCATAGAGAATTGTATCAAGCAGCAGCAGAAACAACAACATGGAGGAAAGCCCCCACCTGCCCCCCGCCAACTATTGTCCCATTTGTGACTCTGCATCAGTCGCTGCACAAATGTGACAAAGTGCACATCAACCTGAACAGCTGCTCCCAACTCTGTATAGACCATGGAGCTGTGAAAAGTGTGAGGTCAAAAGTCCAAACACAGCCTCGCACAGACCGACAACGCAGAACACTGACTCACCAGGAGCTCAACCGTCTGAAAACGAACAATGGATTTATTCTAATTTGAATAATATACAGGAATCTGGCTATTTAGATTGATCATGTTTGATAAGAGCCTTCAACAAAGCCTTGGGTAAGATAGAATCAAAGTGCCGTTATGTTTTTGAGGCTGTGTTTCTTATCTTTCAAACTCCAAGTCATGCACAGTTCAGGAGCTATCACCTGGGGAAGTCCTCATCCTGCCACTCGTCCTTCACTTCCATACTGTCCATGCGAAGAGTGGCTTCTGCTGTTCCCATCCTCTGCGACCGAGGACGGGACGCAGCTCACTGAGAGAAGACAAAAAAGAATTGTTTTAGCATCATGCAACTGCTAAAAGAAGTCACCAAACATGCTATGTGTTGAGTGAGGTCTGTTTTAAAGACGAGCACAATCTTTTAAATCGAAAAATGCCACCCAACATTCTGACTGAGTGGCAAAAGTGTGGACGCAACGGATGAAATGTGTTTCTTTGCGTTGTTTTTTGGCCTATTTGTTTTGTCTGTGGAGATGTTGTTTTGCTCTAATTAACTTTGAAATAGAAAACTGAAAGTAGTTTCTCAGTAGGGGGAGATAAAGGACACTTCAACTTGCGCACAACAATTATTTTCCTCAACAAACAGACTCATAATGAGAGGAACTAACTAAAAATCAAATATTTAGCAGATTTGCAGACCTTTATATTTGCTATTTGACTGTAGCAGCTCATTCACAATATCATCACTCACTATTCTCTCTCTCTAAAATTCAAAATGCTGTGATGTCATCTGCACAACCTCTTTCTAGATCTATCACAATCAAATCTAAATTGAAATGAGCTTGGTTACAATTAGCAAATAGCAAATACTGCAATTATTCAAGCAACATCTTTTCCTCTACAAACAACAAACTGTAATAAAACCTGCCAAACCTGCAGCTTAGACTTCTACAAACATGTTCTGAAATGCATGGGTTTCTTTCATTAGTTCAGCAGATCATATTTCAGTCTTCTCATGAATGTTGATGCTCCTGGACATGTTTATAATGTGACACTTGAACAGAATCCAGCAAATCTAATCACAATTGCAACCCTTATCAGAAAAATCGCAATTAGATATTTCCCCCCCCAAAATTATTCAGCTCGTTACTATTCCATTATCATTATTCGATAAGTATATTTTTGCAGATTGTTTGCAGTGTTTTGCTGTGCTTTTAATCTAAATACATATTAATTCTACATTTATTTACGCTTTTTTCCTCCGCACATGTAACACTGCCTTGGGTCGTTGAGCAGTTGTGTTCTAGTACATCCAGAAAAAAAAAAAAGCTGACCTTCCACCTTCATGTCAGGAGTGAACTAAAATTAACCACACTTCCCCTCTGGATGCATAATGAATCAGCGCTTGTTGTCATGTCGGGCTCACACTAAGCATCCTGCGTGAGTCACATGAGCATAAGGAAGCAGTCTTTACAATACTAGAGTTCAGACGGGCAGACCATCCCAGAGTCCATTTGTTCAGTGGCATGGCACTGATGCGCTACGGCTAAACAAACTGCAGTCTATTAAAAAAGACAAAGAAAATAGGCTAACAGGCAAAGTCCCCAAGGCTGCTGTGGTCGCGTCATTATTATTCACATTGATAATGGAGCCGGGGTTTTCAATAATCTGAGTGAATATTCGCTTTTCCATTTTAGTTTTGTTCAACGCTTTGGGAGAAATGATTGTACAAGATCAGCTCATACAACTTTTGTTTACGATGTTGGCATAATGCACCGTATATCAACATGTTTTTTATTATTACAGTGTATTTATGTAGTGCTTTTCCACCTTCAAGGCGCTTTACTCATGGACATATATTAAATTAGGCTTTACTAGGCAATGTGGGTGAAGTGTCTTGCCTAAGGACACAACATTTCCTCTAGCGCCCCACTGTGGCACCGGGTGTTTCAGCGGTCTCCCATCTACGTACTAACCAGGCCCTGTCCTGTTTAGCTAGTTATGATCAAATAATGTTTACTTTAGGGACAAAATGTCGAGTATTTCTGAACAGATGTTGTCATGGCTGGGCGATATGCAAAAATTAACTATATCTTTTAATGTTAATTTCCTTTTGGGATAAAACAATCTTTTTTTTATGCTACATTGAGGGTCACCTGAATGATCCCAGGAGCTATGTTGTCGGGAGCTTTCAAGCCCCCGGTAGGGTGTCCCAAGGCAAACAGGTCCTGGGTGACGCGTCAGACAAAGAGCGGTTTAAAAGCCCCTATGAACAGTCAAACATCAAGGCCAGTTACGTCGTCCGGTCCGGATTGGTGTTACCGGGGCCCCATCCTGGAGCCAGGCCTGGGGTTGGGGCGTCCTCCCGTGGACCCACCACCTATAGGAGGATCCGTTAGGGCAGGGGTCCCCAAACTTTTTCCTGGTAAGGGCCACATAACTTTTCCCTTCTCTGATGAGGGGCCAGGGTCAGTTTGAACCAGAAAAAAGTGTGACGATCGCAGGGGGGCCTAAATGTAAACATGTATTGTTTTCCAGAAAGCCACATATAACCAAATATGAATAACCCTTTCCGAGATCACAAATAACCCTCTCTGCGGTTCTTCACAGAAAGAAAGTTTGTGTTGTGCCGTGCACAGTCTTGGGTAAAAGTTCAGCTTCAGTTGTCAGAGCAGAATCTATGACTCACATGAGCATGTATAATGCGTCTCGTGTATTGTTCAGGGGGCCGGGTCAAATGTGGAGGCGGGCCGTATCCGGCCCCCGGGCCGTAGTTTGGGGACCACTGCGTTAGGGGCTGGTGCAGACGGAGATCTGGGCGGCAGCCTCGACGGCAGGGGCCTCGACGAACCAGATCTCGGGACACAGAAAATGACTCTGGGGACATGGAATGTCACCTCGCACCTATGGTCATGGAGAGCTTTGGGTAATGACGACGAAAGGACGAGATCGCGGATACAAGCGGTCGTAAGCAGTTTCCTCCGCAGGGTGGCTGCAGCACTCCCTTAGAGATAGGGTGAGGAGTTCAGTCACACGGGAGGAGCTCGGAGTAGAGCCGCTGCTCCTCCATGTCAAAAGAGGAGCCAGCTGAGGTGGCTCGGGGGGCATCTGCTGTTCAGACGGATGCCTCCTGGACGCCTCCCTAAGGACGGGGTGTTTCAGGCGAATGTCCCACCGGGAAGAGGCCTCGGGGAAGACCCAGGACACGCTGGAGGGACTATGTCTCTCGGCTGGACTGGGAACGCCTCGGGATCCTCCCGGAGGAGTTGGAGGAAGTGTCTGGAAGTCCCTGCTTAAACTGCTGCCCCCGCGACCCGGCCCCGCATAAGCGGTCATGGATGGGGTCATCGGCCTCTGTACTTGTGCCGGGTGTAAAATCTATTACAAACTGCACAATAAAGAGAGAAAAAGTTATTATTCTAAATATTTAACGCTCTTTATACGTTAATGCTGTTAACGTATATAGAGAAAAGAGTCTACTAAATGTTCACGTTTGAGCACGTAAAAAGTAAAAAGAATATATTACACTGAATGAAAGATAATCCGCTGCTTTATTTTGATGTAGACGGTGGGAATTCCTTGATTGCCACTTCAATAAAACCTCCACACAAAACACTCTCTTTGTTGTGACTCTAGATTTCTTCTGAGAATAATCCTGGGACGCACCGCTTTGACAGTGGATTCAAAGGATAAACTAAAAGAAGGGAGTGCGTGGATACAGGGGGGATTCACACGTAAACAGCAGCTCTGTGTGTGTTCGGTGTGTGTGTGTGTGTGTGTGTGGTTGTGCGACCGGCATCTGTGGGCTCAGCTGCTCAAAAAAGGAACTGGTGATTGACCTGGACAAAGTAATGTTCAGGCAGTGGCACGTGTTTTGGGGAAGGATTTGAGTCCAGATTGGCAAAACAGCCCCCCTTTTTGTCCAATCACAGACTCAAGAGCACCGCAGCAAGTCAAACTAAAATAGACCACAGGGGTATTGATTTGATAATGTTATTAAGTTGATGTGTGCGATCCAAACTACACTCAAAATAATCAGATTTACAGATAAGCAGCAACGGAGGTCGAGGATGGACATGGCAAAAACACATCGAAATCATTAAAAGCACGATAATACAGCTTATAAGTAATTTAAGTAGTTAAGATATATAGACTGGTTCTTGACTGAAATTGTATTTATTCAACATCTTCATTTGAACGCATGTAAAGGCCACTCTTAGAAATGGTGTTTGTGTGAATACAAAAGCTATGGCAAATGTTTTCTGGCTGTTTGACTTCAGAGCCTTTGAGCTTGGGTATGAAACTGTTCCTTTGTGCCGTAACTTGATATTCTTGTTTCATCCACCACACGCCTAAGAGTAAACTACAACAAAACGGCAATATAAAACAGCATCTCGGACAAAGACATGTCTGTGCTCATGGAAGGACCCCTGAAAGGCTGAGTACTCACGTGCAGTGCTTTATCAGGAGGACTTTGGCTTTGGGCTTTTCTCCTCTCGGACTCTTGATTTTCTCTTCTTCCTCCTGTCTGTTTACGTTCACAGCTGGGAGCCGGGCACGATCCGGACCCAAGCTTCCTGTTTGCAGATTTTCCTAACAGAGGAGGGCAGAGAAATTATGGGTAAAGAGTCATCTTGGGTGATCATCGACAACGCCCCTGTAATGACTGTGTTTTTAATGGGTAATCCTTCCACTCTCTTCTCCCTGTCATGCCACGGGCCCCAGCACATTCCCCCCCTATAAAGCCTCCTAATCCTGCTGCTGCTGCGATGATGATGATGATGATGATGATGTCACCATATGAGAGCTGCGTTCATCAGTGTTATGTAATGGTGCCTACCTCAGTCGCGGTCCGGTTGGTGGAAGAACATCCAAGCTGGTGCTCCTGTCCAGTCTCGTTCAGCTGACATCCGTGATTTATGTGATCATCTGGTTGAACAACATGGTCGTTTCTCCTTCAGCGCTGTTCCCTGGCAACAGCATCTTCCCGCCTCTCTTGCTCTCCTGGGTATTTCCTCACCAGCTTTTCCTACAGCGCGCGCGCACGCTCAAACCAAAAGCCCCTCCTCTGCCGAGCGCCCCTTCTCGTGCACGGTTCGCGCTGCAGAGAGCTCTGGGCGATGTCAGGCGATTCTCCTCCTGCTGCAAATGGCTGCTATTGCCGGGTATTAAACTGGATTTTGGGTGTGTTTGAACACTCACTATTAATAACACAATAGAGTTGGAACTAGGGTTGACTTTGCCCTGACTGGTTCATACACACGTTTGCTTTCACACCCACAGAACAGGAAATGCAAGGAGATTTAGACATGACTGTGGGTGATTCATTTTTCACAATATATTGCTACATGGAATATGACCTACTTTCTAATTTTATTTCATTTTTTATGATTTGACCTGTAGGCTTTATTAGACAGGACAATGTAGCATAAAATGTGAGTGAAGAGCAGGAAGGACAGTAAGCAAACTGTCAAAACAACTCGACCGCACTTCTAAATTCTAGTTAAGTGTTTAGATTCAAGACTATTTTAAGCTGTTATTTACCTTTATTTATTAAAGTTGTTATGTGTCGTTATTTCAATTTGTTTGTCCCCTGAGATGTCTTTTAACATCATCATACTTTACAGACCTCCAAACGAAAAAGACTCATTCTACGATCAACTTAGGGAAATTCTAAAAGCCTGCAACGACAAGGAAACAATTTTATTGGGCGATTTTAATTTAAATTGGATAGATAAAGCTTGCTCCAGCAAATTGAGGACCATAGCTAAACAGTTCAATTTTACCCAAATGATAACGGGTCCCACCAGAATAACTAGCTCTTCTAAAACCTTAATTGATCTGATTTTCACCAATAAATCACAACGTGTCACAAAAACATATAATCTTATCACAGGTCTATCAGACCATAATCTAACACTGGTCACCAGGAAACTATCCAAGGCCCGTTACAGAAATCAAAATGCTCAAAATAATGTTGTTTCTTATATTCCTATGCGCGATATGGAGCTTGTTGACAGGGAAATTAAAAATGCAATTCAGAATGATTTAGTTAGCGGTCAGGATACAGAGCAGGCAAGTATCATTCTTAAAAAAACTATCTTGTCTATCTTAACTAAATTTACAAAGTCGCAGAAACGAAAGTCAAAAAAGATAAATTTACCCTGGTTCAGTGAGTGCCTCTGGCAATTAATAAAGCAAAGAGATGCAGTTTTAAAAAAGTATTTAAAATCAAAGTCGTCCACGGACAGACTATTATTTAACAGTATCAGAAATAAAGTGGTAGGACAATTAAGAAGAGCAAAGGCAAACTATTTTTTAGAAGTAATTACGCAAGCAAAAGGGAACAGTAAACTGATCTGGAAATGTATAGACACTTTATCTGGAAAGGAACGAGTATGTAATGAACCAATAGAACTTGACATCAATGCCAGCCCGCAGCGATGGTCTTTCACCCGGGACAGTAGCCACCGTCAAGGACAGCCAAACCATCGCAAATATGTTCAACAACTATTTTGTAACCTCCATCAGAGAGCTATGTGGACCCTCAACCACATGTGAAGCGGCTGGGTTCCCTGTCGAAGCTCAAGTTTCAAACCAACTCAATGAATTGTACCTTCAATCCGTGAATGAAGAAACGGTTCTTAATATAATGTCCTCACTCTCAGACTCAAGGGCTAAAGACTTGTGGGGACTGGACATGCATCTCTTAAAAAGATTTAAAGATGTCTTAGTTACACCTTTAACCTGCATAATTAATCTGTCGTTCTCTGAATGTGTGTTCCCATCATCCATGAAAAACGGCCATCGTAACTCCTATTTTTAAGTCGGGCAATAAAAAAGACATGAGTAATTACAGACCGATTAGCATACTTCCTGCCACTGCCAAAGTCATCGAAAAAGCCGTCGCTGAACAACTGATAGAACATCTTGACAGTTTAAACCTGCTGAACGCCATGCAATTTGGATTCAGGAAAAAACACTCCACTCACACGGCATGCTGTTACTTTATTGAAGAAATTAAATCCAGCTTAGATAAGGGAGGGGTCGTGGGGGCAATATTTTTAGATCTTCGTAGAGCATTTGACACTGTTAATCATTTTTGTTCTACTGGAGAAACTACAGAAATTTGATCTTTCACCCAAAACTATGAGTTGGATTCAATCCTATTTATCGGATCGCGACCAATGCGTCAAAATTGATGGAAAAATATCTCCACTTACAGCATGCACTACAGGAGTGCCACAAGGTTCAATTCTGGGTCCGCTACTTTTCAGTTTATACATCAACGATCTGCCTTCCATCTTTGAAGATGACATAGGGGTCGTGATGTATGCTGATGACACGGTGGTGTTTGCGCACAGTAAGGACGCATCTTCAGTCGCAGCTAAAACTTACAGCAGCAATGACAAAAGCCACTGAATGGCTTGCCAAATCAAGTCTAACACTAAACACAGATAAAACAGTTACAATGTACTTTTCAAATAAAAAAACTCAAAATATACCCCCTAATATTTTTACGGCAGGCCATATGATTAGGAATGTGGAGGAGGTAAAATACCTCGGGGTAATCCTGGATTCCACACTTAACTTTAAACAACACATTAAAAAAGTTTGTCATGTTTTAAAATTTAATATATTTAATTTTAAACAAATCAGGAGTTCTTTTATCCCTAGAAGCTGCACAAACATATTTTAACGCAATGATCATATCTCACATTTCTTACTGTATATCCTCATGGTCTCAGGCCAAACAGACAGTTGTTAAGCCCCTCAGATCCCTGCATAATCGGGCTCTGAAGATTCTGGATAAAAAACCCCAAAGGCACCATCACTGTCATATACTTATAAAATACAAATTGCTTAGCTTTGAAAATCTCTGATCAACTACTCCAATATTCGTCTGGTTCATAAAATCTTACATGACGCTGCCCCGCCCCCTCTACAGACATACGTCCAGCCTCGCGCTCGGCTCACAAGCCGAGTGCTGAGGTCCGTTTCGAGGGGAGACTGCGATCTCCCCAAAAGGAGAACTGCCTTCTCCCAATCAGCTTTTTCTTATAAAGCTGTGACGGAGTGGAACAGACTCCCGAGTCACATCAAAGACATGGCTGACTTTCTATCGTTTTCTCGAGCTGTAAAAAGCTGGCTCCTGGACAGTCAGTCCTGCTCGCACTAATACCGGACGGTAGTCGGCCAACAGACGTTACCCTCGTGGGTATCTTCTGTTGGCAATGGCCCTCAAAACAATAGTACAAATCAGGTATGAGGCTTTTTTATAAGTAAGAAAGTAATGTATTTATGTTTTGTATTGCACTTTATTGTATTTTGCACTGCATTTTATACTGTGAGGACTGGAGTTAGTATTTGTTTACATTTTATCGTTTTATTGTACTGTATTTTATAGAGAGGATTGGAGATTGTATTTGTATTTGCACTTTATTTGTTTCATTGTACTGTATTTTAGATTGTGAGGTCTGGAGATAAGCACTTATATTTGTATTGCACTTTATACTTGTTGTAATGTATTTTTGTGAGGACTGCAGATGGAAATTAGCTTGAAGCTAAATCTGGTGCAGACATATTTTTAATGAAACTGCACATTGTCCTAATAAACTAAACTGAAACTGAAACTTTATTTTTCAAATTCTCCAGCTGCTCTTGCAACTCTGAAATGTCCCCATCGTGGGACAAATAAAGGTTCTCTTATCTTCATGACCTGGTTTCAGCAACTAGGAACCATTAAATGTTATATATACCAGTACAGCAAATGCTCTACACTCACTTGCCTTTTAATAAATCATGAAGCAGCTATCTATACAGTTTCTATGCTGTAGAGTGCATGAACAATTGGGTCACAGAAATGTTGTGTTCTGACAATTTACCACAAGGTGGCAGTAGAGTGGTGCAAATACTAGAAATAGGACTAGGGACCTGTTTGGTAGCAAGTCTTTATCCTTATTTTGTTATACTTAATGAATTGAAAGTTCTGTAACAAATCTAAAAATTACATTATTTTATTTATTAGTTCTCAAGTACAGCTGTAATTGTAGAGTTAAAGGTTGAAGTGGAAAGCGCAGTTGAAATTTAGGTCTTATGCTTTATTTCACCATCTGAATGACATGCTTTCAATTCCCATACACATATAGTCGTTATAAGTTTTTAAGAAAAAATTGATTAAAAATGTATTGATCACTCTGCCCTTTGAAGTTCATGTCTAGACAGATGCTGAACGACCCCTACTCCAACACAATCCCCCAGCACATTTGTAGCAGTTCTCAACCGATCTCTGTGAACACAACAGCAACATTTAAAGTTGTGACCTTGCTCCACTGAAATACAAGTTGTGGATGCGCCTTACAACTAGTACTTACAGAAGCCAGTCCACGAGCATGAGGAGAGAGATGCCTTCTGCAGGTAGTCCTACTGACGTTAGGACAATCAACATAGACACCATCCCGGCCTGGGGGACCCCGGCTGCACCAGTGCTGGCAGCTGTCACTATGAAACTAAACAAGAGACAGTAGTGGAAAGTAACTAAGTGCATTTTTAATTATCTGTATTTTGCTTATAGGCACAGTATATGTACATTTCTGCTGTTATGGAACTTTCTCCATGCAGATACTGTGGATTTTAGAACCGGTGGTAAATATTTATCTTAGTTAAACATCCGTGAAGTTGTAGTTTGCGAAATGTTGAAAATTACTTTAAAATTACAGGAAGTTTTACATTTTAATTTTTTTGAACAAAAACAACAGTCAGGGTACATTTATTATAACTTAAGAGCTATTGAAAGAGTGTCCATAAAGTATATGAAAAATTAAGAATATTTATAGAATTATTTTATTTAAGAATTTTGAGCGATGAATATGACATTTTGCCAGAAATATCAGAAGATTTACAATTGTAATTTGCAATTGTTAAGATTGTTGTAAACCCAAAAAGAAACTGAAAAGTAAAAAAGTTGATTTTTGAATGAACCTGACAAAAATATTTCCAGAAGGTGGCGTTGTTGGGACATGAGCTGAGTTACTGTTTCAGAGTTTGACTGACGTAATGCACAAGTTGTGTCCATTAATGTCCCGGGGTTGCTTTTAACTGGAAATGAGCGATGAAGGATGTTTCTTCTCCCGGCTGGAAGTAGTCCTGAGATTTAAACGGAATCCTTCTGTGATGTCATCAGTATGCGACGTGCCATCATAAAAAAAATTGGAGACAATTTGCAAGAAGCAACACCATTGTCTTAGTTAAAACAATCACTCAACAAAATTAAAGCTGTTATCAGGTAATATTCATTGTCAAATTATAATTGTTGTCTAGTTTTTATGGATTTTGGCCCTTGTTTATAACATGGTTGCTAGGTAGTAGTTGTGGAAATACCTATTAATTATTGCTGCCCACCTCCAACCAGGAAGTCATATTATAAACTTCACAAAAAATTGTCTAACTGGGCTCAACTAGACAAAATGAGCTGTGAAATCGCTCTCATATTCACATTAAGTAAATATTTTCAAGTGATACCTTTAGGTATTTTGCTCCTGTATATGTACTTTTGAGTAACCAAATGAAGTACTTCTTCCACCACTGCATGAGATAATAAATATATCCATGTAAAATATCTCAAACGTACCTAAGGAAAATAATCTGACCAGTGCTGAAGTCAATATTATGGATTTGTGCGATGAATAAAGCAGCTACAGCCTCATAAAGTGCAGCTCCTTCCATGTTCATTGTGGCACCGATCGGTAGCATGAAGCGTGTCACTTGTTTGTCCATCTTGTGATTCTCCTCCATACAGTGACATGTCATGGGAAGGGCAAAACAGTATTGAAGTTATAAGTAAAAATGTCATTTAGTAGTACAAACCTGGACGACGTGCCAAAAGCAGTGATCAGAGCCTGTAGTAGACCGAGAATAAATCTGAAGGGATTTTTCTGGGTGATGAATGAAATATATGAGTGGAAGGGTGACAAAGCTATGGATTATTAGGCCAACAATCACAGTCAGCATGTACATGGCAACTCCCACTGGGCTGTACCTGAAAGGAAGAAAACACACAGACAGTCACTGGCAACTTTTACGATGCTTAACACATTCTGCTTCGTTTATACCATATGGCAATGTTGATTAGCTTCATAATGGCTTTATTCAGACAGGAGAAAAAGTCTCTAAGTGGCCGTGCTTTGCTTTCCATCCCACCAAGAACCAGGCCAAATGCAGTGGAGAAGACTTAACAACCCCAATATGTTAAAACCACCTGAAGACCCTGCGACTGGTATGGTTTCATCCATGGAACAAAAAGTATCGTAAGTAATAGTCTGCAACAATATTTTGGTAGTACATACAGAAAACAGAACAGTTATCTGATTTTTTTCTAATTATGTAGGCAATCTGTTAGAATCAGAATCAGAAAAGGTTTATTGCCATTGTCGATGAGCAGAATTCACAAACATAGGAACTTGTTTCAGCACCCGTATGGAAAAAGAAATAGTCCTTTTTGTAAATCGTAACTGAAATCACAAGTAATTATTCGTAAAGAGAGAAATGTCAGCGCTTAACTTCAAGTCTACATGACTCCTGTTTTTCTAATTACCATTTAGTTTGGTGGGATAGTGATAAATATGTATCGTTATTAGTTTTACTTCTGTTAAGTTGAAGTTTGTGAAGAAGTTTTGAAAAGTAAGTTTTAAAATGACAGGAAGTAGAGCTGAGTTCTAAAACGGAAACCCTCTGTGATGTCATCAAAAGGTGACGTGCCATTGAAAACACAATTTACACTTAACTAATACACTTTTCCGACAGGTTAACGATCATTTTACTAAATAAAGGTGTCACATGGTATCATTGTTAGTCAAATCATAACTATTGTGTAATTTATATGGATTTTGGCACTTGTTTACAGTATGGTTGCTAGGCAGAATGACCTCTACCTATGTCATATTTACTGCCCATGTCCAACCAGGATGTACAATTATAAACTTTACAAAAATGGTCAAACTGGGGACAAATAGGCAAATTGCTAGGTCAAATTGGAAGTAGAATTGTGTTCACTATGTTTGAGTGAAATGTGTAGTCTAACCTGTCAAATAGACTTGAAGAGAATGAACAGAAGAAATGAAAGTCTGTTATGAACATATTCTACAAGTAGAAAGGCAACGGTTTCACTCATGGATGTGTGAGCATGGGCCCAGAATTATACAGCCATAATCTCATAAATGGCATCTTGTCAAATTATTGTAAACTATAAACCACAAATTCTACATTATAAGGATTTTCATGATTATTGATACTGTACTTTTAAGGACATATTATTAACTACAATACAATTAGGTTCTCAGATGCAACATACTCAGTTTTGTACGAGAAGAAACATATAGACAGTCCAAATATATATCAGTCCTTTTCTTTCCCGTGAGGGGGCATGAGAAAATTGGATGAGAAAAATTGTAAGACTAAATCTATGCGATTTGTATTTTTGAGGTTTGACAGAAAATGTTCTACGCACCTGAATAAATCTAGAAAGGAGTCCACTGTTTGAGCATCAGTATTTTCAGTTGACTTTTCAGAAATGCTGGGCAGTTTTCCAGGCTGGATAATAAAGGCCAGGGCAATGCCAGTAAACTACACTTTCTTTTTCCAAAGACGAGATTCCTAACAAGTCAAAACATTTAAGACCAAACATAGTAAGATCTAACAAAAATGAGACTCTTACCTGTAATTAAACTAGACAGAATCAATGGAAGGACCATCTGCTGCAGCACTCGCATTAGCAACTCTCCAGGAAAACTCAAGTACTGAATTTCCTGGGCTGACATGTCAAATGTTCGCATCCAAAACCCAAGGAAGACCCCTTTGCAAAAAAAAGACCATATAATAAAATAAAAAAATATTTAAAAAAAAAAAAAAAAAAAACTTTTTTGGATTCCTACATAGCATTAGGAAGTTAGCAGTCCTCCTACCTACAATCACTGCAGGCATTACATCTAAGAAAAAGCCCCAAAAATAAAACATTTCTTTCCTCTTTTATCTCCATCTTCTTTTGAGTCTAAACTGTCCATCTCAGTCAAACCAGAATGTATTATGTTTTTATAACAAATGTTCTTCAGAGTATCCAGTTGTTGCAGAGTGCTGTAATATGCTTGGAGTTTGCTTTTTAGAGCAGAGTCTAGTAATTGATTAAACATTAACTATCTAAAAGAACATTTACTGAATATATTGAGTTAAAAGTAAAGCTGTAGGCACTCACAAGCCTCATTAGGTCAAATGCTGCAGGACTTTGACACTGAGTCAAAAAGGGTTTATGTCATGGAGGCAACAGAGGCCTTAAAATACCTGCGCTTAAGAAGGGAATAGGAAGTGTGGAATAACACCACAGTACATCTGATTAGCGAGTGTTGTCTTCAGATCCTTAGGTGTCATGCTTCCTGTCAAATTAGTCCGATCAGGGCACAAAGATAACCAAAAAGTCCTTGAAAACACAGAACAGTTTGATACAGATCATTCACATTAATCACCTATACGAAATGCAGCACTTACAATGCCCCATAGTATCTAATGTTATTCTGGATGTTACATAACTTTCTACTTTTCTGCTCCACTCAATGTACCAATTATGAGGTTAGCTCTTTAGCAGTTTTACATCACTGATTGTTATTGATACAGTTAAATCATCTGCAAATGCAAAAGCCCATTTTTCATTTGGACAAGGACGTGCAGTAGGCAGCGATTGCTCTTGATCACCATTCACTTGTAAACAACACATTCCCACTTTTTTCCGGACTTTGCTAATTATAATCTGAGTGAAGTTGATGCCTTCTTTGTGAATACATTTGTGAGGAAAAGTTTTACGAGAGAAGGTGGATGTGACGATGATGGAAAATGCACTGGATCTAAAAGAATGTGGAAGAGAAGTGAGTGTACAGATGTATAGAGCTGTTTGCATTTGATGCACATACTTATTATGAAGGGAAATATAATGAAAGTATTCATTATACATATTTCCATAATGGGATGGGCTGGACATGTTTAGCATTTAGTGAGATAGTGTAGCAGAAATATAATTGACTTGAAGTTTGCAAAAGTCTGACAAAGATACTACCTGTACTATGCTATTCATAGGTTCAAGTTTCCTGTTATAAATGCCATTTTAAAGAGTCAAGCTGACAAATCATCAATGATTGTTTGACCTCCAATTTAATCAGCTGGCACCTTTTTTACGCTTGTGTGTCCTGAAGAAGGCCCCACGCGGCTGAAACGTGTAGGCCAGGCTCAATTAATAAAGGACTTTTAATTTAATCCTCTGATTTTTGTTCCATTGCCATTTGAAAGACTTTTGACTATTCAAAATGTATTACTTTTCCATTTTTGTCCCTATTTCTTATCAAACTGAAACCCACGGATATACAGTACATCTACACAAGAATTACAGCCAAGAAATGACACACGATCTAATGCGTTACATGTGTTTTAGAGAGCCCAAAACTTCCTAAAAGTCCCACAGTGACTGTTCTGTTCCAATACACATGTAGATGGAAGGGCCTGATCCAGGAAGGGCATCTGGCTTATCTATACCATAAATGTTTGCATGCTTTAGCTTTAGCATTAGCCTGCACCGGGCTCTGAGGCCTGTGGCTACATGCCATGCTTATGGGCCATCAGTGGAGGCTAACTAGGTTAAAGGGTGGCTTTGGGTGAGGGTTTATTTCCCTGTGGCTCAAATTAGCAAAGAAGCAGATTAGGCTCTGAGTAATAACCGCGCAGGCTTTTGTACACGTCTAAACCCAGTCCACCTTAAAACAACAATGACTTAATTCTAATCTGCAGTTTGGAGCAACCAGTTTAAAATAAAAGAAAAACAGATATGAAGTTAAATTATTATTATCTGGCACAAGATAGGTCTATCAACCAGAGTTTTTGAAAAAGACATATCCTTATCATATTTTCTAAAAATCAATTTGAAATTTTGTATTGGCCATTTGGATTTACACTTTTACTCCACTTTTTTACTCCATATACATGGGCCATTCTGTGCCACAGCACACAGAATGGCCCATGTTTTATGTAAAAATATGAATATAGGCTGAATTAGTTTTTACCTTTTATCAAACATGTCAAAGATTAGTAACAACATTGCGTTTGATGTATTTTTCATTTTTGTACAAATGTATGTATTTTTTATTTTTTTTCCCATTGACTTCGATTATAAAGACATGTTTTGATTGCTCCACAATAACGCTATAAATTTATGATCAACAAATCATTTGTGCTTTTTCCTTTTCAGAAGAGGTGAAATGTGTGATTTTAATAGTTTCATACTGAAATGACTCCATTCACCTTGTGTAGTCGAAATGTATTCTTATCAAAGGACATATGTATTATTATATAGGCTTGCAGATGAGTAACTGACTACATATGAGCAGCACAATAAACATAAATACATACAATGGTGCTAATGGACATATGGTATTTAAGGAAAGCTTACTTAAAGCCGTTTGCTTCTCCTTTAACCTTTTGAGATATAATCACTGTGTTAGGACTGCTGGAAGGAAACACTATAACAGTATTGTACAATATACTAACTAAATGTTATTTACTGTTACTGTGCGTGTGTTTATTGATATACTACTGTATATTGAACTGTATTTTATATTAGGTTCAACAATGACTTTTTAAATTGCTTGTCTTCACAGGATTGAAAGAGATAAGGGGGCCGGCCTGAGAGATAGATACAGACTTCCAAAAGTAAGTGTCATTAACAATTCAACTGTTGTGCCAAGTTTCCCTGGACACCCAAAGGTGCTTTACATAACTTTCTTATTCATAGTAAGCTATAGTAACCAAACTCAGCAGTGTGAAAGACACTAGACTCACACATATTCTCATCTAAATAACACATTATCACTGTCTTTTATTGGCCATTGAAAAATACAAAAAAACAATTAATTAATAATTAATTTTAGCTTCCTGTTCAAGGCAACATGCATTCAACAGGAAGCTGGAACCCATGAATTGCTTTTTTGACTTTTCCCCAGTCAAATATTTTGTTTTAAATTGTTTATCCCTATGGCAACCATCTCAATTTCTCATCGTTCTGAAACCCATGGATTAGTGGCAGATGCCCATGGTTGACAATCGTTTAATAGACTTTAAACCAGTGGCAAATTAACATTGGCTTATACTAAATATCACTATATTTTTGCTGTCCGTCTATATCAGACAAACAGCTAAATGCTGAATAGAATCTTCATGTAAAAACCTTTATATATCTGAACAGTGGTCAGGTGACATCTATTTTAGATTGAACTTTCTTTTTTTAATCAAACTTTTCAGACCATATTGAATTGGCCCACTTCTGTAAACCAGCAGCTGTACTGAAGCAAAGTGAGATTAAATATTTCAGAGAATCGTATAATCTGGGTGAGTGGAAAAGAAGCCAGGCAAGCTGCTATGACGACAGATTCAAACCTCAGTAAATTTGTGCCGTTCATTTTCAGAAAGTTGAAATACAATTTTCTTCAACTAACTAAATAAATAAAATGTTTTTTAAAAAAATTAAAATAAATTAAGACTGGACTGTACAGTCCAAGAGTAACACTTCTGATTATCAAAGTGAGACACGCTTCATCCAAAGATCAGAAGGTTAAATTCCAAGTTAAACTCCATGAGCCTCTGCACCACATATTACACGTCATCTTACAATAAAAGCAAAATGTATATTTTTGTAAGTATAGGAAAGTTTGCTAATATCAAACAAATCTAATCCAAAAAAGCTATTTTTAAATAAATTTAAGTAATTGTAACAGATAAAGTAACACAACTACTATATTCATTTAATAAACAACAACAACAACAACAACAACAACAACAACAACATCATAGTTATATAAAACACTCTTCCCTCTCTTTCTATGATTTAGTTGTGACCGTCTGCCCATCCCCCACTCCCCTGTAAGCTGACACAGCGCCTTTAAACATTAGCAGCTTTCTTACTAATAGGATTTCCCAGGCTTAAATTGTCATTTGATAAAACTAAGGAGCTTGATTGCCCTGTTGCACCCTCTTAACCAATTTGCGCTCAATTAGGATAATTGGGGAAACTAGCAAAGAGGGACAGCTTTAATATATTAATGTGATAAAATGATTATCAATTTCTCAAGTCAAGGACTTGAATGGCATTAGAAGTATTTCAAGTATATTAGCTGATGTGTACGAGTAAATGACAGATAAGAAGTAGTAGTAGAAGCGATTGCAGAGACTTTTTTGGCAACTAAAACATAGTACAATCTGTGTGATCAGGCAGCTGAAACTCACTCGACTCAGCATGACTTTTAGGCATTGCTCAAGTACTCTCACTCTCAAACCCATTTGTACTGAATACTGAGCCTGTCTTATCAAGCCTCAAAGTTGATAATATGGAATAAATACATCAATAAAATGTACCTGTTAAACTCAAATTCGGATGTATTTCCCAGATAAAAAAGGCTTAAGAAATGGGCCTAGTCGTATTGGGCCGACTTGATCATCTTTCACCGTATGGTAATTAACCTATATCCAGGTCTTGGTACTTTAAGTTGGTTTTTCATGATGTCAAGTCCAACCAGAAGCAAAAGTAATGGACTTTTATCCCTCATCCTTCTTGGAAATCAGGTTTGACAATTGTGAAAAGGTATTGAATTAAAGCCACTTAGCTCTCAGCCATTCTGCTCTCTGAAAACACAGATGAGGCTCCCAAGTCTGACCAGATGGTTTTTAACATGTTAGCTTTGAAGATGTCTCATCAGCTTAGACTTAGAGGAGATCCAGGAAGCTCGGTGATAGGCAATATGCAGTATTGACGCTGTAAAACAAACCTATTATTGGTATGTTACAGACTTTCTGGTTGGACATGAGCAGCAGATGTTCCATACATTTGACCTAGAACTGAATTGTAAAGGGCCAAAATCCATATAAATCACACAATGGTTATGATTTAACAAATACTGATACCTGATAACTGATTTATAATGTCTGATTGTGTCTGGTGTAAATTGTCTCTATTTATGTTTATTATTATTTTTGATGAAATTTGACTTATTGATGACAAAGACAGAGGAAAACTATTTTAGAACCCAGCTCGGCTTCCTGTAATGTTGAACTTCAATTTTTCCTTCACAAATTGCCTCTTGACTGATGTAAAACTATGAGAAATATTAACCACACGTAAAATCCCACCAAACAAATGAATAATTACATACACATGAGAACCTGTCATGAGCACTTTATTATTACAGATTGAGCTCTGCACTCTACATCTTCCATGGCTTTACGCCAGCTGGCTGACATAATGTGAGGTAGCAACTGCTATTTTTGATAAATTATTACTATACATTGAACAACACAGAGTCTGAAGGTGTTTGGCATTTCAGTCAGTGGAACTGTATTACTGCCTTCACTCTGACAAAGTTCAAACCTAGGCTCAAAACAACTCTATGAATTAACATTCATATTTAGATAATGGTTTTTATGATTTTTATTATGAGCATACAGTAATGCTGGGCCACAATGAGTGTTTAACTGGTACAATGAGGTTTTCATGAATGAAAGCCTTTACAGTGTGTAGCTATTCAAGTTAAAATGCATCCTTGTGTCTCTTACGTTGTCTATAATGAAGGGATTAGTGAAAACTCTCAGTACAAGCCATTATCTGTCAGACAATAGCCTTTTGAAAGAAAGTTTTGTCAAGGCATCATTAGCAATGGCCTCCCTCTGTGGTCTGAAAGCAGGGTACATTTGGAGCAATTACTTGACCAGAAAACAACTGTCAGTCATTCTTAAAGGGAAAGGATTCCAATTAATAAAGCTCTTAAAAGCATGGTTTTACTACCATTGCACTGCAGCCTTTGGTGTCCGCTGTAGTCAGAAGGGGTTTTGTCAGGAAAGACATTGCACATTACACATGCTTGTTGCACAGGACTTCACCAGTAGCTTCACTTCTTCACAGGGGATTTCAAGGACTTAGCAGTGACCAACAAGTTGCTGCAGTGGATATTCTCAAGTGTCATTTGTCTGCCTATGGACTATGGAGACAAGATGTGTACAGCCAACGCTCTCAGAGGCACTGCAATCATGGTGAGGCTTTTTCAACATAATACTGACCATACATACACTGATGTAATAGGATTGTTGGGTGTGTTTGAGATTGTTGATGTTTCTTAATGAGAATTAATGTACCTCTAAAAACACACTTTTTTGAGAAAGGATGAGTTGTATACAATATTAAATTTACCATGATCTTTTTCGCAGACAAACATGTAATTTATGGAGGGAGTCTTCCAATCTTTCAAGAACATGTGCCAATGTGCATAGTTAAAAAAGAAAAACAGACAACTTTGTTTTGTTTCACTCTGGAATTACCTTGGGCTTTTCTCCAAGCATCTCGAATGCATTTATCAATGGATAGCCTGGGAATTGTGGATGATGACTGTTTGGACAGCTATGACATGACAAAAGGTGCCAGCTCAAGTGGCGGAGGAAGAGTTCACAGCATTGATGTCATTTTGGGATTCAATAAGGATCAAGACCCTTTGCTCCGTGCTGTAAGGGAAGAGGGCAGTCAAAAGGCCAGTGTTGACAATCAACATCTTGAGCAGAATAATGTGGACAAACCGGGAGCACAAGACCCCTATGGACACCTTCCAGAGCTGGGCAACGGCACTCAGCATCCATCCTACCATGGTGAGTGTCACTATGCAAAGGTTCGACAATCACAAGCGTGCCCCTGCAAAACTATCTTTAACAGCAGGGCCATTCAACTAAATTCTCCAGAGGGTTAGATTTTTCTGAGGGCCTTGGCCTCTGGGCCTAATAGGTGCACAATGTGCCACCTCTTTTAACAGTCTGGAGTCACACAAAATATTTCCAACACCAACATCTGTTTCAAAAATGCTAATAACAACAATTGCTTTATTAGATTTTTATGAAGAATAAAAAACAAAAGGCTTTACCAATATTAATCTTCAAAAATACCAACCCAGTACTGAACTAGAATTAAACTTGGACTAGACTAGTACCAACCGGGTGTAAACCAGGACTATTAGAATGGATTAGAATGAATCCAGGTCTAAACCTGGATTATTATATATTAAAATAGATATTTAAAATATTTGCATTAGATTGTTAATACATTGTTAATACATGAGCTGATGTAATGCTACTGACTGTAGGAAGTATTGGTCAATAGAAGCACTACAGTCAGTTGTCCATATTTCCACGTGCACTTTGTTGAGTCTCCTCAACTTGCTGCATATCCATTTCCAAGAAAAATTAAAATGTGGACTATGACCTGGCTTGCAGAAGCCACGTAAAGTCTGATAGACTAGAGGAGGGAGGGCAGGGACTAGGAGCTTTAACTGGGAGCATCTGTTACTATGGGATTATTCCAAGAGAGGGTTCAGTGAAAGACACTACGTATAAACAGTGGGCAAGTGGCCGAAACCCCTGGTGTTCACAAGTATAAAGCAGTCATTAAGCTGTGTTTATCTAGGGAAGTGGGTTTAAGGTTTCACTCTTGATGAAGCTATAATCAGGCTATAATCAGATGCACCCTGCTTCTTGTTACTCTACGTAATGAGCAGTCACGCAAGTACAACATATACAGTTATCAATGACCACGTTACAGTAAGTGAACACTACCAAAAAGAGCAGAATAGAAAAACATCTCTAACACACTATGTAGAACTCGTCATATAGTATTTTACAGTTAATTTAAAATAGCAATTACATTTATGATTAAATCAATAATTTCTTGATTTGGCAAATAATTGCTTTCCAACACCTACAGTCTCAAATATGACCCTCCAGTTCAATTGTAAACTTCACACAATAAATTGTTGTGTCATTTGTCATCAAATGGATTTTCACATTTTTTTATAGTGAAAAACATAGCGTTTCTAAACATTTATATTCATACAAATCCACTTAAGAGGGAACTTTAGATTGATGATCAGCTTGGAACCAGGTCTTTATTCATGTACCTGCGAAGCCACGGGGAACTCAAACCATATTTGAAAGGACCCAGATTTTCATAAATGGAATTCCCAGGCACCTACCGGGTGGAGCTGGAGATGGGTTTTTTTCTACTACTAAATATATGTACAGTAGATCATGTCAGTTTCTTTGGAACACAATTTTATAGTCTATCCTTTCCTGCATTCCACTTACAGTTTGTGGTAAATAATGAGCATAATGTATTTTGTGCTTTTATCTAGACTCTGGCATTTTCCAACGGGACAACTGTGATGCTGAAATGACCAGCCTGCATAAGGATCAGGACACAGGCGAAGACTCTCCGGACCTGTCTAAGGAGGAACATCACTCAAAAAAGAAGCACAGAAGAAACCGCACTACCTTTACCACATATCAGCTCCATGAGCTGGAGCGAGCCTTTGAGAAGTCCCACTACCCTGACGTTTACAGCCGCGAGGAGCTGGCAATGAAAGTCAATCTGCCAGAGGTTCGAGTTCAGGTATGCACAGATACACTGCCTGTCCAAAAAAAAGCGGCACACGCTCTAATATCTCGTAGGACCGCCTTTAGCTTTGATTACAGCACAGTTTTAATAAGCTTCTGCAGTATTTAAAGATTTATTTCCACCCAGTGTAGCATTATATTTCACCAATTGACCAATTGAATCAGAGATTCTCAATGAGGTTCAGATCTGTAGTAGATTAGTTTCTGCTTCTCCTCAGATGTTTTCTCTGCTCGATGCCAATGATTTGACCCTTCTCAAACACACTGACATCTTTTCCATGACCACGGGATTTGCCTTTTCACATGATTGTTTCAGAAATGAGAGGCCACTCACTGCATCAGTCGGGTTTAAATACCACGTTGCATTTGAAAGATCATCACCTGCAGCAGTTATCCAGTTGGAGGCTCGTGCCTACAGTGTTTGTTTAGTTGCTAAGTTGCGACTTTTTAGAATAGGCAGTGCATATGGTGTTCTGTTAGTTCAAATGACCTTATAAAACTTCCACATGAGTTTTTCAGGTAGTTAAATAAATTAAATCAATAAAAAATAACCACCAATGTATTTTATCATTAAGTATTCATTTTATGATTCTGGACAGGTGTGGTTCCAAAATCGAAGAGCCAAATGGAGGCGTCAAGAGAAGATGGACACCAGCACAATGAAGCTGCACGACTCCACCCTGCTCTCATTCAACCGCTCACCTATGCCTCCCACTGTGGGCCCTGTGGCCAGCCCTTTGCCTCTGGACCCCTGGCTCACCTCTCCCATCTCCTCTGCCACATCTATGCACAGCATCCCAGGCTTCATGGGCTCGCCTCAAAGCCTACAACCAGCCTACCCAAACCATAACTTTCTAAACACAGCTCCTGGCATGGTTCAAAGCATGCAGCCAATGGGCCCGCCTCCATACCAGTGCGCCCCAAATTTCAATGACAAATACCCAATGGAGGATGATAGAAGCTCCAGCATTGCTGCGCTTCGAATGAAGGCCAAAGAACACATTCAGTCCATGGACAAAACCTGGCAGCATATGTGACACAAGGGCGGACTGATCTGCAGTGCGTTCGATGATCTCTATAATTATTTAATGCTCTATGCAACTTTGCTCCAACAAACTTTTTATTTTTTAATCTAATTTTGCTAATTTTGTATCTAATTTGTGTCTATAATAATAGGACCACACACACACACACAACACACAGTCCCATCCCTCTCCTCCCCCCTTCCTTCCCTCTGTCCCCCTCCCCTGCCCCCACCTCCCCTTCCAACCCCTCTCTCCCCCTCTCTTAAAAAAATCACGACCCAATTACCGTCACATCTAAAACTGCACCATTCCCACCATCCGAACAAACCCTACCCCTTAATTAAATTTTTTAAAAAAAGGTACATTATGACATCAACCTAGTAATTAAATAACTATTAGCTGCCGTATTGGACTGGGCAAATGCTCGCATAATTTACAGAAAGAGTTATTATTTTACAAATAAAATATATGAAAACACTATTCATTTTAAAAAAAATTAATCTGCAGGTAAATTGTGCTTTACTTTAGGAAGGAATTCTCATTCTGCCTTCCAGGCAACAGGGAAATGTTCCAACTGAATTAACTTGTATGTAAACAATTTGGTTAAAACCAATTCATAGGCCAAGTGTTTTTTTTGTTTTTTTTTAAATAAATTCATCAAAATTGTAAAATATAAGAATTGTCGGATTTGAGGTTTCGTTTATGTGGTGGTTAACCACTCAAAACTTGCATTCTGGTTATTATCATTGTTGGAAAACGTCACAGTTGATCTCGTATGTGAAGGGGAGTCCCTCAAACAGCTCCAAGTTTACAAGTAGTAGGATTTACCAGTTTGAGCCACTCGGAGGTGGGAAATGTGCTGTTACCAGTTGGCCCGGAACGTATTATTAACGTATATTACTGGTGTGACGTCACCAATGCCAATGCTTTTTCTTGTAATTTTCTTAATTTTTTCTTCTCACCTTTATCCCCAAACTGTCACCTATAGTGTGAGACTGTTATTTATTTCAAACATAGGTATTATCCACCAAACGAAGAATAACAACAAAGAACAAGGACAAAGATGTTGCTTCTCAATCATTATTGAGATTATTCTGTGCATTTTGGAAAATACATATTTAGTTGTCTAGTAATTTAGTTTAACTTTATATTGATATAGAACTTTTTTTTTTTTTTGCAGGGAATACAACTCTATTTTTAACTAATTTGAATAGTGCTGTGATCTGATTGGGGAGCAATCGCAAGTCACAGAGTGCTGTCTGCTTGAAGTTAATTTGAGCGGACAAGCACACCTCTTAGCACCTAATTAATGCTTTTAAAGCGATTAACCCTGGTTTCTTAGCCCCAGACCGAATGTCCTCAAAGGCCCTGAAAACCCTGTCATTTTGCAAAATATAGCAAACACGTTCAATAGTGGGCCTTCAGTCTTAGTATTAAAAGATAAAATCACACTAAAGGCTGGATTCACAGTTGAAGCGTGTAGTTATTAATGAGGCCTATGTTTTATCTACAGCCAGAAACTGGTTTGTCTTCATTATCAAAACATACAATGAAAATACTAAATAAATAAATATATATTATATAATATATTATATTATTTTATATATCATACACACACACACACACGCACACACACACACACACACACACACACACATATATATGTATATGTATGTGTGTGTGTGTGTAGATGTATATACACACACACACACACACAGTATATATATACACACACACACACACACACACACACACACACACAGAACAAACCTATGGATTTTGTTACTGTCCCTGTTATTAAGAGGGATTAATTAAAAAGCCAAAGACATTTATTCAAAAGTTAGAACATGTGTTTTCTGCATTTTAATCTTCTTTTTTCTAGGTATATATTTCATAATATGTGTGTGTATGATATAATATGATTCTTTCTTTACTTTTTTGTGACAAAGCAATAAAATTGTACCACTTTAAAGCATTGTATCTTCTGATGATCCTTTCATGGGGCAAACATGACTTTGTGCTGTTAATGAGCAGTGCTTTCCAAAAGGCTGTGTAAGCTGTGACAGGACAAACTGGTCTGATGGAGCCGCGTGTGTTTTTAGGCCAGTGGAAAGATGCCAGGCCGTTAGGCAGATGAGACTCCACTCAATCAGGTCTGAGAAGGGGTGTGAGGAGGCCCCACCTGCTTCTGCAGGACACAAGGACACAGCAGCTCTAATCGCCCTCCAGGAGCCCCGGAGCTTAGCAGCCCCAATTTATTTAGAAGAAAGTGACGCTGTTTTGGTGTTAAAATGGAATAATGCTTTCTTATGACTGTTGGATTAGTATACTGTTCTACCAAAGTAAGTGTCTAAGCAAGCTACCAAATTTACAACACTCACACTTGAACAGAGAATTGAGAAAAAACATATTTACTACAAAAAAGATTTTTGCAAGAGTTCATTAACTTTAATTTACTATTGTTTGTATAAAGCATAATCCTTCTCACAGTCAAGACAATGGACTACATCATTTGTTACAGATGCATTCAGAACTACTGAATTAGACACATTATGTTGTTTTGCTTGGTCAAGCGTGACCTTCGATGGGGCCCAGGCTCCAGTTAACAGGCTGACTAGTGGGATGTGGTGCATGGTGGAAATAATAAAGTAAAGGAGCGGAAATAATTGGATTTGATAAAGAACACTTTTCAATAGAACACTATTTTTCCCTAGACATAATTGGGGGTCAGGTCTCCAACTGGCTGCAGTCGCTTGTATTTCCTCAAAATGCTTTGTTTGTTTGTAAACTGCATTTCTAGATGCAGGCGTAAATAACTCGACTCTACAATACGTATCTGATCTACTCACTTGTTCCTTCTGTGAACTGGTGAACATATTCTCGGACCTGCAATTAGGAAAACATTTACAAACGATACTGATCCGATCAAATCAAAGTATACTCATTTACATATAGATTACCTGCAGATATTTGTGCATGGCGTCATCAAGTCCAAAGTCCTATTGAAACAACAATTTTACGAAAATCCAGAAAATCAGAAAATCCAATACATGTATTATTTGTGGTGCTTATCAATTATGTATGTTTGAGTTTCAATTAGCTAGTTTCATTTCTGAAAGTATTAAAAAAGTAGAAACTGAACACATGCTTACATAGTGATAGCATTTGTATTATACTACTCTCAGCACTACACTGAAAAAAATGGAAAATGCCCTATGTTGAATTGATATAATTTGATTTTACAGCTTTGTATTTTCATTTTATGTTTTATGGTGCAGCATGCCATTATTGTGATGAACCAAGACCAAGTTGTTCATGTCATTATTAGATGACTTAATAAACCATAGGTATCATCGATTTTCAAACTGTAACTGTTGAGCGCAATGCATTATGGGAAGAAGAAAGACCGACCAAAACCAGTTTGAAACAAACGGCAGCTCCCGGTAAGTACAAAGACTTGTACATTTTTAGGGCTCTAAATTTAGTTTCTAATTTAATGCCATTCCTTAGGTCAAAGTATTTAGTTTTAAAAGATGATGTGTAGTTTATTTCTGTCATTTCAAATAGTTTTTAAAAGAAACTGTTTCTTTTTTTATCTTTGGGTTTGTTCATTTAACTGACCAGCAACCACACAATTCATATATTTATTGTCAATACAAAAGGGCCAATATTCATATACAATCTGAATATTCTTACATACATACACTTGACAAACTGGTAGCATGTTGTTATGTTTAAGTTTGAAAGGACTGCAGGGTTATGTAGATTACCTTCTCATCCATGTTGGCTTTGGTGTGGTTATTTGACTGTAAAAGTTTAACATGTGGCCATGACTCTCACATTACATTTTAGTTGTAATGATGGTCATTTTGTTAACCCAATATCTGATCATTTGAGACCTCTGGCTGTCTTTGTTTCCTAAAGTTGAGTTCTTTCAAACCTTTTTAATAATAATTTGTTTTTGTATTGATAGGTATTGCGTGTTTACTGGTTTAGGCTTTGGACAAGGCCCTTTCCAGTGCACAAGTTAACAGGTAAGTAGTAACTGCTTTGGACAATGCCAACAATGATACAAACAAATAACACTGTACTTTTTACATGTGTCTGTCTAATAAAGCCTGTGGGCCCAGACTGTGCAGACTTCCATTCTGGAGCTTGCGCACCCATTTGAAGGCTGGTTTATGCTTCTCCGTCAAATCTGCGCAGACCTCCCCGACGCACACGGCAGCCAGCCTGAAAGCTTGCGGCATGTACGCGGCAAGAGCTTTGCAATTGGCAATCAGCAGAAGAGGACTTGCTACCAGTTCATAGATTTTTGGGGCAGCCAAACAGGCATCATCCTCTTCTTCTCCTGTGGGTTCTGGGGCATCTCTCAGAAAATCAACACAATATGGCTCCGAATGCGACTGTGAAACCAGGTTGGGATTCACACGCTCTTGAATCACACAAGTCTTGAATGACAACAGCCATCTCAAACGACTCTGTCTTCAGCATAAATAAACCTACAGAAAAGCATTTACTCTATATTCCTTCTCCTTCTTGTGTCAATAGATCAATGTTCCAACAGTGAACCTGTCAGCTATCGACCCTTGTGCATTCATTTTTGAAAAGTAAGCGTGTAGAAATACCATCACACTCATCAACCTTAATATTGAGCATTCCTTGCCAGATTCTAGCATTCCCTCAAATTGAAGACATAGTTGAATTTGGATGGGGTTGGGAGCAGTTTTGCCTGATAAATATGTACCTATACACGTATTTTAAACCATCACGTAAAAGCCCTTTACCTTGGTCGACTGCCACAACATTTTGCTGGCAGACACGTACACAAGGCGTGTTATCATGCAGGTTTTTTCTGTCTTGAATTTCCTTGCTGAATGAAAAAATCAAGAGAGCATAAACCTTTACCCTAAATTTGATGTTTTCTAAAATAAGTATGAGTGTATTTCTACCAAAGATCTTATCAATGGAGGTATTAGAAGGAAGAGTGCAGTTTAGAACAGAAAACTGTCTCTTGAGTCTTTGTGGGACGTCATTTCTCCACCGCCGGGATGAATTAGTATCTGCACATCCACAATAGTTGTGAAGTCTCCGGGATTGTCAGATTTGCCATGCGGCCCATTTCCATCATCTGACGAACTATCTCATTGGTAATCTGTAAGAAAGACTCATCAGAATAAAAACCTTGGTAAAACTTGATTCAAGACATGCAGTTTGAACCAACTCCTCACCTCATTCTACGTCCCCCAGGTGGTCCCTAAGTGCTGTCAACATGTTTCTCAAAGTAGCTCTCCACTGATCTCTGTGGAAATGAAAATGTAATGGGAAACATAATTGAAAACTACCCAATGGTTATGCTGCCCGGTGGTCGAGTGGTTGCTCCATGTGCAGCCGGCCGCAGTGTCGTGAGTCCGATTCCTGACGATTCCTGACTTGGACAGGTCGGTCTCAGGGTTATGCTTTTTTGTAAAGCTCTTAATCGTCAGTTTCTTCTCCTATCAGCTCCATAGCCCACAAGGAACATAGAATTCAGGTAATAAATCAATCACAACTAAAACCATAGATTTGCTGATATTAATATCCTGACTTTTCGATGTTTAGCAATAGTTTCCAGCCAGAAAGACGGCATGAAGGCATAATATGGAGCATGATCAGTAGGATAAGAGTACTCTCCTGCATGTTCTTTCCAGTGACACCCTTCACATAAAACCACACATTTACTGTAATATGTTTCTATTTTATTGTGATGTATTGGGATCAGTAACACACATACCATTAGTGCCGAACGTCAAATCAAATATTGTTTCCCCTGGTTTTGTTTAGGGCACATCAATTTTACTTTCATGTTCTCTGAGGAATGCTTCAAACTTTGTTCAGCTCCAGACTGGCCCCGAGACTCCACATCAAGCAGAAAACGAAGAGGCGCTCCATGTGGTTGCTCATTAGGCCCCCAGTCTCTTTGGTCTGGATGAGGCCTTCCAGCAGGTTTACAGACAAAATATTTGTTGTGTTAAGTGTTTGTCTTCGTTATCTGATCATTCCTCAAATACAAATACCTGCATTGTGTAGTTGCTCTCCAGCAGCACAATTTTTGGCTTAAGATTCTGCTCCATGTACAAGTAAGCATCTTCAAATATTCTGTCATTTAAAGCCAAAATACTTTCTGCTTCTTTCGCATTGCGTTTGTGAGTCCGTCCCTAAAATAGAATACCAGATTTTTGTGGTTTGTACAAGAACATTACTTTTATTATGTGTAATACCATGAGATAGCTGCCTGTAGAATGGGTTTCCAACTCAGTGCTGATGAACTCATAAAGACCATACCCACTCGGGGCACAGTGACAGGGGAAGCGTTGTCCATGTTGTGCACCTCAAACACCAGTTGACAGAAATCCATGTATATTATGTAGATATAATAAAAACCTTTTTTGGCTTTAAGTGTCCTTCGCCAAAGAGTAGAAACCATCCCATCGGTCCAGTCGTTGCTGACAGCATCCTGGCGTCCAAAAATCTGGGGAGCAGTTACGGCTTTGGGGTTCATGCCCATCTCTTAGTGTGGTCAGTGTGGGTGACTCGGGCCCAGTGTCATCAGACCATGTCGCAAATGTTACAATTCATAAAGCTGTAAGTAATGCAAACAGTAAATATAATTGTGATGTAAAAGTTTTAAAATAATGCAAAAATATGTATTGTATTCATTTGTATGTTTGTCTGTCCTCACTGTGAAGCAGCATTGAGTATCATGACAAAAAGCGATATATATATATTACTTAAGATTTAGTTGAAGTTGACTTTTTTCTACATTGGAACACTCTTGGACAGGATGAGGAGGAATTACACTGATTTATGTGTGTTAATGCTACTAATTTCTAATAATTTGCGTTTTGTTTGTGTGTATAAATACCTAAATGAAGAGCCTATTATTATCTCGCTCTCAAAAAGAAACATACAACAACTGACACCGATTAGATGATGATTAGCAAGTGATGTATTGTGAAGAAACGAGGCCAGACTAAATACAAAGGCTAATGCCGCTTTAAGGGGCACCAGGAGATCAATGCGGAGGGCAAGAATTTATGGTACCTGAACCAGCTTGAGGTTACATGGGGGTGGAACAGCCCAGTAGGCTTAACTTGATTGGCTACAGCAGCTTGCAGTTCAGCATATGTGCTCTCATCCAGTTGAATACCTGGAAACAGATATTGAATGAGACTGAGAAAGAGAGGCTCATCTTCATCCACCTGTAACACAGTAATGATCACAGGTTTCAGAAAAAAAGTGGTCATGATTTGGGATAAAAATGTCCAGTACATACCAGTTAGGAGAGATTCATATGATGCAGTACTCTCATCACAATGCTGGACTCAGCCCTGGCTCTTTTAGAAGCACCATGAGTTCACAACAGTGACAACATTTTCCTCAGGCCAAAATCATAATGTACCTAATACCAGATAAAGCAAGTGTTTTACCTACTTTGTTGTTGTTTCTTCACAAGTGAAGGACAAAGAACTTCGTGGGTCAAAGATTAAGTTTTCATTTGAATCGACAATATTCAGTTTTGACTCACAACCTGAATGATGCTAACAAAAAACAAAAAAAAAAACATTGGTAGTAAGTGCTTTGATGTTATATTGAATCTCAACTTGATGCATCTAAACAGGTTGTATATGACAAAAGTGTCAATCAACGAACATCTCTGAGACACTGTTCTGAACTCTATGCACTTTCAAGAGTATTCTTCAGGAACAGCTCCGGGCGACCAGCATATACATGGTTCATTAAGTTTAGGCTTGTCAATGTAATCCTACAGTTTATTTTCAAATGAGTAATATCTCATACCTTATTGTGGATAACAGGGCCAACACTCTGAAATTTAGATCCACAAGTCTCCATCAGTCGAACACGAGATCACAATGTTTTATGTAAATCTGTTGAGCTGCTCACAACAGCACTGGTAAAGTCTATTCTGTCAGAACTCATCAAAGCAGCCCCATGAACCGGACTGGGCAAGACCTGGACGCACAAAATGAGAGACATGAGATGGATATGTGAGAGTCCTATACTGTACACAACAGACAGTGTACGAGTATTAGACTGATACCGTTTGTAAATCCTGCCTTCAGAAGTCCATCTGGTCGGAGAGTTAAAAACCACCAACATACTTGCCCAGGCAGAGACCCATGTCTTTGGTGGTCTCTGTCCTTGCCAAGTTCCAGCTGGGTCTGCAGGGCTCCTCCCATGCTCACATCAGGAGCGTTTGTAGACCACTGTGAGCCAAAAGGCTGTTTATATTTACTATAAGGACAAAAAGATCTTTAGTTTGTTTTAATGTTCTAACCTGTCAGGTTATTGGCGTGATGACGAAACGGTCAGTACATCCAAGAAACTCATTCTGATAAATAAAGTCCACTATTGCTTTGATCTGCCTTTGTGCAGAATCAGTTTGTGCTTTAGCCATTCAAAGTCTCAAACAGTTCTAGATGCTTTAAGCTTAAGGAAGCGAAAAAGTGATTATATTAATACATTATCTAATTAGAGATGATAAAGTGTCATGTGACAACATCAAATTATGAATTAACAAAATTAGATAAAAACAAAAAAAAAACAAGCAGGTCTTGAAAATATCACTGCCAATGAAGAGTATTATTTCAAGATTATAGGACACAAATGATAAGCAGAGATGTACCACTTGCACCAGTGTGCAGCCTAAAAAAGATATTTGCGCCACCAAGGTGATAAAAAACAGGGATCTCAAAGAAACCAGTGAGGTGAGGTTCCTTTTGCCGTAGCGAACTGTTTCATAGTTGGCTTCAAAGCTGTGGCAGTCAGGTTGTACATACAACTCGGACATCCCCGGGGCCTCGCAGGATGTGTAGAGTTGCCCTTTCAAAAGTTTCATCAGCGTTATGTTACGCAAGGTTAGAACAATATGTCAGTTCAATCTTTACAGGCACAAGGTACAATAGGTTCTTCTTATTCTTTTGTACTGATTTCTTGCCCAACTAATTCTCCCAGTCCTAGGGGGCATATATCTGGCAAGGTTAGATCTTTCTCCTTGGAGTATAACTACAACAAATCCACAAGAACGCATAGTTTTTATACATTTTTAAACATTACAAGTGTATTGAGTGTCACAAGTTTAGCCTCAGGGAACATAAATTGTTGGAGAATGTGAGCCAAAATAATTCTGTCATGTGTTTGTGTGCTTTAACGAGGAAATAGATATAACTGCTGACGTGTAAATAGAGAATGCTACAGTTAAAAAGATAATATAATTCATTATAGCAGAACAGTAAAGTGAGTTGCTTGAGGATATCAAGAATGATTATGTGAAGTTTCGAACTAGATACATTTCATATAAGGCGCGTATACGGAGGGTGATTTCTTACGAAGAGCTTATAAGAGCAGAAGATCGTTCTAATTTGAGATTTGCGGAAAAGCATTTTAAGAAGACTACATGTCATTCAGAATATGTTGTTCATTATACTGTGGAAGCTGGCAAGAAGTGTGGTAAGGAATGTGCTTTGATTACTCCGAATGGTACACATATGCTTTAAACTCAATACTGCGAAAAAGGATAGTGGGTAATTATTAGCCTATCGGTTAACAAAGTAGCACTGAATAGTATAAATTGATATAGATAGATTGCTAGGGGTGAGTGAACAATCTATAATCTGTAGGATAGAGATTCGTTGAGTAAGGTGGGAGTCAGTTTATGTACTTATCAGGTTGCAAGGGTTGTGGACGTAAGCTTATATTGGATCGTATGAGGAACAAGACCATCAGATTGACTGTGAAATCAGGCATGTAGTTTATTGATGATATTGACATTTACTAATTTAATGCGCTAATATAAAATATTCAACATTTAGGCACTGAGCTTAGGATGTTACTTGCATTTGATTCTCTGTTTTGTCATTTCGACCTTTACTTGGTAGCTACAGTTATTATGTGTTAGTTGAGAGTTGGGGCTGGCGATGGATGATTATCACCTTTTAATCTCTAAGGGGCAGATATACACAGGTAACCGTTTTCGTTTTGCGATTAATCCATCAGCTTGGTCACCCCTCGGCAGTATGCTCAGAAACGTAACATTGTCTTCATTAACACAATCAGTCACCATGGCATCCAGTGCCTGTCACATCTAGAATTGTTGGATGTGTAAAACTACTTTTGTCTCAATAATACTTTCAACAGGAAATAGGTTCAATAAATGTGTACCTTTATAGTTTTGAAAGGGCTGATTAGGACCATAACCACAGCTTTAAATTCAGAGCTTTTGATGTGATTAATAATTGACTTTCGCTCTAACTCAGAAAGTGGTCCTTCAGAATCATCACCTCTCCTCAGTTGATCATTCTGAAGTAGAACCTACTAGCAAAACAGAAATCTATATATTAGCCAACATAATATCAAAACCAAAAAGTGCTGATAAGTAATAACCAACTTAGTCCATTTCCTTGGACCAGAATTTCTTCTGCAGTGGCAGCTTTCATATTAGCCATCATCAATAAATTTACTGTCTAATTTTAAAAGTACACTCAACGTCTAATGAGGCGAGACAGTTATTTATTGTTAAAATAAAGTTCTGTTTACATTTCTCTCCATGCCTTGACTTACTTAGAACACCCCAGTGTTGCTCTGCATCTAAAGCAGTAAAGTATTATTGATGCCGTACAGAAGACCATCTTTGCAATCCATCATATAAAAAAATATCTCCTTAAACATTTTTTTTAGGATAATAGACATTTCATATAAAATTTGTAAATACAACAAGCGCACCTTGTGAATGTTTTCTGGAGTCACAGAAATGTTATCCTGTGTTGGTACAAAAAAGCAGCACTTTCCTGTTAAGCAAGTCTCAACCAGCCTGTGGTTTCCCCTGTTCCCTAACATACTCTGCCACGCTCTAAAATACAAATAAATAACAGGATAAAAATGCAAGGCCTTACTTACTTAATGGTGAGATACATTATGACCCATTATGACCCATTATGACCCATCATGACCCATTATGACCCTAACATTTATGAGTACATACCAATTCCTGGGACTGCCGCCTTTTGGTGAACATAGGAAATGGTTTTGTACCACTTTTGGCAAAGAATGTATCAAATTCAAAAGAAAAACACAAATATTCAAATATGGCTAGAATTATATTGAGACTTTTAATAGAGATAAATAGAGATAACACTGTGTTTTGAGTGCGCTATGCTTTGGGAGATGAAAGGAAATTAAAATAATGATTCATATATGAAATAACTCACAGAAGGGGAGTCTAAAATAAAGTCCTCAACAGCAGAAGGCTCCATCATGTCAGCCATGATGTCATGTACGTGTGCAGGAGTAAGAAGCTTTTCCTCTCATCTCATAACTGCTTGTATTTGGCCTAAATGAGGAATTAAAGCTGTTAGTCAACAAAAATAAAGTAAATAGTCCACTGCTATAATTTACCTGTGACGCCTGCAGAGACTGTGATTATGCATTCATTAAAGGACATTTATTTCTAATAAACTTGTCCACTGTCACCAGTGGACCCACACCTTGACGTTGGAAAGAACGCACGCTTTCCGAAAAGGTATCGTTTATGATATTTAAAAAATGGGAAGCATTGTTTTTGTATCAGAATATTATTATTTTCCTTTCTTCTTATTAGAAGAAAGGATTTTTCACCCAGTGAACATTGACGAAAAGCCAGGAAAATTTGCACACCTCTAAAATTTGTGCCTCTACATTCTGGCCATCTCCTTTTTCTAAAATTCCAAAACTTGGCGTGTCAGCGCTCCCCAATGTACAAAAAATGCATTGCGAGATAGGAAATGGCCCCAAATGAAATTTGGCCCAGAGATAGTGACAAGAGAAGTAAAAAAACATTATTATGGCAACGTCGTCCGCACAGCTACCTGTCGGCCATATTGGATCAAAAGTTTCTAAGCATGACTCAATGGTGAAAATGGTGTTGAGGAGTGGGGGATAAAAACTTTTCCAATTTATTTTGATAACTTTCACGGCCTCTGTGCGGCAAAGTCACAAACTGTAGGTAGAAATTCAGAAATTTTGGAAATTTGCTGCCATTGGTGCATACAAAGTCTAAATTGCGTAAAATTTGAATCAGTGGTGGCTAAACTTTGAGCAATCGAATTTACCACCAGACTGCCAATCAGAGTTTGAGTTTCAGTCTCGTGACCATTGCGGAAAGTTCGGTCGCCATGGCGTCTACTACTTCACTGGTAGGTTGCTAAAATGAAAACTTAAACGGTCAATGTTCTTTTAATGTAGCCGTAATTTTATTCCACAGGAATCAGTTAGACAACGAGCATTACAAAGAGAGAGAATTGCCTGAGTGATAGACAAGGAACGGGTGGATATGGTGTTGACCGTTTCATTTTAGCAACCTACCAGTGAAGTAGTAGACGCCATGGAGATCGAACTTTCCGCGATGGTCATGTGACTGAAACTCAAACTCTGACTGGCTGTCTGATGGTAAATCCGATTGCTCAAAGTTTATCCACCAGCGGGCGCTCAAAGGTAACGTAGAATAAAGTCCAAAGAGTGAAGTCTAAATAATGAAGTCTAAAGAATAAAGTCTAAAAGAATAAAGTCTAAAGAATAATATGTAAATATGCATCATATTATAACCCGCACACTTAAACCATTCAGTTAAAAGTATATTTTCTTTCTTAAAAAGCAAAGCATAAGGTATGGAATAGGAAAGACTCTGCTTATGGGGAGCAATGGGAACGATCAGCTCGATTGCGTCAGTCTTGTTTTAACCGGAAATTAATCAGATTTTTGAGACGCTGAACATTTTTACTCCGAATGTATTTGCACTGAATTTAAAAAAAGTAAAACTGTATTTTTAGCCAAGTGAATTTTAAGACATTGTATTTTCATATACTGTTTTTTTTATACACAGTGAAAACTGAATATTAAAGCATTGTATTAAAAAATATAAAAAAATTAAATTACATAAATTCAGTATAAAATAAAAGCTTTGGTAATAAAAACACAAAATAACCTTCATATGATTATGTATTACTGTATTATAAAACACAAAACTTCCAATGAATATAACAGCATCAATTTTAATCATTTTGTCTTATTGATTTGAAACCACTGGCTAAATTAAAGTTTTTTGGCTCCCTCTATCGGTCAAGATTGCACAGGATTTCAATGGATCTATTAAAAACGATTGATTGTTCCATGTGCGGGCTTCACGTCAACGCCAATTGTCCATTTTACAAAAAACAGATCAAATAGTTAATGCACTTGTGGAAATCAGCTAAAATAACACCTACTCAACACGTTCTTTAGTAACTTAAACCAGTTTAGGAGAAAACCTGATTTTATGGATTCATGTGTTCAATTCAATCAATTTCCCTGGGCCTTTAAAACGAGTGCTTTAAATGGCTTTAAGAGACAGGTTAAAAAGTGGCTGGGCGTGTTTGCCAAATCATGGGGGTATGCAAATGTCCGGCTCCATAACGCCGGTAGTTGGCAGGGCCGGCTGATCCGGGGCCAGTTCTGCGGCTGCGCATGTGTCTCGTGGTACACTGCCATTGGTCCAGACACGGCACAATGTCGACCAATGAGAAGCAGACATCTGTTCACCGGAGCCACTCTAAAACATCCCGTGCTCTTCCGTGTGCTCATTCACAACTCGAAAAGGGTGTCGTGAAGACTGCCTCTGGGGTGGAAAATGCAGACTCTTACAATAGTTGCGTTGTTATTTGCAGTATGCAGTATACACGCAACTGTGTACTTTCGGGAGGAGTTCTTGGACGGTGGTAAGTGACGTTAATTATCCAAAGCCGTCATGTAATGTGCAGCGAGTTACGGATATTGTGTTAGCGTCAATGTAAACGATGGTTTGGGGCGCATAACTTTGCCCCACCGTCATTTTTCACTCACTGTAAATGTGTAAACTGTATATTTTGTAAACTGTATATTTGTAAAGTTCTCTCTTGTTAACATGTTATTATCGAAAAGTAATTGCAGCCCCATGCACTAGCCTGTCAACTATACCGAGGCCCAGAAAGGTCGCAGGAGGCCCAAGTGTAACTGAAGTTGCTTTTTTCCAGATGAATGGAGAAGTCGATGGGTGGACTCCAAACACAAGTCTGATTATGGAGAGTTTAAACTCACAGCTGGGAATTTTTATGGCGATGCAGAGAAAGATAAAGGTAAATTGTCACTGTCAATTCCTCCATTAAAAACCATAATAATCACTCAACATTCTTTACAAGGCTGCATTAAACCGAAAGTGAAATGAAATCAAGTATCTGATACTTTGATTAGGTTTTTCCTATCAGTCTGATGTGTTAGTTTCTCTTTCCTTTTTTTTTGTTCTACCTAGGAGTTCCATTCTTGCTTTCTGAAGTTGTAATGTTCTTCTTCCTGTTTTTTATTTTTAATTTTTTTAAATTGCAGGCCTGCAGACAAGTCAAGATGCCCGTTTCTATGCAACCTCTGCCCGCTTTGAGCCATTTAGCAACGAAGGCAAATCCCTAGTGGTGCAGTTTACAGTCAAGCATGAGCAGAAGATTGACTGCGGGGGTGGGTATGTAAAGGTCTTCCCTGCTGACATGGATCAGGCTGACATGCATGGAGATTCCACTTACTACATCATGTTCGGTAAGTTTATCAGTTAAGAAATGACAACCAAGGTAAACGATGCCGAAAGTGAGAATGTGGTGTGAGTTGTTGTTGTTTTTAAAACCAGGTCCAGACATCTGTGGCTACAGCACCAAGAAAGTTCATGTGATCTTTAACTACAAGGGCAAGAATCACCTGATCAAAAAAGAAATTAAGTGCAAGGTATTTCCCATAGACTCACCACCATAATTTTTTCCTCTTTTTGTTTGAATTCATTGGCTAAACGTTTTGATTTCCCTCCACCAGGATGATGAGCTGACTCACCTGTACACGCTGATCTTGAACCCAGATCAGACTTATGAAGTGAAAATTGACAATGAGAAAGTAGAATCTGGCACGCTTGAGGAGGACTGGGACTTCCTGCCTCCAAAGCAAATTAAGGACCCCGAAGCCAAGAAACCTGAGGACTGGGATGACCGCGCCAACATCGATGACCCTGAGGACACCAAACCTGAGGTAAAAATCACAACTAATATGTCAGTATTTTATAGTGCATTCAGTCAAGTATATCTTATAAATACAGACCCTGTTGGCAAGTGTGTCTGCAAACAATACGCTCACTTTAAGGATAAAAAAAGGAAAAATTGTATACATGTTATACTTAAAGTTTGAGGCATTCATAATCCACAGCATAGCCATTGGCTCAGTGTCTTGTGCTATAACCTGTTTTGTTATCTCTAGGATTGGGACAAACCCGAGAACATCCCTGATCCCGACGCCAAGAAGCCCGACGACTGGGACGAGGATATGGACGGGGAGTGGGAACCACCCATGATTCCAAATCCAGAGTACAAGGTAAGATCTTTCCCTGCTCTTATCATACACAGCACACACAGCTTCACATGTTTCTAAAAGTGAATGATTTTGAATTCCAGGGCGAATGGAAACCTAAACAAATCGAAAACCCCGACTACAAAGGAGCCTGGGTGCATCCTGAAATCGACAACCCCGAGTACAGCGCCGACGCCAACATCTACAAGTTTGACAAAATTGCTGTTCTGGGACTTGATCTGTGGCAGGTATGATGGGTTAAAATGTCTTTTATTAATTAAAAATACAATTAAAATGCAATGCATATAATTTTTTTTTGCTTCAGGTGAAATCTGGTACGATTTTCGACAACTTCCTGATCTCTGACGACGTGAAAGAAGCAGAAGAAATCGGAAAGGAAACATGGGGTGCTACTAAGGTAATGTAATGCAGATGAGCTTTTACAATATAACAAACGATGAATTAAGGCTAGAATTTGAATTCAATTTTGCACTCTGACTTCCTTCAATAGGAACCAGAGAAGAAAATGAAGCAGGAACAAGATGACATAAAACGTAAAGAGGAAGAGGAGAGAAACAAGGCGCAGGAAACTGAAGAGGCTGACGATGAAGATGAGCAAGGAGATGATGGGGATGACGAAGACGACGATGATGATGATGAAGATACTAAAGATGAAGAGGAAGAACTTTCGGAATCTGATGAAGCCGCAAAACTCAAAGACGAGCTCTGAGTTGACTGTGAAAATGTGAAATTAGTTTATTGTGGTGCACTTCTGTGGAGCCTCTGTCCTCCATTCCCAGGCATTTTGTGGCTGCTGTGCATCCTTTCTCTGGGAATGGAGCACAGGACCCCTTTTATAGAAGGGTGAAATAATATAAGGAAGTGGAATTCATTGTTGTAAGTTAATTTTGAAGTTGTCCATGTCCCCGCTTTTAAAATTACTTATCAGTCTAATCTCAAATGGTTTGCTTTGGTTTCTTTCAAGTCACTAACTCCTTCAGCAACATCTCGAATGTTCAGCTCTTTGTCATTCACCAACTGATCTGATAAAATTTAAGCTTTTGAATATAAAAAGTAGGTTTTGACATTGTAATTGCTGCAATAGCAAATTCATTGCTATGGAAATTCAAACTTGGACTGAAGTAATTTATTTTGGTCCTGGCACTGACCTCTGTCCAATACTGGAAATGAATCCTGAGTGCTAAACGAGATTGTATGTCGACAATGAAGCTGCTTGAATGTTTTTCTTTTTTTTTTTTTCAAACTATTGGTGAAACCCCACGTTTCTTTTCACAACATAATTCACAACTGTTTGCTTTTTTATTGGACGTAATGTCAATACCAAAGTTTTTATTAAAAGATTATAACCATAAAACAAACCTGTGTCACTGATACATTTTCACACCAACTGTCAATGTTGTAGTAAACCGTTGTCTGTCTGACCTATAGAAAGCTCCATGATGATTCAGAGTCGTCTGGTAAATAAGGCTGCATCATGGAACAGCGCAGTGAGCTAGAGTTATTGTCTTATTTAATTCCGTTCTCAGTTGTGATGCACCGACCATCTCAATTTAAATGCTTCTTTTCTAGAATAAAAATATTATATTTACTATTTACTATTGGCCTGTCAAGTTTCTTGATATTGATAAAGCTTATGTTCTGAACTGCGGTTGTGATGGTGCTGCACTGACCCCTGATTAACCAGTGATACTCAATTTAAAAATGTGATACTTTTCTATCGAAGTGCTCAGTTTAAAAATGTACTTCTGTAAATATTTATTTTTATACATTTTGGAGAACAGTAGTCAATTGTTTTTTGCCCCCAGGTAGGAGTAACATCCATGAACATGCTTAAGAATCATTAAAAAAACAAAAACACTTTACAGTCATGTTCAAAATGTAGTGGGGTAGAAAGTACAGATACCTGAAAATGTACTTAAAACAGTGATTTAGTTAAAAACAAATTCAAGTGATTAAATCTTAATAATAATATCAATGTTTTTTATTGTATTTTCTCGCTTCTGAGGGTGTTTTTTTTATTGTATTTTCTCGCTTCTGTGGGTGTTTTTATTGTATTTTCTCGCTTCTGTGGGTGTTTTTTTATTGTATTTTGTCGCTTCTGTGGGTGTTTTTTATTGTAGGTGTTTTTTATTGTATTTTCTCGCTTCTGAGGGTGGTTTTTTTATTGTATTTTCTCGCTTCTGAGGGTCTTTTTTATTGTATTTTCTCGCTTCTGTGGGTGTTTTTATTGTATTTTCTATTGTATTTTCTCGCTTCTGAGGGTGTTTTTTAATTGTAGGTGTTTTTTATTGTATTTTGTCGCTTCTGTGGGTGTTTTTTATTGTATTTTCTCGCTTCTGTGGGTGTTTTTTATTGTAGGTTTTTTTTATTGTTTTTCTCGCTTTTGTGGTGTTTTTATTGTATTTTCTCGCTTCTGTGGGGTGTTTTTTTATTGTATTTTCTCGCTTCTGTGGGTGTTTTTTATTGTATTTTCTCGCTTCTTGTGGGTGTTTTTTTTTTATTGTATTTTCTCGCTTCTGTGGGTGTTTTTTAATTGTATTTTCTCGCTTCTGTGGGTGTTTTTTATTGTATTTTTCTCGCTTCTGTGGTGTTTTTTTTATTGTATTTTCTCGCTTCTGTGGGTGTTTTTATTGTATTTTTCTCGCTTCTGTGGGTGTTTTTTTATTGTTATTTCTCGCTTCTGTGGGTGTTTTTTATTGTATTTTCTCGCTTCTGAGGGTTTTTTTTAATTGTAGGTGTTTTTTATTGTTATTTGTCGCTTCTGTGGGTGTTTTTATTGTATTTTCTCGTTCTGTGGGTGTTTTTATTGTAGGTGTTTTTATTGTATTTTCTCGCTTTTGTGGGTGTTTTTTATTGTATTTTCTCGCTTCTGTGGGTGTTTTTTATTGTATTTTCTCGCTTCTGTGGGTGTTTTTTATTGTAGGTGTTTTTTATTGTATTTTCTCGCTTTGTGGGTGTTTTTATTGTATTTTCTCGCTTCTGTGGGTGTTTTTTTATTGTATTTTCTCGCTTCTGTGGGTGTTTTTTTATTGTATTTTCTCGCTTCTGTGGGTGTTTTTTATTGTATTTTCTCGCTTTCTGTGGGTGTTTTTTATTGTATTTTCTCGTCTGTGGGGTTTTTTTTATTGTATTTTCTCGCTTCTGTGGGTGTTTTTTTTATTGTATTTTCTCGTTTCTGTGGGTGTTTTTTTATTGTATTTTCTCGCTTCTGTGGGTGTTTTTTTATTGTATTTTCTCGGCTTTTCGTTGGGTGTTTTTCGATTGTATTTTCTCGCTTCTTGTGTGTTTTTTAATTGTATTTTCTCGCTTCTGTGGGTGTTTTTTATTGTATTTTCTCGCTTCTGTGGGTGTTTTTTATTGTCGGTGTTTTTTATTGTATTTTCTCGCTTCTGTGGGTGTTTTTATTGTATTTTCTCGTTTCTGTGGGTGTTTTTTATTGTATTTTCTCGCTTCTGTGGGTGTTTTTTATTGTAGGTGTTTTTTATTGTATTTTCTCGCTTCTGTGGGTGTTTTTATTGTATTTTCTTGCTTCTGAGGGTGTGTTTTTTATTGTATTTTCTCGCTTCTGTGGGTGTTTTTATCTCGACGTTTCTTTCTTCCATCTCGGTGTCACCGCTCGTGCCCGTCACGTCAAGAGGCGTGTGCGCGCTCCCGTCACACACCAGGAAATATGGCGGCGCTCATGACACTCAGCCAGGTAACAACTCACTTTACACCGAGAGAAACGTCTCTTCTCCACTAATAACGGACAAATAACTCACCCGTTTGAGCAGCGTCTAATCTGCGAACGGTGTCGGTGTTGAACTTGTCTTAATCGGGGGGGAAATGAAGCGGAAAAGTTAGGTTTTGGACAAGTTAATGTTAGCTAAAGTTACACTGTCCGTTTAAATGAAGTCTGTCAATAACACTGCAAGCATCAGGTGCACCAGCAACAGTGACACAACTATTGTTAATTCACGTTGTTTGCTCTATTCTGGAATTCTTTACGATTTTCTGACGTGCATTTATATGTTATTGCATGATGAGTGATATCTAGGATGCGTTTTATGATCGATTTATTGTATTGTATTCTTTTTCCACAGCTTTCAAATGGAAATCCAGCTTATGAAAACTATTACAGACAGGTAGAAACTCTTTAAGCGTAACAAAGTCTGTTCATGTACTTTGTAATTGTAGCAATAGTAATGAATGTCTGTTTTATGTGCACATTTGTAGCTGGACCCAGGAAGCACAGGCAAAATCTCAGCTGGCGATGCTGCACAGTTCCTTAAGAAGTCCGGGCTTTCGGACAGCACTTTGGGAAAGGTATAAACAATTGTAAAAATGTATAAATGATTGTAACCAGATCGTAATTGTTATTTGGTCTAATACAGACTCGAAAATATGTGTCAAAATACCTTTTAAAACAAAGTCTGATGTATTATTAAATGCAAATGTAAAAGAATAATTAAAATTTTCAGATAAATGTACAGTATTGTTAAAAAAAAAAACATGCACTGCAGTAAAAAAGTAGTTGGTTTGTATCCATAATGAGTTTTCTTTTCAACCTTCTACTGTTCAATAACAAAAATTAGTCAAAGAAAAAGTACCCATTATAAATATTTACCAGAAAAATTATTGTCCATCTATAATTTATTTAACAATAAATCGATATGGTAATGATGGGTCAAAATATCTGTTAAACAACCCAACATACAAAAGAGAGGCGCATGAGGAGGGCGGAGGGAAAGAGGAAGCTCCGGTAACAAACGACGAGCACAGCCTGCTCCGTGCGTCCTGAAGTCTCTACCGCTCGCCTCCTCTATTTATTAAAAATTAGGAATGCCTTAGCTACACCTCCCACTGTTGCTCTAAAGGGAGGGGAGCACACAGCAACAGTGGGGAAATACAGATGCATGAATCAGTAGTTTCAGTAATCATCCGGCGTGGCCTTCTGTTATTGCTGGTTCTCTGGTTTTTGCCACAACTCTGCTTTGTCGCGCGCTCCTCTGCAAAAGTCTCATAAGCACATGATTAAAGGCACTTGGTGAAATGTATTAAGGCACACAATGAACGATAGTGAGATAAAGTATGTATATTTATTCCAACAGGTAATTATTGTGACAGGCCTATTGTGTAATCCCTCATATACGTTCAGGACTCGGGAGTGGACACTGTATTTGAAATGAATTGTTTTAAATAAATCATTGCTGAATAGTCGACTTCTAAAATTGTTTGTTGCAACCCCAGTAATAACCATATACATTCTTTGTTTTATATAGATTTGGGATCTTGCAGACTCTGAACGAAAGGGCTATTTGGATAGGAGGGTATGATATTTCCTATTAAAAGTTGACTGAGATTGATCACTGTAAAGCAATATTGCCCTAATTGTTGTCTTCTACTTCTCAGGGTTTTTTCATAGCTTTAAGACTTGTGGCTTCAGCACAAGGTGGAAATGACATCAGCCTCAACAACCTCAACCAAACACTGGCAGCGCCTACATTTGTGAGTTATTAATAAACATAATCTTACTGTATTTCTCTCAGTGACAGTGAAATTAGTAACGATGTTTCCGAGTTTAACACCATCGCTGCTTTACAGAAAGACACTAGTAGCCCCTTATTAACCGTGTCGTCTTCTGCGCCAGATTCTCAGTGGGCTATAAGGGTAAGAGTACACCAATTTAAAAAAAACTATAACAAAGTAAAATGCGTTAAAAGAACTGCATTTGTGTGTGTTGTTTTAGGCCGATGAAAAAGGAAAGTTTGAAGGCATTTTTGAGAGCCTGACTCCTGTAAACGGTTTGCTTTCTGGAGACAAAGTCAGGCCGGTTTTAATCAACTCCAAACTACCTCTTGACACATTGGGAAAGGTGAGTGTAATGATACGTTTCTATACATTTAAACTGGCTTTGTTATTAAACGTGTAACATAAACCCTTTGTTGTGTTTTTTTTCTACAGATTTGGGATCTAAGTGACGTTGACAAAGATGGGAGCTTGGACAAGGATGAGTTTATTGTGGTGGGAAATTGCTGCTTGCCGCTAAATGACTTGTTCCCATTTATTTAATTAATTTTTATTTAATTGATTTTACATTGCATTGCATTGCACGAGCTGATGTTGTATTTATAAATGCTGTAGCCCTTCGTATTTATGGACTTTTAATGGCTTCTCTGGCACAAGAATTTCCATCTTGGATTAATAATAAGATAAAATGTTGTCTTTTATTTATCTGTGTTTCAAATGTAAACCGCGGCCTTTATAGTTCAGTTGCTTGCATTTATTCTAGGCTATGCACCTTGTGTATCGGGCGATGGAGAAGGAGCCTGTCCCGACAGCATTACCGCACTCGCTCATACCGCCCTCGAAAAGGAAGAAGACTGCGGGGGCGTTGCCAGGCGCAGTGGCTGTTTTACCTGGTTTCGGTGGGTTCTCGCCCGGGTCGGCTCTTCTCAAAGACTCCCGGCGCTCCACTCCTCCGCTGGCCAACACTCCGCCTCCCGCCACTGTCAACATCTCTCCTAAGCACTCCTTCAGATCCTCCCCACAGGTACGGTTAATGAAACTGTGTCCGCTAACGCGAATGACGAAAACTGTTACTGATGCCAGTTTTTGAGAGCTCATGATGCCAAATATTAGTCTATTGAAATGACTGTTAATAGATTGGTGGGCCAATAATTACATATCGGCTATCAAGTTTAAAGCTCCAGCATAGGCCCATCATATTGTTTGGAAATAATTTGTTTGGTTGGTTGTGAAACGAGGTTGTGGATGTCTAAAAATCCTTGCAATAGATATATTTCTATTATTATACTACATTATTATGCACTGTATAGGCAAGTTTATAGCAATTTCAAATGTCTAATTTTAGGGAAATTGTGAAAGTCTCCCTCTATGGTTTAAAAATAAAAAATACTGGCCATGTGAAAATATTGTTGATTTTTTAAAATTGAATTTTTCTGTTCAACATTTACTGTGTTATGCCAAGAGTCCTGTGATGCCTACATTAACGTTTGAAGGGGAAACCTGAGACGTCACAGGCAAACGATAAATAATGCATGTTAAGTTGAAATGTCAACTGGGTTTCGCAGGAGGTCGTCATTTGTAAAATTGTTTTGTATTGTACTGAAAAGAGTGACATCTTGAGAAGTTTGTGGAGAAAAGTGCAGTGAAACTATGAAACTTCTGTCTGCAAATATCTCCACCCTGTACAGTATCACAACCAGATACCTTTTGTTGGACTGGAAGAAACTGAGCTGTCCCGGTATAGATGGCAGTTCATTTATGTAATCAAGTAACTTACGGTTTTTAGTTTTGATGCATTTCTTAGTGGACCTTTCAAAGTCCACTGTGTTTTTTAAATTTATTTAACAGTAGTTAAATAAAGAAAAAAAAAAGAATTAATTTTAACAAGTACGACATTCAGACAGTAAAACACAACCGCCAAATCAACATGACACAATTTGTTTGGCAGTGGTAGAGGCCAAAAAGGCTTTTACAGACAAAAAGTAAAGCAAATCAATGGAAATTTTAAAAGGTCATTGCAAATATGAAAAATTTGTCCAAGATGCAAGAGTCTGCCAGGAAGTTAAAAATAATCTAGAAGCTATGTCTTATCTCTGTTGAAAGCATTGTATAATAGAAGTGATGCCTATTAATTAGATTCTAGAGCAGGTCTATTCAACTTAATTTTCCCGAGGGCCAGATTTCTCTGAGGGCACAGGCCTGCTCATTTGTATTGATACAAAAAAAAAATCCTAATAAAAGGTCACATTTTGCCCAGTTATTAAAATTTTTAGAATGATTTTGAGCATTATCACAACTAGAATAAGCGCACCAGGTTTAATAAAGAAAGTACTTTTATGTTGAGAATGTAAGTCTATTGTGTAAAACCTTGGAACTAAAAACAAGCATTTGTTGTTATTATTGTGGTATTGAGATCAGGGAGAGAGGAGAGGATATTCATTAGTATTTAAATTGAGTTTAACATTTTTGTATCGTGACTACACTAAAATAGGCTATTACGTGCTCTTCGCTTATGCCTCACCATGGGTTTCAGAATTATGAGAAAGTAGGGCCGTTTCCATGTCAATTTAAAACTAGGTATTACATATAACATTTTGCATATTACAGGAAGCTGAAACCCATAAATACTTTATCATTATTTTCTTTAAAGAGAAAGTTTAGTTGTAACATGACTCCGTGAGTTGTTCAGTGTCAGAGGAAGGACTTGTTTTGCCACATTGTTGAGGCCTCTTGCCCTACAAGTTTGTGAATTATTATTGTTACAACTATCTCCTAACCACAACCGTCTGAGAAGCTGGTTTCCCGTAAAAGTCTCATTCCCCTAGTTGTTTGATTTTACTCTTGACCTCTGCATTGAGAATGTTCTCTATTAAATGTTAGAAAATGCCTAATTTACATGCATTGTATTCCAGACCAAGTATTTTCTGATGTTTTGATGCTGGTGTGCTTTTTTCTCATTTTGTCTGCAGCCGACAGTAAACTGGGTTGTCCCTTTGGCGGACAGGGAGAGGTACGATGAGCTGTTCAGAAAAACAGACGCAGATGGAGACGGGCTGGTCACTGGGTCTGAGGTCATTGAGATCTTTATGCAGTCCACTCTGTCACAGACCATGCTGGCTCAGATTTGGTGAGACACATTTACACATGAAACACTATCTTTTTCCTATTCAGCTCAGGTAGGAATTAGCCCCGAGGATGCTTCCATGAGCTGTCGATGAAGGAGAAGCTTGTATTTCTTGTAACCAAAGGTTTGGTAAAAACAGTTTTCCACCAGAAATGTGGTTTGGAAGTTTTTGGTCATGTTCAGGTGAAGCGGTTCCTTCGGGGGCTTCACTAAAGCCCTCTGACAGGCTTGGGCCTCTTGGTTCAGTGACACAACTGCACATTTAGGCTAATTTGCATTGCAAAAATTAGACTACTCTATTCCTTGATTTTAAGAAACTTAGTGGTTGTTTTATGTCACCTTTCACCTTTCAGAATAAAAATAAATTAACAATTGCACAATATGACACACAAAAAATCTTAACACATATTCTTTTTCGGAGCAAATTTGAGCGAAGCCCATGGAAGCAAAGTCTTATATTTCCTGTTCAGGCCTCTTCATTGTTTTCCTAATCTTTTGGCGTGATCTGGTGGACAAATCATAAAATGACATTTCCATATTCTGAACGCCAGTGCTGAAGACACTGGAAGTGTGTTTTTCTCACTTCAAAAGGAAAGAATAGCATTTGTAGAAAACGGTGTATTTGAATTAAGCAATATTTTTCTGGGCACACTGTATAATAAAAACCATTGCAGATGCTGAGAGAATAAAGTAGATCTGAAATGTATAAGCATCAAACTAGGGTTGCAACTAATGATGCATTTGGTAATTGATTAGTGTAGCGATTATTATTTTGATTAATCGATTCGTTGTTTAGAACTCGAAATGCCGGGAAATATTAGATTTTTACTCACTTGTTCCTAGACAAATCTGAACTTGATCTGTTTGAGGACATTCTGCTGGAGAATAATTGTAGATGAAAACACAAACTCATACATTTCCTGTGACATTTTGTCAGACTCCAAAACATGCCACTGAGAGAAAAGGAGAGGACTGCGAGAAAAGGTTTTATTGCTCAGAAAGAGCAGGAATAGACCAGTATATAGTATATAGTATATAGTATATAGTATATAGTATAGAGTATAGACCAGTTAACGATTGTTCGATTACCTAATTAGGTGACAACAATTTCTACTATCTATTAGTTGTGATTAAACGATAAACTTGTTGTGGTCCTATATCAAACCTCAGCATTAAGTATGATCAAAACATAAAGTTAAATAACTCTGTGTAATCCCTCATTCAGCCTGTAGTGGTCATGGTAGAAAAGGATTCAAAGGCGTTCATCTGGGCCAGGGGTGTCCAAACTTTTTTCACAGAGGCCCCATTTTGAAACTTACTCGGAGCAGAGGGCCACAGACAACCCGACAATGAAGAGAATCATTCATTTTACATTTGACCTTGTTTTGATGAGCCTCCCCACGTTTAATAAGACTTGGAACATTAATATTAGGTTGGTATAACATCATAATGTTTGAATTCTTCCAATTTTACAGTAAAAAGTACAACTTTTTTATGTTTGGACCAACTTAGCAGGAAGCTGGAGGGCCAAAAAAAATTGGTCTGAAGGCCGCATTTGTCCCCCGGGCCGTAGTTTGGACATGCTTGATCTGGACGCTGCTTTTGAAATTTTAAAGTTTCGACTGCCACCCGGAAGTCATTTTCAATCTGAAAATACTGGTTTACGGAGCTAAAATGTGGAACTTTTAAATATTTTCTACCATGGAGTAAAATGTCGAAAACACTGTCTATAATGGCTATAAAGGCCATATTAAGTATATTATGTTTTTACTTATTCTATTTAAAGGGGTCTTGCTGACACAAAACAGACAGGGACACTGAACCGTGAGCGGTTCGCTCTGGCCATGCACCTGATCCAACAGAAAATCACGAAAGACCTGGACCCTCCGACAGCTCTGACCCCTGATATGATCCCCCCCTCTGAAAGGACCAGTGCTGGGGTCGTGAGTACATCTGTCTGCGATTCTGTCCACTCCTTTTCTGCTGCTGAATTATACAATCATAAATGTAGTACTGCGTAAATGTAACTGAGGTTGAGTGAACACTACACATGGTGATCGTTATTGTATTTATTTAGTCTGCAAAAATGATCTTACAAATTTGAAATGTCTGTCAAATTAATCTCAAAAGTTTCAAAATATCACCATTTATTCTTATTTGAAAGTTTAAAGCATAACCTTTTTCATTTTTTTTTCTTTAATCAACTCTTTTCATAGCATTTCTTACTCTAAATGAAATGTATTCTGACTCTGCATTACTTCAGAACAACATTCACAATATTATCTCAATTTTAATGTATTGCCCACTCCCTATACACATTTACACAGTACTATAGCTCTTCTGATTTGGCATTTAAAAGTGATTATGCTGTTGTGTTTTGCTTGTTTGTATCCTTTCCCAGGGCTATACAGGGCTTATGTCAGCCATGAGACCTGAACTTGCTCCCCTCTCTAATTTTCGCAGAGTGAGTCACCAGGTGGCGCCGTTGTCCGTCTTTTTCCTCTTACTGCACTGCATGTCTCATATAACTGTTTCTTATGAGTTTTTTAGTATTTCTGTGGGTCTGTCCATTTGTTATTGCGCTTCACAATCTGCGTATATGTCTCTGCCAAAGGAAATATAAAAGTTCTGAATTATGTTTACTGTTTGCAATCAATTTCATTTGGCTGGAAATTCCCTAAGTTTCCCGAGCTTTAGTTCTGTGAGGAAAATGCTGCCATCTGCTGTAGAGTTTAACCCATAACCTGCCTTAACATCATCTCCGTCTCCAGATTTGGCCATAGGAATCACTCCAACTATCAGTGGTGGAAGAAGCACTCAGTTTTGTTAAGTAAAATAACAGCTCGAGAAGCAAAAAACAAACTTGAGTAAAAGTATTGCTTAAAAACAAGCTCTGTTGTAGTATAAGTATTGAGTTTCCCCCTTTTAATAATGTACTTTTATAGTAAAACGTATATAAAACACATTTAGAGAACCGTTACAGCGTTAAAGTACTTTTACTTCTGTACTTTGTTACTTTCTACCTCTGCAAATCAGATTCTATTTACTTGGAAATATATTAAGAGGTAAAAGTGGTCAACTAAATAGTTTTGTATTTATTTAGAACTAAAATAGTTTTCTATAGGAAAACTACTTCATTGCAGAATCCATGTAATTTTACTGTTGAACTACTTCTCTGTTTACTATCTCATATTCAGTAAAGCACTTTAACATAAGTACATTTCTTATACTTACTACACTGAAACAATACGACCTCTACTGTTACTAAAGTCAGGCTGGGCACGTTTTTTCCCCCCTTTTGATTTGTATCTTATTAAAAACCAAAAAAATGTCTTTCAGTATTAATTTTCTGAGCATAATCAATACAGACTTTTAATAATTGTCATTTAGTCCAAAGAATAATCACATTTCTTCCTCCAAAGTCTGAACTCTGCTCCAAACTGCACGCTTTTTAATGACAGAGGATTGACCACAGAGCTCTCCATTTAAAACAACAACATATTACTGAAGATTTTGAAATGAAGTAATTTAGAATATTCCATTGTATATATGTATGTTTTTCACTTTGCCATTATACCATTTAAAATGAAAAAAACTCCAGCTTTGATTTACATAGTTTACATTCCGATGTCGCGCTATTGTTAGTAGTAAAACCGTTACAGGTCCTCCTTGAGTTCTCACGTGCCTAATTTTAAAATATGACCTTATTACACGCTGCATGAAATTCTCCTGCATTGTCCGACATTCATATCTCTTTATTCGTGTGCTCTGTCTTCCATTGTGTCTGTGGTTCTCTAGTCATGCAAGGTGTTTAGATTTCCTTCCTGTGTCTTTTGTTTTGGCAGACGGAGCAGTGGGGAGCGGGCGACCACGTCTCCACTCAGTCACATTTACAACGTTTCCCACATGTTTAGAAAAGTTTAGGGGGCCAATAATAGTATCAACAAATAATATACCATACTTTGTCTTAGTTTGAAAGAATAGGGGGATTTTTGTAATGTTGGTAAGTTACAAAAACGGGAACCAAAAAGCAAAATTTTGATCTAAATGCTAATATTTTCTGTGCAACCTGGTTCGAAGGCTATGTTTAAAAATAAAAGTTCAAAATATAGGGTTAGTCCTGAGCCGTTGTGGCAAAGAGTGTCGCCACTATCAGCCAAACTTACCCGCATGTTTTGGACTAGGTATCAGACTATATACTGCATTTGGAGATTTATTTTCTGTGAGTTTTCTGTGTCTAAACCGGTGGGAAACGCTCCACACTAACATCACTGCCACCTCTTTAATCTTCACGTTAAGGTGTTTGCATGTTTTCCCGCTGCACATGACTCCCATCACTGTTGTGGCTGATGTTTTCTGGCGTTTGTGCCTCAGGAAAGCAGCAGCTCCGCGGGCCCCGTGGAGCTGACGGGGAACAAAGAGCTGGATGACCTCAGCCAGGAAATAGCTCGGCTGCAGAGGTGAGCCCTGAGCCATGTTTGGTCTCCTCCAGGGTTTAAAAGTGCACATGTAACTTTTCTGATGAGAGCCACCACCTGCTTGTCTCTATGGAGATTTATTTATTAGTTTATTTAAGGGACAGAACAGAGAGCTTTACCACATTTAAAATAGTAACAGATGCCATGTTTATAGGCCATCTAACCAAAGGCTAATTTTCACTCTTGTTTCCTTACATAAAACAGACAAAAGCAGTAACGCGTAGACACATGTGTAATTTTTACATTAACAAATTTACAAAAATTACACATTTGCAATGGCTTTATTGTTCCCGATCTGTGAATGCGCTTTGACCAAAAGTGCTCTTCCCTTTAGCTGCTAACTTCTGAATCATTTTACCCACAATTTCTAAAGCTAGAGATTTTAAGATAAAGTACTTCATTTTTAAGACTTAATGAATGGTGCTTTTCTATAACAACAGTGCTATCTCATTTACTTTTTGTACATTAGTTTAAAGCCTGTTTGTAGAGAGGTTACACTTTTCATGCCTGCCTGCCTGGCCCCACATAGTGATGCAGTATGAGTAGTGGGAGCGGATTATTGCATGGAAGTACAACTGGCAGCATTAATAGACAGACATGGTCTTATTAGACAGAATCTGTTCGAATTAGGCCTAATAGTCTTAATTTTTTTTTTTTAATTGCTTTTCCCTCCAATATTCTTAAGCTTGTCTGTCTGTTCTTTCTGTGAGTAGAATAGACTTGCCTCTCCTCAAATCTGGCCTGAAACCTGGCCTGGTATTGTCAACTGAAAAGTTGGTGCCCCTTTTTAAAAGATGTTTGTATAAGGGATCTTTATTGTTTTGCTTTCTGTTCCATTTTAGTTTCATTTTAATATGCAAGTGTTTTTTATTGTAGCTTGTATTAAAAAAAACGACACCTGTTAGACATTAGGCCATTGTTGTGTAATTTATAATGATTCAATACTTATTTACCAATGTTGTTGTCAAAGAGCTTTGAGGACAGCTCCTTTTCGAAAATCCTGGAGTGAACTCAGTCAGTGAAGTCTCAAACATCTAGCTGTGGTTCTCCTACCCCCTCAAATGACCTTTTTGTGAAATTTAGCATAATATGATAATAAAGTGCAGCATTGAACTGCATATTAAGATTCTTAAGTCTTCTGAGGATATTGAGTTGTCCTTGTCCCTTCCTGTAAACCACATCAGTATGTCTGACCTCGTCCAGCTATTGTTGTCTACAACCACTCCATGAATATGTAATTTAAAGCCTGAAAGAATCTGCTAAAACTAATATTTTACCCTTTAGCTTGTAAAGTTATTGGCGTCAATCTGTATCGTAGAATGTGCTCAAAACCATCTAGTGTAAACAGAAATCTGGATACACACCAGTAAAAATCCCTTTGTGCTCGAGGTTGTTTAATATTACCATATGTTGCAATCAATTGGGACCATGTTTTTCTGTAACATAGTAACAAACCCATTGTAATGATGAGTACTCGTGTTTAGTTGTCTTCATTACACAATTTGTTTAAGCATTTGCTACATACCTTTTTGGCCTTTTTAAGCGCATCCTTAAAGCCTTCGAGCGGCACTTTGTCACCCAGTTAATTTGTTGCCTACTGTAAACCAGACATTATGTTTACATCAACAGAAGCAACACATCATAAACAGGACTTACTATATGCTCATTAATTTCAGGAACAGGAAAACAAACCATGAACTATACTGGCTTTTACCTCTCTGTTATGTGTTGGAAAACCCCGTCCTCGCTCCCCAGGCACGTTAAATATTACCACATTACTCAGATTACTGCCAAATGTTAATGTCAAGTGCGAGGAGTTGCTTTGGTTTAAAAAACATAAATGGCTGCACCTCATCTTCGCCTTTTGTTGCTTGTTTTTTTCCAGAGAGAAGTTCATTTTGGAGCAGGAGATTAGGGAAAAGGAGGACAGCATGCGAAGACAGAATAGTGAAGTTCAGGTAAGGTTATGGTGGGTAAAGTTGAGAGTATCTTCATTTGTATTCTGTTTCAGATGTCCCTTAAAGCTACAGCACCCAAAATATCTTCTTGTCCCAGTTCGTACTCTGCCTAAAACGCTTTCAGTTTCTCCAGTTGGTCTTTGTAACGCTACCTATACAAAATAATATAATAGAAACAAACATTATCCTCCCATTTGCAATGCTTTGGATTCCTCACACACATAAAACAGCTGATGTTAAATGAATTAAAGTTTCAGTAAAACACTTCGCCGTTAGCATCATCCACAGAGAGAGAACAGACAAAGTTGCTAAAAGATGCTAGTCGTACGACCGATTCTGCTCTCTGATGGCACGGGCACAACCTAGTTCATTAATCTTGATTTGGGGGCGGCACATATTGTGGCAAAGTTGTTGGCATTCTTCACAGCTTTTCAGTAAGGAGATTCCCATTTCTGTGGTCTGTGTGGAGTTTACCACCAAGCCGGTCCTGGTGCCGGTGCCAGGTTCAGAAGCGGTTCTGCTATTTTCCACTCAAAAAGGCTGGCTCTTGGTGCCAAAAGCTGGTTCCGTCTCTGCACCGGCAAACAATGGAACACTAAACATAAAGCTTGTATATTATAGTAATCACTTAGTAAACACAAGTAATGGTGAGGCCAAAAAAAGTCAGGTTTAACTGAAATACAGCCAAAAACTAGAGGGTCTGTTGGGAGAAAAACAACCAAATGCTAACAGATGGCTAGTAAACCTGTATTTAGTGGAAAACCAAACTGGCACAGTACAGAACCAGCACCAGCCTGGAACCGGCTCGGAACCCTCCCAGAACCTGCACTTGGAGGAAAGAGGGGTATCTCTGTCTGAATGGGTTCTCCTGCACACTCTGATTTACCCTATCAACCTAAAACACGCACAATCATACACTGACTGCTATTCACGTACACGGATATAAAACTGTAAGTCAAACTGGGCCAGCCCCCCAAAGCTTAGACAATCCTAACACCGTTTACGACTCTTACTCCAGGATTTGCAAAACATAAAAGATGCTGACAGCGTGAAGCGGTCTGATTTTAATGCATCTTTCCCTTCATGTAAAACACTTTGGAAATTACTTTGTATAAATAGAGCTCTACAAATGAACTTGCCTTGTGTGGCTTATGCTCAATGGGAGGAGAAAGGAAATTTACTTATTACTCAAGTATGAGTACTGTTACTTCACTCAAAAAGTATTCAAATAAAAGTAAAAACTGTCAGTAAACTGTACTGTAAAATACAGTATCATGTCTTCAAAAAGTTACTTGAGTAAATGTAACTGAGTACTCTGAACATAAAGTTATCGCCATAATATGACGGTGTGTTTGTGTTCAGGAAATGCAGAGCGACTTTGACCGAGAGAGCGTTGGACTGCAGGACCTGGAGACGCAGAAGCAGAACGCCCACAGTCGGCTGGAGGAGATGGAGCAGCAGCGCGCGAAGCTGGAGGGAATGCTCAATGACGTCAAACAGAAGTGCCAAGAAGAGAGCCAGATGGTCAGAAAGCTCCCTAATAAAAATAACATGTTTATAGCAAAGTTTCCCTTCAGGTGCCATGGTAATGCACATGTGGACTCAATTTAACCACGGGCCGTGCTCACAAAAACACGTGTTCCCACATTTTACATGTGGAGCAAGTTAGAGGGCTGGACATAATCAGAAAAATGACATTATGTTTACATGAATGCATCTGCGATGAGTGATGGCAAAAATATGGAATTAATGGCCTCAACTAAGATGTGCTACATTTTGAACGAGGGAAAACAATTGTTTTACTGAGCAACCACAAACAACAACAAATTTTTTCATGCGATCGGAAATTTGAAATTTGATACTTAATTATTCTGTATTCTTATTAAGTATTCTGCCAGTGCAATGCAAACAGATGTGTTTTGAAGAGAATAGTGCAGATATTGACACTTTGTCATTCATTGTATTTTTGCTGTTCTATTTATATATATTATGATATTACCGGTGTGTAAGTGCATGTTAAGTGCACTGAGTAACTTTTCTTTTCGGGTGGAGGATAAACCTGTCTTGAATGTATTTTTGAACAATAAAAACATCTGCCATTGAAATAAATGCTATAGAAGTTTAATGCCATACTGTGGAACATTCCAGGCAAAGCAGTAACATCTCCATGGGCACTAATGTGGCAGACTCTGAGAGAATGATGCACCTTTAAGTTGCCATAAAGAACTTGCAGCCAAACAACATTTTGTGAAAAGAGCATTTGTTCCAGAAAGTATTCTGGAACAAAAGTGTTCTTTTGAAGGTTTTAGTATAAAAACTTCTGAAATTGTTTTATACTTTACTTATTATGAATCTTTTGTCCAGATCTCGTCCCTTCAGACCCAAATCCGTTCTCAGGAGAGCGACATGCGCAGCCAGGAGGACAACATGTCCCAGACCAAAGCAGAGCTGAACCGACTGCAGGACGAGGAGACTCGACTGGAGCAGAATCTGCTGTCGGGACGCGTGCAACTGGACAGCATCGTCAAGTCCATGAAAACCACCCAGGACGAACTCAACCAGGTCTACGCATAGAACGCAAATTAAACACATCATATATCTTTTTAAAATTATACTTTGGAACTGCTTCTCACACAATAGATAATTATTCGTCTTCTGGCTAATTCATTTTTACATTGTACATTATACATTATTGTATTGTTAATTCTATAATTAAATAACACAACATCATACGGTCTGTTTCTTCTATGGATCACGAGCAATAGACAAGTATATCCTTCTACAAAGTATATCCCCATGAAGATGTTATTGCTTTGCCAAAATATTCCACATTATGGCTTTGAATGTATTTATCTCCATGGTTACATTATGGGGACATTGTAATTGGCCTGGTAATATCTGTGGAGAGGCGTCCCCACTCACAGAATGCATGTTTTCAAGTTCTTTTTGAGCAATGAAAAATAACATCTTTATGGAGACAATCAGGTGGCAGACCCATCAACAAAAAAGTTGCATAGTGCACCTTTTAATATAAAAGCTAGAGACTGAATAGTTGCTGGCTGACCATCAGTCCATTTGTGTTGCAGGCTCGCAGCAAACTGTCAATGATCCAGGAAAACCAAAAGGAGGTGTCTAAGACCATAGAGCAGTACAACAGCGCGCTGAAGGAGCTCAACGGAGGAAACTACAAAGACTTTGAGGACGTCAGCGATGGATTTGCTGAGAAGGAAAACAGAGGATTTGTGAGTGTGGTGAGTGAAGTCTGCATAATATCTGAGGACATCATAAACATAAAATAAGATAATCCTTGATTGTCCTGTAATTTGTCCTGGGATAGGGGTCACATACTTTAACACACAAACGACACCACCAACCACACCACCAATTCACCGTGGCAAAAAAACTATGCCTTAATTGAGAGCAAGTAATATATTTTTTTAACAATTATGTACACAATGCCAAACCAAAGACTTCCCTTCACAATACATTTTTTGTATGCACAGCATTCAAATGTAAAAGGGTCCACCTGCATATCTGTAGAGAAGTGAGCCCTTTCATATTAGGAATGCATGTTTTTCAAGGTATTTTCAGCAATAACAACTCAGATTGAATAAATACAAGGAGTGTAGGTTTAATGCCATGTTGTGAAACAGTCACTTGGCAGATGGATATCTGTATCACACTGAACGGACTTCTACAAGTTCTCAATCTGGACAGGCTCTTGCTGAAACCAGTCGGGAAAAGGCGTAACGTCATGACAAATATTTGAATCTGATTGGTCAAAGCATCACAACAGGAACAAGCCAAGAAATCAATCTGTTGTTCCAGTCAGAAAAAAGTACAGACTTCTTCCCCGTCTTCAAATACACTTCGATGTGCCCGTCAAAAAAAAAGGGCTGTAAATCTGATAAAATAGGCCCACGTCTGTTGGCGTCCTCATGTTTTGTTTGTCCTTTTCACATCCAGCCCGATGGATTCTCAAGAGTTTGTGAAACAAATATTCTGAGAATTCTTGCCAGAATAATTCCATAAAGACAAGTTATTTAATATAAATAACCTTTAATATACCTTTTTAATATAAAGCCTTATCTGTCTAGTCAATGCCAGATCTTGTCAGAATGGATGAGAGACCAGGAAAACCAGACTAGTGCAAACTACCATTGTCATTTTGGCAAGACACTTCACCCACATTGTCTGCATGAATCTGGTGTGGTGGTGATGGTGGTTGGAGGGGCAGATGGCGCGGATTGTCCGCCTTGCTTCTGTCACTCTGCCCCAGCTTATCACCAGCAAGTGTAGAGTGAATGAATGATGCAATGTAAAGTGCCTTTAAGTGTCCAAAAAGTGCTATATATAAAAGAGTTATTGTTATTGTTGTTATTGTTGTTATTATTATTATTATTATTGTTGTTATTATTATTATTATTATACATTTTTTTCGATTGCGTATTCACCTGTTTCGGCGGCAGGACTTCCACCTTTCTCTGAAGAAGGCAGTAGTCCTGCCGCTGAAATATGTCAGGTAAATACGCTATCTCTTGTATACCACTGTCTCATTAGAAGAAAAAGTTACATTTATTTGAAAAAGAAAACCGAATGAATTTTCCAATGATGATAATAATAATAATCGCTTCTAGGGTCAGCATATTTCAGAAGAAATACATGTTTTGCACTGAATAAACGTTTTCCCATTGCCTTCTCCAAACAGAATAGCTCTTTGAAATCCAGGATAGCCATGTTCAACAGCAGTGGGAGCAGCAGCAGCAGCAGCCCCCTCCTCAAGGACCCTCCACCTGATCCTTTCCAGACAGAAGACCCCTTCAAGTCCAACCTCTTAGACGGTACGTGCTATTTACCCTCTGCCCTGTCCACTACTGCTGACTAATCCTCACATCTCTGACTAAGCATTTCCCAAAGCTAACCTACTGAGGCTTCCCACTTATTATGAATGGAAATGTTTGTTGTTACTTTCCAGTCCGTTTGCATATATATGATGGAAAAGTACAATAAAATAAGGATTATTTGGTTTTAACGTCTTAAGATGATTCCTGGACACGTCGCTAGTTGCCCACGGCTACACACAGTCCTCTCTGTACTGTTTTTTTTTTTTTTTTTTTTAGACCCATTTGGCGGAGATCCTTTTAAAGAAAGTTATACCGTCAAAGGCGAGGCGCCTCTTCTGAAGACTTCTTTAAGAGGTCGAATAAGTCCGACCCCTTTGCATCTGCGGACCCCTTCAGTCGAAAGCCCACGCCACCAGCCAAGGTACTGCTAAGCCTTTTGAACAGCAAAGTCAGAGTGGAAAGACAAACCACACGTGTGCTAATAATAACAGAAATGAAAGTGTTATATTTAAGAGACTGTTGCTGCATTTCAAATACTCGTTTAAACATATGGTAGTACATGTTATAAAGCTGGTCTCATTTAGAATCCTCCAAAATAGGGCTGCGCAATTTGGAAAAATATCTAATGGCAAATTTTCCGACAAGAATTGCAAAATACAATAAGTAAAACATACATTGCTAAAGTTTTCATTTGAATGATCGGTACAGATCTAAACTACAGGATTAGCCATTTTTATGCAGAATAAGATTTTGTTGCGTGTACTTTTGATGAATAATCTTCCGTTTACTTACTATTTACTTTCTACTCTCTATTTACTTACACAAAACACATTAGGATTACACAAGATAGAAGAGCTATTATGACCAATAGTATTATCAATGGTAGCAAGCAAATGCAAATCCGCTTCTGTTTTTGTTTTGTTGTAAATACAATCTTTTGTATAGCCTGTGTTTACGTGTATGTTTTCTGCTCATTTTCAGCCGGGTTCCTTCAGCAGCAGGCAGCGATTCCTTCACATCAAACAGCCCCAGAGCAAAGGAGTCAGGTATTAACGCTGTCAAAAGCTTCATGTAGTGATGGTAAAAAGAAACGCAGAGATCATGGGGGATTAGCCTGATCTTTAGGCTTTGACTTTATTTTTGCTAAAAAACGACTTGAACGGATCTCCATAGGCCCCTGCAACACAACAACTATGCCTGTAGTTAAAGTAGTTCTAGTACTCTTAGGTTAATCCCCACCCTTTGCACTCTAAAAGAGGCATATGAAACAATATTACTTTTATTTAAACAAACATGCATACAAACATTCATTCTTTATTAAAGGCACAGTATGTAACTTTCTGGAGATGGAAAGTCACCTGCATAAATCCTTGTACATAGATGGTTAAAACCATACTTCATGCAGATACATAAGTCTTTCCATACTGTGTAATAGTATAATTAAAGGAACAATATTTCCATGGAAACAAGTGGGTGGAGGCTCTTCCTGGCCATAAAAGAGTACATTTTGTTAAGATGCAAGACTGCTCACTGTAAGGACATTTTATACATTTTTAGTGCAATAAACCATCCAATAAAACAAAAACATGCATTTCTTTTTGTGGCTAAAACGTTACATACTGTCCCTTTTTTTTTTTTTAAGGAAAAATATAAATATTATTCAATATGGTAATGTTGCTACAGACTAGTTAAATTTTAATCAAGCTGCATTTTTTTAAACATTTTTGTCCATTTGTTTTGTCCCCTGGAAACAATCACAAATCCTTGTAGTAATTGTTTGTTCAGCCCAAAAGGCAATTGTCCTAATCGCTGGACGACATTGATGACTTTAGATAATTTTGACATTTTAACAAAAGCTTGAAATTGACTCTTTATACCGTATAAGACTGTTTAAATGTATCATATAGTTTGTAGAGCTGTAGGTTCAGTTAAGGTCTTGCACGGAACAAAAACGTACTATTTCCTTCTTTCCAATATGTTGTATAGTCATCTTAACACTTAATACAAACTGGATTATTTTTTCCCAGCCTGTGACTTTGGAGTTTTCTAAAGGTGACGGAACAGTCAGTTGTGCAACTTTTCTCAAAGAGCTTTTTATTGCTGCTCTGGGTGACGTCTTGGATCTAAATTATAATTTGGGGGCATGAGGGGCAAACAATTTTTAACTTTCTGTGGCTTCAACTTTTCCTGTGGTTTTCTGAGCTATTTTTATACCCAGTACCTACGCATTTAACCAAACTATAAATACCCCACCCCCCACCGTTACCACAAGTGCCCGTTTTAGGGAAAAAACAGGAGATGTGCAGAAAGCATAACAGAAAGTGTGTGTGAGTGTGGGGCTTGGCATATATTTAACTTGTTCATTTCTGATATAACTGACTACAACTAATATTTGTCTCTTAAAGTACATACATTTAATTGGTCTTTTAAAAAGAACCAAGAATTAAAGAAGTGTAAAATCAAAGAGTAAATGGTGTGAATATGGCAAAGGTTGACTCAAACCAGGGTGAAACCTTCCAGCTATGGAAGGTGTGATCAAATCAAAACCAGACCAAATTTGAATGAATCAAGCACAAAATCCAGTCTAAATAAGGACTAACAGTGTTCCCACACATTCTGGAAATCCCTGGAAAATAATTTGCCTTTTCCAGACAAAAAGGGAAAAAAGAACAGATGAGTTTTTAGATACACAAATCTAAACCCTATGAAAACGCAGCAAAATGTACCCCAAACCCCCCTTTGACCTTATGAGTCAGTCCGATACATAGAACCTGGGTTTAACTGATATCTTTCATACTTTACTTTATTCACCTTTATTCCAGAAGCTCGCCTGGGCGCCGCCATCCAACGTAATCCTTCTTCCCGTTGTATTAGTTAACATAGGACTGCCGACCTCCAGGGAAAATCATTTCTACTCGGGCTCAAAGTGGTTTTCGGGCCGCTCAGGGTGCATTGTTGACTTGTTGGTCACATGAACATTGGACATTTTTATCTACTTCGTAGCATATTTTAGATTTTTAGATTTTCTCTTGTGTAGTGTATAATACATTTGTATTCATTGTGGAATTGGGTTTGGCCTTAGACATTTTTTAAGTTCAGCTATAGAAACTGAGGTCATGTATTTGTAGATGCTGTAATTAAAAATACCTTCCCTTAAACAAACACGACTATCTAGGACTGTTTATCAAGTGAACTGCCACAGCATTGTCAACAGTGACCAGTAAACCTTTTAGTACATGAATTGATCCTGAACAAACACCTGGCAAGCACTTATTTTCTGGACTGGACCCGATACCCGATAGTTCGATCTATGCATTTCTAAGGTCCAAAGCTGATTCAAACTAGGAATAAAACCTTGTCTCTAGACTTATACGTGAACTGTCAAAGACCTTGACTATGACCAGCAGAGGAATCCCGCGTACTACAGGTCGAGAGCCACTGACGTCCTGCTTTCACGGAGAGGGGAAGTTGTTTTAAGGTGGACCAATGCAACGCACCTCCATACCAGGCACATAGGGTTGACTGTAGCTGTGTGCGTATAAGAAAAACAGCGCGGTGGCTGTGAATGGGCTCTTTTGTGGCGCCACATTCACAACAAACATATTCTGTTACAATGTTTTGTTTTTCCACTGTAGCCATTGCCCCATTTCTTCATTAACTCTTGCATACTTGCTCTGGTTCAAAACAGCAGAGCCACAGTGCAGCTACACAGTCCGCCAACTGACACCTTTAATTACCTGATTGGCTGCGCACGTCACTTGCGCAAGACCCAAACTCGTGTCCCTTTTCCTTTTCCTCTTTGCCGGAATGTCACGGAAAATGAAATGGTCACGCCACCATTGCCTTGTCCTAAAATAGTTTTGAGTTATAAAGCGCTACTTCATTAGATTTTTACAAGGTCTTTCCATAAACATGTTCAAATGTTCCCACCTCACTGTCGTTCCTGTGTCTTTTGTCCCAGATGTGTTCGGGACAATGGACCCCTTTGCAGGAAACGCTTTTGGAAGTAAAGGAGGATTTGCAGATTTTAGTCAAATGGCAAAGGTAAGCTCCAGAGATGACTTTAGTCATAAAATTGGTAAAGCATTTTTTTTTTCACTCATAGAAACTGAATGAGGATCTGCACCAAATTCAGTTCCCAGTTCTCCCCAATATTAACAGTTAGGTAGCATTATTTCATGTCCTCTGCGCTTTAATTTATGTTTTGAGAGATGTATAAGCCTGTCTCCACGGAGATGCTATTGCTTTGCCTGGAATGGTTCCACTGTATGGCAATAAACATATCAGTCTCAGTTTGTGCGTTTTTATGGTAAAAAAAAAAAAAAAAATAGAAATGTTTTTTTGTTTTTTTTACCTGTAACTTGTTGTGGTTAGAGAAGCTAAATCAAATAGAGGGGGCAAGATCGTGCTAGAAGGTCGAGATGTTTTTTCCACCTGTTAACATTTGCCATGGACAAACTTTTTTTAAAAATCTTTGCCTCGTTCCACCATCTGTAGTTCAGAAAAGCAGATATAAAATGATGATGGTAAAACTAGATTGCACAATGTATTTTTTAGAACTGATCATCATCTTTTCATCTTGTCTTGTTCTTGTTGCGTCTTGTCCCACCCCTATTTAATGCCATACTGTGCAACACCCCTGGAGGCATGAGAAATTGAAATGTGAATCTAAAAGTGATGGTTACTTGGTGCAAGTACATTTCAACATGATTTGCACAAGTGTTGCCACACGACACTATCATTTTACTTACGGCTTTAACCAAAGCTGTTGTTCTTACACTTCACACATACTGCGTCAGGCTGTAAACTCAAATGAAATGTGCTAAAATGATGTTGTCTTTTGAAACAGAAGTCAGAAAACCCAGCAGTTCCAAAGAAGGCTGTTCCTAGCCGCCCTGCGCCTCCCTACGGTAAGACCCCCGTGTAACTCTGTGCTTGTGGCTTGTGTGGGCTCTGTTCTTTTTATAAAGTACCATTTTAAAATAAGACCTTTTAATAAGGAGCCCTATGTTTTATTTGCTCCCAGCTCCACTCAAATATAATCTTCTTAGGTGCTTATTTTTAATTGACTGTTATTCTACCAAAGATATTTCAGTGCCCTGGGAGTTTAGCTCAAAATAAGAGCAGCTTCCCTTTTGTGCGTTGAGGGTGCAAAGAGAAAGTCGTTCCTCCTTTTGAACTTGTAAACAGGAAAGCGGTTGGTAGAGATGCAGTGCAACGGCATGTTCAAAGTGTTGTGACCTTTTAGTGGAGAAAACACAGACAAAAACTACATCTAAAAGATAGGAACAAGCCATGGAAACAGGGCTAAAAATAAACTTGGGATGTGGATGTTTGCCACTAATAAGGTATCCCAACACAGTTCCTTTAGTCTCAAATCAAAATGGTTGTTAAAATATTGAAAAAGGTCCCTGTACAGTAAAGACAAAAAGCTTTATTATTTTCATCAAGAAGATTATGAAAGGAATCTCACATTATCGGGCTGCACTTTATTTTTTGCAAATTATTGATGGAGATATATTGTGAAGACGTTTTTGGGGGAGAGTTTAAAACGGACCCTTTACTCCACTTTACCTCGGCGCCACCTTTTAGCCGGAGTTTATCTTGTTCTCCGTTTGAACTTGACTCACGCCCCACCCTTGAGGCCCTGCCACCCCGGTGCCCTTCCGGTGTGACCTGGAGCTGCTCTGTAAGCAGAAGCCACAGCGTGAGAAAGTCGTGTTCCCCTTTGCACTGCCACTCTGAGGTCGAGGTTTACCATCAGCCACCGGGCCACATCCAACGCAGGAGGAAGTGAGAGACAACACTGTGGAGTCTGTTCTGCTGATAAAAGTGGATTTTTGAAAGTCATATCAGCGGTAATATTTGGATATTGATCCGTCTGAACTTCTGTTATAGGAGATTTGTTTCCGCTTTCTATTCCTGTACAATATTTTATTTACAAATGTAGGTAATCCCTCAAGATGTGCATAGGTTTTAGGTCTATTTAATACTTAGTTACAAATTGACAACATTTAACACAAAACAGCAGCCATGATAGACAATAGCTGGTGTTGTAAATGATAATTAGTTCTCAGTTGAGCTGCCTGGATAAATAAAGGTAAAGTTAAATAATAAATAATAAATAATAAATAATAAATAATAAATAATAAATAATAAATAATAAATAATAGATAATAGATAATAGATAATAGATAATAGATAATAGATAATAAATAATAAATCCAGTTAAGTGTTAATCTGCGTTTTGAAAAACTCTGTCAGAATTTGTCAATTTATTAAACTGGGTCAAATGATGGGCCAAACGTTTTTAAATTAGGTTGGCAAGTACCTTTTTACCCCCCTGTAGCATGGCTATTGGGGACTATTTACACCTCAGTTTTATTGTAATAACCACAATAACCGTGTGACATGATGATCGTTTTTAACATTTACAGCAGAGAAAAGGTCAATAATAAAAAGACATCTTAAACTTTTGTCACTTTTATAAACCCTGTGCCCATTGACAGTATATTATGACCTCAACATTTGGGCTGCAACGAATAAGTGGAATAATCGTGACCAGTCGACTACTAAAATAATTTATTTTATTGTATCTGGACTCTAAAAAAGTAAAGAAATATTACACTTTATATATTTGCTATCAAGAAGCCTTCAGTCACTTTATTTCAACATTTCTTTATTCAAAATGTATTATTGATGAGCTGATTAGGCGAGCACTAAAAGAATCATTAGTTGCAGCCCTTATCAACATACTGCTTTTCATTTTCCTACATTTGTAATTTAAACTTAGTCAAAATGAGCAATTGCTTAATGTCGGTAAGAAATCAACCACAATCTCTCGAAGCCAAAGAGCCACATTATCACTAGTAAGTCTTCTTTTAATCCCTTTTTTTTTTTCTGATATCGGCTTTGTGGCGTTGGTGGCACACAGCGTTCACAGGATCAATAAGAATAATAATCGCATGTAAATGATAACGGCACTGATGCAGCGCTCGGAGTGTTCTGGGTGTGTCATGTCTTTCACAGTGACTTGAGAGAGTAAACTGCTCTGCTTGAGTGCTTGTTCTTCTGAATGTGGTTAACACCTCGCTTTGACCAACATGTCGTTCCCATGGGCACTTGGCGCACCATATGCTCGTGCTGGTTTCCTGTGTAAATTTAGCACATGCAGTAATGCGCTCGAGCTTATTATACTCGTCAGTGCATTTTCCCATGAGATAGAGGAGGCCACAGATGAGACGTGCGGCGTTGGTATCACAGGGTATTCCCGAGCTTTGAAAATGTCTTAAAAGGTATTAACTTGATTGGATAAAATTGAAGGTTTATTGTACTTCTTGGGCAGGTGCAACAATCTAAAGTCATTTTAATAAGTCTAAAATTGCAGATATTATATACATGTTTGCAAATATAGGAAGGGCATTATATAAGTAAGTGAGTAAACATTATTTGTAGCGAGCCTTTCACAGAGCAAGACTCACAAGGCGCTTCACAGATTAAAACAAATGGCAATAAAATACACACAGATTAAAACATTAAAATATAAAAAAATATAATTGTTCTACGCGGAGCGCTTTTTGTCCGAAATAAAGTTTTGAAATTAAATGAAACTAACCGTAATAGCAAGACAAATTATTATAAAGGCCACGTAGATTATATAAAATTATATATGAGTAATATTGTGAATGTTTATGTTGTTTATGTTTGAATATTGGGTGTATTGCTTAGAATAAAAAAGTATCTCAAAATGCTGCAAAAAGAAAAGTGTATTCCGTTTTACAGTCCTGTCATCTTTGTCTTATACTTAGAGCCAATCCTGTTTTTAAATGACGGTTAAGGTTTAATATTGTCTGAATATTGTTACCGGGAAATGTAGCTTTTGTTTGTTTTGCAAATTGTTTAGCCAATTGTCCTCAGAACCATATAGTTTCAATAGACTTCTCATCAACAAGAACCTGTGATGCACTTTTGAGATCTTAACTGTCACTTCGAAAACCCTGAGTTTACTAAAATGTCTTCCTTCTCTGTTAGGTTTGTTCAGTGCGCAGCAGAGCGCCCATTCGAGTAACTTATCCAAAGATTTCCCTGTGGCGGGTGCAGAGTTTGTAAGTGCAGCACGCCGCACTTTTCGTCCACGCATGAGCTGCTGACTTTATTATGCTGTAAAGGCTTCAATGTCCTGTCCGTCGCCGAGCGCAGCAGCCTTCCTCACATATGACAGAGCTGGTGCAAGGGCCCCAGAGGAAAAGAGCAGTTAATGTAACAGTGAGTGTATCGTAACACCAAAACTGTTAAATCAGCAGTGAGTCGTTTTTAGGTTGCAGCTATGTATGACAAAGCAAAAATGTACGCCGATTAATTGACTTCTTGTGACTAGTCGGCTATAAAAAAGATCATCGTAGTCGCATTTTGATTGTCGTAATCGTTTTCGGGATTGCACGGACTCTAAGACATGTACAAAAAGATTTTCATTAATAATAATAACACTTTATTTGTCAAGATTCTCGATCAAGAAGCCTTCAGTCACCATATTTTAACTTTTATTTGGTTGATAGTGTATTTTAAAAGTCTCGATTTACAATAATGTACATAATTGTTTGACAGGTTAACTAATCCACAAAAATACTAGAATACTTATAAAAATGTGTAAAAAGTTCATCATAACTAAATGTGTTTGATATTTACTGTGAGCTGTGGATCATTTTGAAATATACAAATGTCACGCTCTAGTTTCATTTGTCAATTATAGTGTCAGTTTGAACATTTCAAACACACAGTATTTCAGAATTGATTCGATCCTTCAAACAGATCCAACCCATGATCACGATTCAAACCAAGACGTACCCAGGGGTTTCTCGGGTGTCCTCGGTCACCAGCCCACGCCGTCGCTTTACGTCCATGTTAAGCCACTTCTGAGCAAAGCACCTGTTTGCATGTCTTGGCCGTAGCGCTCGTCTCATGTCTGCAGGGGGTCTTGCATGCTTCCTGTTGTCTCGCCTCGCCGTAAGCAGGATTAGGCCTCGCAGTCGCTGAACCTGCCCTGTCAGGTAACACATCCAGGAGCATTTTTCCACGTCTCCATGTGAAGACACTTAGGGCTGATCCGTCTGTCAAACTTGGATATGCCTGGAAGCAGCCCATTGCCGCTCGAAATCCCCGTTTAGTCTGCGATGTTCTAACCGCAAGTGGAGTGGATGTTTTGCATGGCAGCTTCTACTGTCTCCTTGTGCCGTTTTGACATTGAACTTGTGCCAGCATTGTGCAAATGGGGCATTTATGCTTTTTATATGTAGCCCTTTTATTGTAATTCTTGTTTCCCTGCCAGGATCCGAGCTTGTCAAGGTAAGACCGTACGAGGGTGTGGTGTGGTCCGCTTTCAAATCCTTTGCATGTGAACAAGCGTCTGCACTCTGTAATGTGAAGACAATGAATCACAAGCATCAATGCATTCAATATGTCAGTCACGAAAATCCGTGCACTCAAGTCTAAGACGGAACATGAAAAAAAATCAAGGAAATGACAGAACATCACTTTTAAATTTGTCTTTTAATGTTGCTTTCTCGTGCTAAAGAGACATCAGTGTTCACTTAAGCAAGTTCTCTGTAATCCTTTAGTTTCTAGCCTGGCCAGTCTGAAATAATAACTTTATTTATATATTTGGGCCACTGCAGATGTTCCACTGTATGGCTTTAAAATTGCCTGTATTACATTATTCAATAATGGGTGTTTAGTCTCCGAAAATACTACTTTGAGAAAAAAACTTCTAACGGGGTCGCCTCACCACAGATCTGACCTGAAACTTGTCTACATTCAGGGAGTTTAATGCCAAACTGTGGAACATTCCAGGCAAAGCAATGGCCTCTCTATTGTACACATGGCACGATATATCATAATCGAAACGAAAGAGCAATTTGAGTTGGTACAAGTATCAAATTGCAAAAGCTGCTACTATTATTATTATTATTATCATCATCATCATCAGTTCATATTTTAGTCTTCTCAAGTGCACTCTGAACAGAATCCTACTTTATTGAACTTGTATCACAAACTTTAATTGCAAATATCTGTCTGAAAAATTTGCTTTTCGATTTATGTTTTTTAAGTTTTTAGTTCGTGCAGCCATACATACTGGAGACGAGCCAGAAAACATCAGTTTACACACAAGCCAATCTATAAAACATGTCTGAATCGTTGCACAGGTTTGAAAGGGGTTTTGCTCAATTCATTGCTGTTGATTATACCAACTGTAATTTTGCACAAAACCTGCTGCATTTTCAAAAGAGGCCAAATCTATATGATAGTCCTGACTGGCCAGGCTAGGTTTGAGTTGAGTGATCATTGAGTTTACCCTCAGATTACCACCGTAGAATCAGTCCACCTGGTTCTGGCACATATCAAAAATCATTCTGATATGTTTGCAATCACCCTTCAAGTTCAGATTTCCAAATGATCTTCTTCAAATCGCACCCCTTTCCGACGTTTGCGCTTCTGCCAGCGTTTTGATGTCGCCGTCATGGTGGTCACTTACATCGGTCATCACCCCTTTTATTTATTTTTTTTAATTTTTTTTACAGTTTGGAAATGAAAGCGCTCAGCTGGAGTGGGCCACGCGCGAGAGTGAGCGCGAGGAGCAGGAGAGACTGAGGAGACTGAGACTTCAGGAGCAGCAAGACCTGGAACTCGCCCTGGCTTTGAGCAGGGTCGACGTTCCCATCCGCAAATCCTGACTTCTCCCCCCCACCCCCCAACACCTCCATCCCTTCCTCTGCTCCTCGCGTCAGACACGGCTCCGCGTAACTATCGTCCCTGTTACCATCGTCCTGTTTCCAATTTGTGCACAAGACCAGTGTTTTCTCCAGCCGTGCCACCAGACTGATGTCAAACCTCTCCACTTTTAGCTACTCGTTAAGCGTCATTGCTGCCCAAAGTACATGGTAACCGTAATCAAAGACAATATGGAGCCGCCTGATTGAAAAGCTGCCTTCAAAAACACTAGGATTTAAACGCAACCCCACCTACAGCAAACTCCCGTCTAACACTACACCGCATCGCCATAATGGTTAATCACGCCGCTGCAGCCTGAAATCGTTACAGTACTGTGCAAAAGTCTTAGGAAGGAATGAGAGGCTTCGAGATGACTAAATGTGTGTACAAAGCGCGCAAAATTAAAAAGAAAAACAAGAGAAATTTCAATCGAGAAGAATACAGAAGGTTCGAAACGCAGCGTCAACAGTTTTGCAAAATTTTGGCCCAAATCAGGACCTGAATGAACTGGATAATATTTTAAATTCACATATAATTTAATTTACTTGAATTGCAGTGGTCTTGATAAATCTTGAAAATTGTTAAATAACTATTTTATTTTTATTATGTTAACAAAAATGAAGACTTTAATTGAATTTGAGCGACAAATAAAGTTTCTTATTTTGGTAGTTTGTATCTAACTCGGCCCTAAACACTCCTGCACATGAGAATATTCAAATGATTTTTTTACCTTTTGCAGAATTTTTTGAATGAAAGTTAAAATAATGACTGCAATTTTAATCAAAAATCTTCTTAGTTGACCATTTTTATAAAAACACTTCACAAAACGTTTGCACAGTAGTGTATGTTTCTTAAAAAGCTTTAACAATATTTTACATTTTCTTTTTTATTTCCACAGAAGTAGAGTTTGTATTCTGTGAAGGACTATGTTTTCTTACAGTTTTGATACTTTTAATCATTTATGCAGAAATTCAAACTGTAAACACGAGGATGAGTTGGGGAATATATTTTTTTAAACTTAAATATAAAATTTGACCATGCATGCCTTGACATTTGAAGGTTTTTATTTTCACTTTTGCTGTATTGTGCAAAATGTACGTGATGTATAGTTTGTATTGTAACACCCATTGGACTCACACTGCAACACTTAAAAATAGATTTGTGTGAACTAAAGTTGTTCAATGTTGTTGCTATATATAAATTTAAGACTTCTTGGCATTTACCTTCTTGCGGCTGTCAGCAAGATATTTCTTTCTTCTTTATTTAACGAGTTAAGACCAAACTTGGAGGTCATTTACAGTACTCATCGTTGTGGTTCAATCAGGCTTAATCGGTTCATAACATTTGCTCGCTTTTTTGCGGGAAGTTACAACAATGTATTTTATTTATCGATATTTGTTACATGACGCTGCACAACATGTATGAAATTATCAAACATAATTGAATAAAACGTTTTAAAATGCTGTCAAAATGGAGTGACTCATTGGTAACACCAAGGTTATAATTAGAGGACCTTAACGATGGTTTCGTAATGCTCAATACTTTTACAATTACTCACAGCTGTTATGGGAGGAGCTCTATTATAGATTACTCTATAATTAACTATGTAAAATGATTTTGTGTAATGCAACTATAACTAGCTGTAAGAAATTTAACACTGAGAACCTTGTATATTTCAGAGTTCTGCATTTTTACTGGAAAAAAAGTGAAATGAAAACCCAAGTATTTGCATCAAGTACTGAAGATATTTGTGGCCTACAGTGTTCTTCCTCTTTTTATTTGGTTAGAAATAGTTGTGTTGAGGAACACTTTGGGCAGTGGCCGCACAATATTCCAGATATATGAAGGTCGGACATCTTTTTCCACTGTTTTCATTCAAGAATGCAGTATCTACTTTTATTTATCTAGGAATTACTACTAACTAATACTATCAATAATACCACCTTTACTACTTCTTCTCCGCCTGTTACTACATTCACACTGAATTGAGCCCATTTTAGCCGGGATGTTGAGTTGGTTTGGTCCAGTTATATTCCTTGTTTAGTCCTGGTCTAGTCCAGGCTTAATTTTGGATATTAAAACGATTTCATTTATAGATCATTTAAATATTTAAAAACTGCCTTCTGTTCAGTTGTTATCAAACATGATGGCACTCTTGTTTTTCTCTTGTTTTCCACTCTTGCATAGCTCTGTAAATAGAAGTACATATGAGAAAGTTAGTGTTTGCTTCTGGGAATTGATCAAATTCCCTCAGTTTTTTGTTTAAACTGACTGTATACAAACTGTGGGTTTTTGAGAACTTTTAGCCAGCCCAAATGTGAGTATTTTGTCAGGGTTTAGTCCTGGTTTAGCCCCAGTTTTGATGCGGCGAATGTCCAAGTATTAGACACTTCAATCCCACACCTGCTGGCATTAATGTCTCATATTCATTACATTTACTACAACGAATGCGTTCTTCTTTTACTGACACCAATACAATTACCACACGAATATTATATGGACTGAACTGAACTTAAAGCAATGTAACTTTAAAATAGTATGACTCAAGCCAGAAGTAAGTTATTATACTATTATACCCACAACCCTAACATTGTTCAACTTCCTGAGAGAACGTTTGTCTTCTAAGGAAAAATAATGAATACATTTATTGTCTGTTTGATAAAGATGTTAGAGGAAAGTCGAAGCGATAAACATGTCATCCCTTTAATCCAAATTCACACAATGACTTTTCTAAGAAGCCTTGAGAATCTTTAGGGACTCATATTATGTCCTGACCTCCATTTGGGCACGACTGCTCTGGGGAAACATGTCCTCTGCATTAGATCCACGTTTGTTGTTGTTGTTGTTGTTGTTGCTGCTGCTGGAACAACCTGACAGGAGCAGTGGGAAAGTGTCCTGTTCCTCTGGATGTTTGGCCTGTCGCACGCGTTAGGTTAGTACTTCATTCTTCTTAACACTACAACTTAAACTACTACTGCGATTACAACCATGACTACTATTTATGTGAAAAATGAAAGACTCATTTGAATTTAAAACTGCAGATATTCTCGTTTTCCTTATCATGCTTTTGTCTTTTGGGTGCGTTCAGTTTTGGTTCGGTCCATTGTTTGAGGCAACTTAAGTCCAGCTGAAGACTTTGTTAGGTCCTGGGTTCCGTTCCAGATTTAGTCCCAGTTTCTTCTCAATTCCATGCAGTCTGTAAGTTTGAGCGCGCCCTACAGGCCTCAAAAGTACACATTCTTAAAGTGGAATTATGGATGGAATTAATTTGACCATATTCAGGCTTCATTGGTTTTTATTATAGCTCTTGCCATGCCAATATACATTATGCGGAAGATATTGTAATATTTATGGCCTTTGTGGATGCCATCTGGCTCTGATATGTTTCGTCCATGGCGGTTTGCAGTGACACCACACAGACAGTGCAGTACAGACAGCGCTGCTTTGAAACTGCAGTGTAATTGTAGTATTAAGGCTCTTTGATGTGCGACTATAATTTGGAGCCATCAGAAAGAGAGTCTCGGTCTGATGAGGGAGTGCTGTGCCCCTCTGTCCAGACGACGCTGTTCACTCTGTAATTATGGAAATAGACTGTTTGTATTTATAGGCTGAGCCCACAAGCCCCGTGCTGCAGCTGCAACACATCACGGTGCAAATCAAGTGGCTGTGTTTTAAATGAAACTGGGGGTCGACCCGCAGCGTGTTTGACCCGTTTAGTGTAATTGATGTGACAGAGAGCAGGTCTGTCAGTGTGGTGATGCTTGTGTGGGTCCAGTTCATCCAGCACAGACAACAGAGACAGAAGGTAAAGTTCATTGGTTTAATATTTACAATAAATACAGTTTTACAGTATAAAATCCATGTACATATTTATATAAATTTAAGTACAAAATAATGCACAGGACGTCAAGCCCTGATAGTGTAGAGAGGGGCTGGTTCACGAGGAAGAGACAAATCACCCGAGTAAAAGATTGGTTTAACATTAAGAGTGAGGCAGTTAAATAAAACATTGTCTTCTGCACAAACTCTATGTGCACTTTGGTCCAGTCGGCACTACTCTGCTGAATAGTGGGGTTCTGTGAGTACAGTAGCTCAGGCAGAAAGGCACTTCTGTGTCAAACACAGGTCCAGTTGTGTCCAAAGAGAGTAGTATCTACAGGGCCAGCCCCAGCTTCTCTAAAGCTCTATACCAAAGTAGTACCAGCTACATTATTTCAACAATAATAAACACAAATAGTTTAATTCAATATATAAAAGGCTTTGGTCGCTTCAAGAACAATTAAATAAAAATACATCAGACGAATCACACAATTATGAACCCCAGGCAGTTAGAGTCCAGTTCACATGTGCCTCTTCATGTGCAGAGCGAGGTGGTCGGACCTGGAGAAGGCCCTCTCACACAGGTGGCACTGAAAGGGCCGGTGCCCGGTGTGCTTACGGAAGTGACGTGTGAGCTCATCAGAGCGGGCAAACTTCCATCCACAGCCCTCCCAGCTGCAGTGATAGGGCTTCTCACCTGAGAGAGAGAGAGAAGAACATTTAGATCTACGCACAAGGGTCACACACAGGGCACGAGTTCAGAAGGCCACGCTGTAGGACGTGCTCTACATTTGCTCTCAAATAGAACTGTTCTTACCGGTGTGAGTCCGCAGATGAGCCTTCAGATGAGAGCTTTTGGTGTACGTCTTGCCGCATCCTGCGAACGTGCAGGTGTGCGTGGCAGTGCGCTTCCTGGGCCACGTGCGGCGGCCTCTCTTGGGCTTGTTCTCGTGCATGAGCTCCAGAGGTGAAGAGGGCGGTGTGAGCATCACTCTCTGCGCGCCGGGCTGCAGACCCAGGCTCTCCTCATACATGGCGTAAGACGCGTGAGGGGCGTGATACTGCACGTGCATCTGTGGAGGGAACGGCTGCGTGGCGTGGAACTTGTGCTGGAAGCTGATGTTCTGGCAGAGCGGGGGCTGGCAGTCTGAGCCCTGCTCCTCGGGGCTCAGGGGCGGGGTCATGCTGCTGGCAGCTCGCGGGGAGATGGCCACGCGCGGCTGCTCGAAAGACATCATGCATGAAACGTTCCCTTCTTGTTTGATTTTGTTGCAGCTTTGAGGCACCATTCCCATGACGGGGCCGTAACTGTCCATAGGGGGCTCTACTTTAATGTCCTGGCGCGGATACGGCGCAGTGTTGATGTAAAACCTGCCCTGGATGCCGTAGCTGCCGCTGTTGGCTGCTGGAGTGTCACTGCGCAGCAGCTCTGTCATGAGGCTGGCTCCGTACGGAGGCGGAGGCGAGCGCTGCTCATCCACCGCAGAGAACAGGCTCTGGTCCGCACACACAAACTCCGCTGTGCTGTCGGATCCCGCGGTGTTCGCCAAAATAAAATCCAGATCTAAGTAGTTACTGAGATCCTCGTCGTCCTTGAACATGGAGCAGCTGCCAGACACTGGCTTGTCCATCTCTGACTTCCACCTCTGGAAAAGAAACATAACACTGCGTTAAAGGATGGAAATGCAAGAATTAAAAGAGAAAGAAAAAGAAAACACTGCACATGGCAATGTTTCTTTTGGCGTGCGGAGGAATCTGTCATGCAGATAACAACAGGTGAAACTGAATCTCACTCCCAAAGTCTCTCCCAAGTTTTCAAAAAAGCGCAGAAAGAAAAGTCAAACTTACGTTTTCCCAGGGTTTTTCTCTTTGGTTTGAGAAAGTTGAAAATGATGGAAGCATCACTCCGGATAAAGCCATCGTTTTTCGTGAATAATGCTAAAACTACAGTTTGTTTCTCTGCTGAGCCGCTAGAACAGTGCGACTATCTCCGTGCGTCCTCTCCGCTTGAAGACATGAACAGGTTTCAGAGGTAGGACGTCCTCCGCAACTTTATAACTGTGCCTGCCGCGCGCTCCTGGCCAATTGTGAGAGCTCAGGAAACCGCGTCGAGTCCGGTAAATTTAGCGCTTTTATAAAGTGTCTGGAGCGGACGGGTTGTGCTCAGTGGCGCTCTGTGGCCCGATGAGAGCTGCAGAGGAGACTTTAAAGACAGGCCCCTCCTTTTAGCCGTGACGCCCACGTGACGCTCCGCCCCTGAGACGAGGTTTGCGATTATAAACACTGAGCGCAATATAGCAACCAGATACTTACGTAATACAACAATAGAACAAGCCTTGAGAAAAGTGCCCCGAGGTACAGCCTCAACACCTCCAGCTCCTGCATGACAATACTGGAGCAATAAACAGCACGGTTATGAAGTTGGATCATTGCTCTAACAACTTTATATGCTAAACTTCGGCTTAGACGTGACTTTCAATGCGCGTAAAGTCGTTGCCAACAGTAACAAACCCAGAGCAGGATTCCATGTTTCTGGTAGCAATTCCAAGTATTTTGACTCATGCCATGTAGTTCTTTGTCTGCCGTTGCGTTGTCACCCAGGACGCGCGCACGCAGTCAGAACAGTAGGACTCTCTCAGGTGCGCCTCCAGCAAACACCTGTCTCTCTCTCTCTCTCTCTGCGCTTCTCTCGTATCTTTCGCGTCAAATCTGTAAACCTTTATTGTTCCCTCACAGCAGGCTTGTCTAAACAGGCGCCAGGGTCGTCTCATTCTGGGTTTCAAGCCTTTTAACACCGTAAATACCAGTGATGTAAACATGATTGCGACTAACGTCCCTTTCACGTGCAAATGGTGATCCCCGGAGCGCATCACCGCGACAAGTGCCCGCGGCCGTGGCTGGAGATGGCTGTAGTTTCTGCCGCGAAGACGTGCGCGCAGCGGGGGCCACGGCTCCGGCTCCCACGAGGACAACGGGGGGAATTACGCGTGGGTTTGGGGCTCAATTATATGGAGACACCTTTCGAACAGACGTGCACAGTGAAGTGTAACGCGACGTAAAGTCAGTCTGGAGCGTTTATCGTTCAGACAATGCAATGAAGTGGGACTGAGAATGAGTGTGTGGCAATTAAGATGAAGCAAAGAGAGGACGTGCGCTCTAACAAAAGAGAGAACCAGAAGTGAAGTCAGAAAATACATTCCCCTTTGTTTATTATAGATATTTAAGTGTTGGGCTGATGTCTGCACTGCCTTTTCGTTATTAAGGGCACAATAAGCTTTGGCTTCTGCCTTTTGCACCTTGTCAGGGACTCAATTTGTTATCTTTTGTGATTGATTGATTTGTATTGAGAATTGTTATATATAATATTATACGTATTGCACAAAGCTGCTTCTGTTTTTATGCATTCAGAAATCAGAAAAAGTTTGTATTGTTATGTCAGTGAACACAATTCACAAACTATAGGAATTTGCTTTGGCGATGTGATGAAACACACACAATGAATAAAAATAGTAAGCTAACCTGTGAAAATAAATAAAAGGCATGCCTAAACATTGACTTTGACTGAATGTAAATACAAAATATACAAGGCCAGAAAAACAGAGCAAAACTAGCAGTTCAAATATATAAAGTTTTGTTGGTTTGACTCATGTAAAGGGATGTTTTTTTGTTTTAAAGAAAAATGACATTAGACTGGTAAGAAACTTAACTTTCAACTGGAGAGCCAGGATCCAAAATTGCGTCCCAAAAAAGTTAAATCTTTTAGACATATATATTCCATTTGAGTTTAAATTTGCCTTTAATGTTGTAGTTGTACAGAATTATTCAGACAAGTCACATTGCAATAGTAAATACAAATGAAAAAGGAATAAAAGGAAAGTTGTGATGAAACTAGCTATATTTACAAAAATATTATCTTGATATTTTTGAATGATATTCAGAAAGCATAATGTCAGCTCATCAGAAATATGTAATTTTAGCTTAGGTTTAATTGTGAAATGTCTGTAAAATGAATCTAAAAAGTGCAGAAATATCACTTTATCTCCTTATTTGAAAGTTTATAATGCAACATTTCATTTTTCTTGCTCTTTTTGTAGCATTTTTGTTTCTTTTTTTCCCCAAACAACGTACTTGATATTCAATTATTGCGTATCTTCAAAACAACATTCACGATATTCTCCGCATTTCGATATATTGCCCACCTCTAGGTGAAACAGACTCTAAAATCAGACGTCAGACCACTTGCAATGGATACATGATACATCCACAACATCACTTCTCTCCACTTGAACCGCTGCACGAGCTGACGTTTATTTCTTGTGGCTAATTAAAAGTTGAAAATGCATTCCTGGGTCTTTATTTAGCTGCGAGTGCGTTTATACCCCCCACACAGCTTTGTCCTGGTCGCGGCGCTTAGCACATGGATAGTTTATAATCTCGTGTTATTTGGGGGGTCCTGGTCTTAATTAGAGAGCCGACACCTCACAATCCCCTGCATTATTCCCCGTTGGTTTCCATCATGCAAAGTCACGAATCAGAGGTCTAACTTCACCTTGTCATTTGCTCACCGCCGACCCGAGACACACGAGGCACATTAAGCAAATGAAAAACACATTCATGACAAGAGCCGTAATGGAGGCCAGATTGACGGAGGAGCAGCTGAAAGGTTTCCTCCTTCGGCAACAGACACTCAGGGGACATCTACAGACTTTCACTCAAATACAAATGCGAATATGTGACTAAAGTTGAAAATACGTAGCGTTATTTGATTTGGTGGTGACACAAATCTAAACAGCAACATTGGACATTAGAGGAACTTGTAGTTGTAGAGTCGGAGTTGTAGTTTCACCTCGAAAAAAAAGCCAGGGAAAACTTTATGTCAAATTTTAACTAAAAATGTCACACACAAAAAAAAAGTTCTCACTTTTCATTTTTCTGATCACCTTCTTTCTTCTTCACCTTTAGAAGCCCAACGCTCAAAATTCAGTGCGTTTGGATTGGATGGTTTTACAAACTTAAAGTAGAAAGTCGCGTACGTATTGTTATTATATATTTTTTTCATACGTACGGTTTATAAAAAATACCCCAGCTCTGTGGGGACAGTAAGAATGTTGTTGATGATGTTTTTTGAGGTATTTCTTTTCAGAAAGCGCATGTAATTGAATAAATGAAGGACAAATCAAAGCAACAACATCTCATCTTCATTACAACAGTTACTTGTACAGTATATTTGATCACATTAGTCCTGTGCTCAGGTCTCTGCACTGGCTCCCTGTGGCTCAGAGAATAGACTTCAAAGCAGCTCTGCTTGTATACAAGTCTCTCCATGGCCTAGCACCAAAGTACATCTCGGACATGTTAGTGCCATATGAACCATCTCGGACTCTGAGGACCTCAGGGACCGGCCTCCTGCTGGTGCCCAGAGTCAGGACTAAACATGGGGAATGTGCGTTTCAGTTTTATGCAGCTAAAATCTGGAACAGTCTTCCTGAGGATGTGAGACAGGCCTCTACTCTGGCAATGTTCAAATCTAAACTAAAAACTGTTTTGTTTGGCTGTGCATATGACTGAAATGCTTTTCTTCGCACTCTTCTCTTTTATGTCTTGAACTATTTGACGGAGAGCCTGAAAATGGCACTTTTAATTTAAGATTTTGTGATTTCTGCCATGTCTGCCATTTTTTCCCTGTTGTGTGAAGCACTTTGAATTGCCTCGTGTATGAATTGTGCTCTACAAATAAACTTGCCTTGCCTGTATTTATGCACTTTGGATGTATAAAAACTGTTAAAAAAAACCCACTGCAAGCAAAATGTAGCATCTCCCGATTGGTCAATTACTGGCCAAAGTGTATTCATCATCATTAATATAGCACAAGGTGACATTTGTAGCAGTAGTATTGCAGTTGTGGTAATAGTAGTGGCTGCATGCTGTTTTATCAACAGTGTTACTCAAGTGTTAATTTTGTCTTTATTTTGATTCCTCTTTCTTCTTCTTCTATATACTCACATCTTATTTGTCATGCCCTTGGTTCCTAAGTACTGAATACTTCTTCCGTCATCTGGACCTTCTGTCTGATTCAGTGGAACGTGTGTCATGATCTGAAAAGAGGGAAGTCTTCAGGCCCTGGTTTGATGGTTTGACCCCATCACCCCAGATGAGACCCCTGGGTTTGGCTTCTGTGGTGAAAGGCTCCCTCCCTCTCTTCCTTTCTTTCTTTCTTTCTTTCTTTCTTCCTTTCTTTCTTCCTTTTTGCACTCCATCCTTTTCTTTCTCCCCCTTTCTCTCTCTCATGCTCCTCTCTCTTTCTCTTTCTATCTCTCTGTCTATCCTCCCCCCTCTCTCCTCTAACATATCTTCTCACTACTTCTCTCGCTCTATTTCTCCCTCCCTCTCTTTGCTCTTTTCTTTTTCTCATTCTTCCTCGCTCTCGTCTCCCTCATCTCTGTCTCCTCTCCTCTTTGTCCTTTCTGTCTTGCTTTAATTTCTGTTTTCTTCCTTCTACAATCTACCACTTTGTTGTCCTCTTTCTTTTCTTTCTCTTTCTCCTTTTCCTTCCTTTCTTCCCTGCTCTCTTCTCCCTCCTCCCTATCTCTTGTTCCCTCTCTTCCCCTCTCTCCCTCTCTTTCTCTATCGCCTTCTTTTTCTTCATTTCTCTCTCTTCTTTCTCCCTCACCTTTTCTCATCTTCCTTCTTTCTGTTTCTTTCTCCTTCCCTCTCTCTCTTTCTATTCCGCTCTCTCCTCTTTCTTTATTTCCATCTCCTTCTCTCTTTCCCGCTCTCCAGTCTTTCACTTGCTTCCTCTCTCTTTCTCTCTCTCTTCTCCCCCTCCTTTCATTTCTGTATGTCTATTCACATCTCTCTCTCTCTCTCTTTTCTTCTCTCTCTTACTTACGTTTCTCATCTTTTCGAGGACTCCCGGAGAATCTCGGTGACATTTGCGCGACCTGTGTGTGACCCCCTGTCAGTCACGGTCACGTCTTTGAAACTAAAGCCCCTCGCTGAAGGAGCCGTTAGCCTTGTCTTCACCTCCACAAAGTCTTTTAGTGCTGTCAACGAACACAGACAGAGCAGCAGTAAATATTTCAAACAACAAACAACGACAAATAAAGTCAGAATGTCACCATAAACTAACCCCTCACACCAAACAGAAAGTACTTTTTTACTTTTATAAATGTAGGGTGAAAGGAAGACACAAGAACAGATACATGCTCTCAAATGTGAAGTAAAAGTATCCACTGTAAATATAAAGTACAGATATCTAAAAGTGCAATGTACTTTACTTTGAACTACTTTCCACCTCTGAGAAGAATTAATATTACACAACTTTAAGAACAGATCGGCAAGTGTCTCCCAATTTCTTTTAATGTTTTCACTATTAAACTATAGTTAGAACACAAACCGCGCTCAGGTTCGAGCTCAAGCTAACTCAAGCTATATTTCTTATTGATGTGATGTCTTTAGCCATAATCTTTTGACGCTTGACGGATGATTTGTGGACCGAAACTTCACATGTGTTGCAAAAAAAATCCAAAATAAATTGTGAGCACTAACTGTCTTATTCTCTCTCTCTTTGCAATAACCAACACTGACTTCTTAAAACAGGATTACTCTTCGTCACAGGATAAACCCTGAGCATATATTGACAAATTGTGGTTTCCTGAGGTTCAGTTACTACCTGTCCAGCAAAACATATTTAAACACCGGTACGTACAGTACTTTGAGTCTATTAATAAAACAACTGGAGGCCAATCCAAATGCGTCACATCTGCAGCTTTAACAGTGCTAGAAATCCATGCACAATTATTATTATTATTATCATTATTATTGCTGTGGGTTGTTATCAAAATGCATAAAAAATGATGATAAAATGATATATATTGTTGTGTTGAAGTATTTGGATGTATGCATGTTATTAGGCAGCGCACCGTTTCAGTCTTGTTTGAGTGCCTTGCTCAAACGCACTGTGCCATATGGAAAGAGTCAGGGATTGAACCGCAAACTCTACGATTAATAGGCAACTTGACTTTCTTGTTGTCATTCCGGCTCCAGTCCAACCACGGCGGCCACGTTTCTTCATTTCAAAAGGCATACGAAAGATCAGCGTGTCTCTAAAGTCCTACAGATATGACTGAATAAATTCCTCTTTAGGCTGTCTCTTGCATCACAATGGTTGGTTGCGTTTCTGTCGGCTCCATCCATTGTTTGCACATCCTCCGGTTTGAAGTGCGCCGTGATGCAACCCAACTTGAGAGTTAAAAGGATGTTTCAAAAATGACTGTATTAAGACTAGATTATCGAGACAAGTCCATGCCTGAAAACAGCGCCATTTGAAACGCAGGGTTTGAGCTGGAAAACTCAGGAACAATTGTGTTCTGTTTGTACCGTTTGGGTTGACTTTCCGTAAAACATTTGGACTGGTGAGCCATGTTTATTGGGCAAAAACTCACATCCATATTTATACAGTAAATACCGAGACGTTTGCCTTTATTCTTCTATTTATGTCATTTAAAATTAATTGACTGCTGAAAGTTGAATTTACAGTACGACATCCAATTTTAAAGACTGCCAATATTTACAAAAATCCTGCCTAACAATTGAGACCAAGAAGCAAAAGAAATGAATTCACCCAATAAAGAAAGGACTGAAATGTGCCTAAACTATACTAGTCTTTACTTTCCCAATGAATTAAAGTCTAAACACAACAAAATCAGGAAAATGTGGGTTGAAAATCGCCTTAAAAGTCACCATTTATTCATTATTGTGCATGGAAACAAATCACAATAATTTAACTCCAAGCTTATGTCGAAAAACAAATAAAATAAAATGGTTATAATGGTGCAATGATGTAACCTTAATACTATTATTTCTGAAGTGAATGCCTTTTGTTTCCATAGATATAGCTGGCATACAACATCATGTCATGAAAGTAGCTAAACATGTCTTTAACGTGTTGCAGTTTCACTCGTTTTGCACATGTTAACAATGCCAACAAACCGGAAGTGTCGTGTAGCTCGTTATTTAAATATCTGCTGCTTTTATTAAAAATGTAGTGAGAACACCGAGCCTCTCCACTGAAACTAAGTCGATCCATAGACATGTAAATTGTCAGATGAGAAAGCAGCGCTGCAGCTCCGTGTGTTTCTTTTCTCACAAATGTTTGAGGTTTGGGTGAAATCGGAGTCGACCCTATAGTCCAGTATATACTAAGAATGTCAGGCTATAGCAGCGCGTGCCAGCCTTTTCTCTCTCAAACTATTATACAGTCAGTCCAAATTTTTTCTCTGCAATGTGAGGGAGTGGTGGTTTGTCTGAAAGTACTATTGTTTTTACTATTACTACTACTACCACGCTACAAAAAGCAACCAAACCTGGGTAAATGGTTTTGATGAAGTTCTGACGTCCATCTTAGACCGATATCATTTCAAACATTTGTGTGATTAAAGTGCAATATGAAGTGTTCTCATGCATGTCAAATTATTACTTAATTTGATGGAATAGAACCTGTAGTAAATATTAATCGTAGTTTTACATCAGTCAATTTGGATTTTGTTAAGACATTTTTTGAAATAAAAGTTGAGAGGAGACTCTGTGATGTCATCAATAAGCGACATTTCATTAAAGATACAGAGTCAATTTATACACCGCTGACACGATTTTCGAACAAAATGAAGGTATTATTTTTCAGATCATAACTATTGTGTAATTTATATGGGTATTGGCCATTGTTTACAGTTTGGTTGCTAGGTAAGAGTTGTGGAATTACCTATACATATACATCTGCTGCTCATGTCCAACCAGGAAGTATAAATGTCACTGAAATGGTCAAACTGGGGAAAAATAGGCAAAATTTGTAGCAATCTCTAAATGGAACCATGGTCACGTTTTAGTGAGATTCTCCAGGGCCAGATTTTTCAGAGGGCAAAGGCATGAGCACAACACGCCACTATAACAAAACCTTGTGTTGCACAAAATATCCCCAACGCTGTTTTAATACATTTAGTTAATACATTGCAAAAACTACCGATAGATTAGATTTGTTGTGAGAAATGACATACAAAATGCTTCACAAACAGCGCTGAAAAATTGTCCATCCAGAACTGAACCAGAATTAAACTAGGACTAGACTAGTACCAACCAGGTCTGAACCAGGACTAACTAAGAATTAAAAACGGGTGCAAACAGAATGAAACAAGAACTAAACCAAGACCAAACCAGGTCTAAACTAGTGCTAACCCAGAATTAAACCAGTAAAGTTTTTTTTGTTGCTGTTGTAATCTTTGGAAAATGGGTGGTGGGCCGGATTCAATCTTTTGGAAGGCCTGATTTGGCCCCCGAGCCTTAAGTTGAATAGCCCTGGTTTAACCGGTCAAACGCAATTTACATGTTAGAAAAGCAGAACCTGGGTACGGTGCATGATGCAATGCTGCGTTTCAGGCAACTAGGATTTTTCCCACCTTTGACTCCCACTTCACAGACAAGATAAACTGTGATGTATTACAGTAATTGATCTGAGTGATTAACCGCCATACAAACGATGAAAACCTTTGTTACCAGTAATAATATTAAATAATATTCTGTTATTTAACACACTACAGACATTCCTTTAACGGTTAGATTTATTTAGCCTTTTACTTGTTTACACATCCTCTGGATCACTCTGAAGTTGCACCTTGTAACTTCAAGTGGGAAAGAGGCAACCTCCCAGTTACTTGGAACACAGCATCGTACGAGATATTTCTTACTCAAAGCAAAAGTATCTACAGTTCTTATTTTAAATGCAAGTTCTCACTTTGTGTAAAAGTGAATGATGTCAAGTTGTATAGTAAATAGCATCAAATTGTGGCTTTTCTTACATTTTCTGTACAGTTTACTTTACTATGAAAATTCCACCCTTACTTTTGGCCCTAATCCAATACACTTCTAACGACTTGCTTAAGCGGCGCGTGCCAACTTTTTTCTGTTTAACATTTGTATCCTAAACAGTTTTTTCCACGACACGAAAGGGGCGAGTAGTGAGAGAGAGAGGAGGCAGGGTCTGGTTCGGGGGCCTCAATGCTATCATTCTCTGATGCTGTGTTTGAATCTGGCCCGGCGTGTGAGCAGGAAAAGCGGCCAAACGTGCTTCCTGAGTGGTCCGAGGGGGAAACCGTGTAGCAGGCGAGGGGCGGTGGTTAAAAATAACTGGGGTATATAAGCTCTCACTCGCTCCAGCCTCTCAGTCGGAGCGGCGCAGACAGGACGTCCCGGGAAAGGCCTTGCACATGCAGATACTCACACACGCATTCGGCTCTTTCCAGATTGCTTGCTAACAGAGGCGTCCAAGGAGCGCAACCGCAATGACGAAACGCTGAGAAACTTGACACAAACATGATGCGTGCCTTGGGTGTGAAAACAAATGAAATCACGCGTTTGTCATGGAAAAGTGTCATGGAAAAGTGTCACGGAGCGTGTCCGTCTGTGTTTTCTCACCCACGATATTGTAAATGCCAATGTGTTCAAGTAGTGAGGTGGGACAGTTATGTCACCCCAAAATGGTGTGATGAACTGAAGAATTCTTAGCAATATATGTTTCAGGAAAGGTTGGCGATGTTTCCTGCGCATTTAGGCATCTTGGATTGGTTAAAAATCAAGTAAACATGTTTCGTTCTCAAAATGTTTTGTCTCGAGTTGTCCCTGAACTTTGTCTCTCACTACAAGTGCCCCTCGACTCAAATGAATCAATGAACTACAGTGCACTGTCAATTACTGCTATTTTATCCTCTTGATTTAAAAACGTACTCGATGTGGTTGATGTTACAGAACTTTTATGATGGTCTGGTCGATTTAGTTTAGATTTTCCTTAAATGTTTGATTTGATGAATTTGAACATTGATTGATTGGTTTCTTTTGAGCTTCCAGCAGTGTTGGACACGTATGGTTTACAATAATTACATATTTGCATACCCCTGCCAACATACTGACGCACAAACAAATTCATATGAAATTGCACATATACAATTGAATGTCCACCATGTGTCCAACGACTGGAACGGAGCACTTGCACAACCTGGCACGACGCATCTTTCAAGTTAAGGTTAATGCACTGTATATTATGCACTCTCCCTGTCTCATTCATTAAACTAAGCTGAACAAAAAAACATTATACAATGAAGAATCGCTAGTGCTCGTATGTTCCAAGTGGTTCACGTTCTCCTGGTTAGGAAACACTGCCATCAATTATTTGGTACAAGTTTCAGAAACAAAACAAAGACTAAATACTAATTGCTATATAACATTTTATTTGTAATTTTCTTTCTTTTACATTTGTGCCAAAAACGATTCAATGTATTGTGGATCGCTGTTTTTATCCAAGAGGTTGATCTATTTTTCGTACCGTTCTTTTTTTTTTTTTGTGAGTGTTAGCTTAAGCGTGCCAGTCTTTGTTTGTCTGCTCTCAAACATGCTGTAGGTCTGGACACCGACTCTTTACGATTGCGAGTTACGACCAGTGCCTTGGTTAGCGGTGCTTCCTTCGCCTTTTAGTTTACATTTTTCATACCTTGACACTCCTTACTTACTCCACTCTCAAAAACGGCGTGTTGTATATTTTGACACATCAAAACACACAAATAATAACACCTCAAATGTTCCACGTTATTGAATGGTTAACCTATGGGAAAATCAGTGTTAGCGTTGACCTGCCGTGTTCTTTAAGAAAACAGAATAGTTCGAGAGAATCTGTGCCTTTGTCTTGCTTGTAACAATATGTCAACAACAGTAAGGCTCGCTCGCCGCTTGACAACCTGTTGATAAATTGCCAACTTAAGTATAGCCTCACAGATAAGCCAGAAACACAGCCAGCAGTCATTAACCACAGCTATAGTAAATTGTGAAATACTATTCTGTGTTGCCCAATCGTATTTCATGGAAGAAGACTATATACTGGCTTCTCTGGAAAGATTGCTCATGCATGAATTTCCTTTGACCACTGGTTTGATTTCAAAGCTTCCCCTTCTGCCAACGCTGTGCAGCCCGAGTGAATTTGAATGTCTTTTTGGAGAAGTAGACGAGAGCTTGACAAGTGAAAATACATGGACAGGACGCAGAGGCCGGGAGACTGTCTGCTCAGTGCCCTCTGACCCTCGTGTGGAAAGGACAAGGAACATTTATTCAAACCACGTCATTACAGAGCGCTAGGGCTTTCAAGTGGGCTGCTCGGAGACGCGGACCCACCTTTGAAAATGTCACGTGAGGATATGTGCAGTCTGTACGGCCTGCAGTGCGTATGGAGATTTATGCACGGTGCGTGATCTGTGGCTTAAAACTTAAAACTGCTTTACTTCAGTTTGCACACATTTAGTACAATGAATTTGTGTCGTTTTCGTGATGTAAGACCATTATTTGTTCAACCCCAAACACTATGATGGTAAATGGGAATGTCAAGATTATTTGATTTATCGATAATCTTGATTATTCATGTCACAATATCATTGTAACGACTAATAAACTAATAATTGCTACTATTTTAGAACCAACATTTGTGATAGTCGATTCCTTTCAATCTGTTCTCCAAAAAAGTACACCTAAATGTGTTGTTTACATCACAAGTTTGATTACATTAGAAATACTATTGGAACAGGAATGTATTAGAATGAAAGAAAATTAAGGATCTAACTTTGTTTTGACATCAATTGTGTATAATCATTATATTTGTATCATTGTAACATTCAAATTTGACATCCTTAATGGCAAGATGGAATGTATCTTAGTGGCCGGACATCTTTTCCACCACGTATCGCCTTTTAGTTTTGATCAAACACTGAAGTCGTGGAATAGTGACAGAAAAAATAAGTGAGCAACTCCAGGACCAATTACTCCCAGAAAAACTGCAGTCAACAATAATGACCACAGGGCCCAGAAGGACTCGGCCGGACCACCTGGAGAATGCCAGATCTCGTCTAGTCTCGGAAACAAGCAGCTTTGGGCCTGGTTAGTTCTTCAACCGCAGCTGTGAATACCAGTTACTGTAGTGGCTTTATTGCAAACTGTTGTTGCGTCCTTTGGCAAGACACTTCACCCACCTTGCCTAGTATCGATCAATAAATCAGCGATTGTTCAGTTTCCACAATTGATTGAGTGATTGGTGGTGGTCGAAGGGGCCGATGGGGTGGGACTGACTGCCTCGTCTCTGTCAGTAACATGTCACCACCAGGTAAAGAGCGAATGAATAATGCAACGTAAAGTGTCCAATCGAATGCATTACTATTTTAAGCCTCGCGCACAACAACTTGTTGTGTAGTAACTGCTATATAATATCACTTGTGGTTGGAAAGTGAATAGTGCTGGTGTCAAGTAGCTCAGCACTATCATGTACTTTGGGATTGCCCTATGATTCATAAATACTGGACTTAGGCACTACAGACATCGACATTCAATTTGACTTAAAACAATGTAACTCGGATGTAAAACTCCAACAGTGGAAACGATAGATGGATACCTGTGGAATGTACTTTTGACTGCAGCAATGAGATGGATGACAGGGATGGAGTCGACAAGGACTGGACTGAAAACACTTTGGACATTGGAATGAAATGGAAAGATCGACCTTTGCAGCGAATTTGAAAATAGAAAAAATTGCTGGACAAATGGGACTTTTACATAAAGACTGACTTTCTTTGAACTATTCTTTTTAGTTTTTTTGTTTTTGTCTCTTGAGTTTGTGTTTATTTAGTTTTAGTAAAGATTTCTTTTTTTAAAAAATATAATATGAGTATAAGTGATAAAGTATTAATATGGTAAATGGTCACATTTATACTGCGCTTTTCTACTTGAAGGCACTCAAAGTGCTTCACTTTGAGGAACCACTTGACCATTCACACACATTTATACAGAGTACGCAGACTTTGAAGGGGAGGCAGGTGAAGTGTCTTACCCGAGTGGAAAAAGTTTAAAATGTAGTCATCTGGACAATTATTTAAAAATCAAGATATTTTGACCTCCATCCGAAAGTAATTTTCAATCTTCGGGTGGATGTTGAAACATTTTGATTTTTCAAATATTGTCCAGATGACTGTCTTTGAAATGTTTTCTATGATGAATCACTCCTGGATGAATGAAGGATTACACCTTCCTCTCTTGCCAAAGGACACAACAACAGCTTTCATCTGCTGGGATTGGTCAGCCAACCTGTGGGCCAGTGGATCTGACCCCTTTACCAATAATAATGATTATTATTATTATTTTGGTACCACTTTATAATAACTACACCTGAATTTGCCCTAAAGCATGAACAAAGACTTAAATAATAATGACCATAGTTTATTAAGCACAATTCAGATTTAGTTTAATTGTTTCCAAGCTTGAATCATTCTTAATAAAGTATTTGTTCACTATGAATGAAGTGTTTGTTCATGCTTTTTAATGCATGAATAAGTGTAGATATTATTAAGTGTCGTTTCTATGATGGGAGCAAGATTCCAACCACAGACGTTTGGTTCAGAGGGCGAGCACTATCAATTGAGCTACTGTTATAGATTTCCAATCCGGTTACTGAATTAAAATATCTGTATTACATGTGTAAACTCAATTCCCCTGTGCGCTATCACCATTAACCAGGTCAATGTCATAAACTATAGCTGTTTGTCTTATCACGGTCGTTAATCTATGTCGTTCAAGTTCAAGGCGATACTTTCCAAACACAGCTCACATAGATCTTGCTTCGGACCCTCTCTTTACATTCACATTACGCCACTCTATGCCTTCTAACATGTATCCAGACGACCAGCCTGTGTTATGGAAACCCACCTTTTAAAAATATGCAGCTCTGGAGGCAGAACATGGCAGGATAATGGCTACATGTGGATATAATTGAGCCAGTGCTGCACCAGGGGGATGGGCCCAGATTTATTAGCTGTTAACACCAGGAATCACACCAGAGTCCCCCTCGTCACTGCACAGCACACTTACGACTTTATGCCTGAAAAAATGTTGTTTTCCCTCCGAAAGCGCTAAGAAAGGTGCTTTTTAAGTGATAGATGAGAATGGGCAGGCTCTTAGGGGCTTTAAGTGGACAACTCTGGAAAGTTTTACATCTGGGAGGATTTTTTTGGACAGCTGTTTGTTGTACAAAGAAATAAAGAAATTGAGTCATTTCTGTGTTTTGTTTAATTAAACTTTAACATGCTCTGGCAGATCAGAGATGTTTGTGGATCTGTTTCTAAGCAGCTGGACACAAGTGTGAGAATAATGCTCGGTGACAGTCAAAAAAATGATGTTTTCCTCATTTGAACTTCAAGGTAATGTTTTAGAACTTTAAATTGAACTTAACTTTGATCCTGGCACAGTGTGAACACACTTAGAACATAACAGGATTTCATATCCTCCAGTTTAGGTGGTCCTCTGGATCTGTTGATCTAAGCCCTTGCTAACTAAGATATTACATTTTCAAAACCAATATTAATGCAATGAAACCCCATTAATTAAACTATTATCAATAAAAAGAGACCAACCTTGACCAACTGAAAGCAACATTTTAGAATATAGAATATGCATCTTGTTTTTTTAATACAATATTTTTTGTCCTTTCATCTGTATCATGCAATAGGCAAGGGAAGATGTAATTACCCATTACCTTTTTATTTTTTGTTCACACTTCACTCTTCCCTAACAGTGTTCATACTGTGATTCATGGGAAATGACAATGACAGAGAATGGGCAGTCGTAGTGACAGTGAAAAGCAACAGATTGTCATTTTCATGTTTTTATTTTTGAAAAGTGGCTACGGGACATTTTAAAACCTACTTTCAAATAATCACAGATATGTAGAGAGAAGAGGTCAGGTGAAAACAGAACATTTCTGACCCCTCAAACCTCAAATGCAGGATTACTTCAACATGCATGAAGCAACCAAAATATGACTGTGATAAGGTATCGATGAGGGAACGCTGTTAAGGTTAAAAGCTCAATAAAGTTGATTTTGTACAAGTCTCCCTTAAGGACACACTTGGCAACGGGACTCCCTAAAACGTCGGCATTTCGTCCAGGTTGGCGCGAGTATTTCATGTCCCAAAGTTCTACTCTTACCCAAATAAACTATTCTTAAACATAAACATAAACCTGGTCCTAACCCAAATCCTCTCCTAAATGTGATGAATATTAATGTTTAATCATAAAAATAGCAAAAAATTATTGAAGGCCAAGTTCAAATGCCGAACTTTTAGGGAGTCCCACTCAGCAACCCACTCGGACCCCATCGTGTACAATTCACTACACAATCAAGTTAAAATATGGCGTTACACCCTTTGAACCACAGTCTTGTCATTCAGTTTTGTAGTGTCTGACATGATTTTGCGACAGTGAACGCCGCACAGTCTCCTCTCGGGCCTGTCTTGTGGCGTCCACACTCATATACCTGCACTTCTATACGAACATGCCTGGCTAAACTGTGCCAGCTGTTAAAATACCACAGCGCTCTGGACACAGCTTCTCCATTGAGTCGCCTCTCCGCTCCTGATGGACTGATCCAGGCTGCAGCGCTTTATAGTGAACACACCTCGAAATGGGCACATTTGTAAAAAGGGCTAATAAAAACATTCCTGGAGCCCGGTATGCTGTCGGTATTTCCTCCCGCACACCTGGCCCACGATTTCCTTGAGTGCACGGCTCTGTTTTTCACACAAGCGCCGGCCTCTCACAGTGGGCTCCTGTGCGCCGCAGTCAATGGCGTTGTGTTTTGGGGCTAAAAGCATGGCTTCCAAAACATGGCTATGCATTGAAAACAGGCTGGAGGACAGGCCAAAAGAAGGCCCGTTTGAAAATAGGCCAGCAGCAGGATATCAGTGAAGGCTCGCTTTGAAGGATTTCCAAACCGACTTGCGTTTTTACAGTAATCCAAGTTTCCAAAAATACAGATAAAAATGAGATAAAATAGACCGTTATTGATCTCATGGTGGAGAAATTCAAAAGGTATGTATGCATCAAAATTACATTAACATCAAATATATCACAATTCATGAGAGATATGGAAGAGCATTTTGAACAGTGAAAAAACATGACATGAAAAACTTAAATATAAGATCAGAATAAGAAAATGACTTTTGGTGTTTGTATTGCTCAAAATACTTTATAAACATACATTCTTACTCGAGCAGAGTTGTCTCTCCACAGGTCTGACATGTAACCAGCTTATCTCCATGGAAACAGATTGTTAATGCCATCCCTTAGAATGTTCCAGGCAAAGCAAAAACAACTTGATGAAGACAAGCAGGTGGCGGACCAAGTTAAATTGTACAGAGTGGTTAAATATAATACATTTTTACTCATATTTCCCCCTTAAATCAACAAAATCTAACTAAGGACAAATCCAAGTACATGCAAATCCAGTTGAATCCATAGTTCAGTTCCTCTCTTTCTTTGTTTCTTTCTTCCTCTGAGTCTGTGACACTGATACTCCGAGGTGCATGTTTTTAGATGTCTGAAGCTTCAAGTAATTCGTTTCTTTGGCGTTTTTTTGTTACTGTAGTGCAGCTTATTCTGCTTTTTGTTTGTTTCTGAAGGTCCATATTGACTGGTAGATTACATTGTGCTATAGCGAACTGTATTTGTACTTTACATTTACGTATACTATGCATATAATGTACAGATACATTTTGCGTGCTTGCCAATTTTTACAACTCGTAATTTAGCCTAACCCGTAGATCCTGATCCTTTTCTGTCATCAGTTAAAAGCTTTAAGTCAAAGCATGAGCATACATCTTTCACCTTAACCCGTATGTGACTGTGAATCTAAACACACTCCAGTCAACACCATTACTATAGATGCAATCCCTCTCCCTTCTGCTTCTATATTTATGTAATAATATGCAAATAACACAAACAGCCTATGTATCACCGCCTATTAATAATGGGAATGATAAAATATGCTTAATATGATGTTGCCTTGAAGGTGCAACATAACGTTTTTCTGGTGACCAGCTTGGATTTATCTTCCCCCGGAATGTTCCACAGTACGGCATTTCTACAGCTTTAACTCACTATGGCTGTTTGTACTGCTCAAAAATGGCATGCAAAATGTGTTTATTGCATTATCCACAAATCTGGCTTTGTGGCATCATGAAGACAGATAACTTTAATGCCATGCGGTGGAATATTACAGGCAAAGCACTAGCATGTCAGGTGGTGGAAAAGTCACCTTTAATTGAAAACATTTAGTCGATAGTTACACATCAAAGTTTACAGACTCATTTCATACGATTCAGGAGTCTCAGCTTCCTGTTATAGTGACATGTTGAGGACTTTTCACCATTCAAACACACGTAATACTCTTTTGATTGCTATGGCAGCGGTGCTATTTGTGCATAATCCTGAAACCCACGCAGCACGTGATGGTGTAAAACAGTTCAATTTTGACTGAAACCAAAGTGGGAGGCAGCGGTGTCATTTTCAGAGGTCAAAAGGTCGCGAAGTGTCTGGGAATCTGCGAAGAATCTGCGTCTGGTATGACAAGAACACAGCTGGATTATAAAACTATGAGAAACCAGCTTAAGATGAGACGATGAGCAATTTCGTTCAAAACTAAGTGAAATGTCTACTTTTAAACTGGGGATATCTTTCGGCGCAGTTTAATTTGAGTATAAAGTCCACGTTTCCCAGTTTCCTGTGCCCTCAAGTGGTTCTCAGATTGATTCAAGTTTGTACATTTGAAAATATTTGGCCTGACTGTCTACCAGTAACTAACTTTAATAACTAAACTAAATAACGAATTAGCCCAAATCTGGACTAACTTGAATCCAAACCATGAACTATAATGGTGGTAAACTGAATAAATAAAATATGTAAAGAGCTAAATCCCAAAATAAATTAGGTCTCGACAGCAACAAAATTAGTTCTAAATTGGGTGTTTTCCAGGAGGATCAAGGAAGACAAAACAAGGACTGAAGAAAAAAAAAACGAAACTGAAAATAACTGTGTCACTGAGTCAAAGTCAAGACTGAACCAAGTCTAAACCAGAACCAGGAAAAAATGCCCTTAACTACAAGACTAAATTGAGGTTACAGTACAAATTAAAGAAGGAAAACTTCATGTTTAAAACAGAACCGACACCATTTAAGGACTAAATGAAATCACACTTGAACATTCACCAGCTCAAAATCGGGACTAAATTAGCACTAAACTCTAAACTAAACCTAGACTTGATCAGGACTAAACAAGGATTAGAACCGGACTAAAGAAAGCCCACATCAGGACTAACATGTACTCGATTTAGGACCAAATAATGACAAGTTTGAATGCACCCTTAACTTCAATTGTCCCAGTGAAGTTTTAAAACCTGATTTTTATTTCGTTTCGATCAGGACTTGAACTGTGAAAGACCCCTGTAGTCCCACCTGTGCTGTTCGCGGACCACATTCTGAGAGCCACTGCCCTGAATCCAACCTCAGACACACATTTAGAGACAAGTGGAGGTTCCTTCCCACATTAGAGATGGAGATAAAGATGGAGGAGATAGTTTAAACTGTAGATTGTATCTCAAAGCACTGAAAGACATGAATCAAACAGCCATAAACCACACAAAAACCTCCGGCCGGTGACAGACAGACGGGATTAATGACGTCTACTGAGGACGGGAAAAGGGGGTACAGTTATCAAAGACATTCACATTAACATTTAGGTGTAACCACAATATTCAGGGCTCATCTTTTACATGGTTCTCTTCTAATGTCAGCAAATTGGTGCTTTTAATGGTCAGAATGTAGCTGTATTTTGTGATTATGTTACAAGGGGTGGTTTTTTTCATTGTTTTTGTATTTATTTTATGTTTTCTCATCTCATCTCATCAATTCTCATTGTCATAACATTTGGATAGGCTTGTCGTAATATCAGGCCCTGGCAATAATATTTAAAGACAACATACAAAGGCATTTTTGGAGCAAACTGACACTTTTTCCAAAAACTGAAAATGGAACCGGTTGAAGATGAAATAATTTACCATATTCACACATTTGTAGAATATGGGTTTAGGCTCGGTTTAGGCTCGGTTTGGGCTCGGTTTGGGCTCGGTTTAGGCTCGGTTTGAGTCCTGATGTAGATTTGGTTTGGTCCCACTAGACCTGGTTTAATGTTGGTTTAAGTTTGATTTAGTCCAGAGTTTAGTTCCAGTTTAGCTCCTTATTTTAATTTGTATTTTGCCAAACCCCAAAGCTCTAATCCTGGCTCTAAAGTACAAATCTAATGCTATTATAGGCCTTTGTTGAGAACTACAATGATTTAGAATATTTTTTTAAGACAATGCATTCTTGCGTCTTGTGTGTTGAAACTTGGAAAACATAATAAATAAATAACTTTCGACTGTTGTTTTTTTCGTTCTCCCTCTTGTTGCTAGCTGATTGTCGAAGATTTCCAGCATCTTCGACCGCCTCTTATGAGTGTTATGAGGATTTTAGGGCGTCAGTACGTACTGTAGTTCCCTTCAGCCCAAACCCTTTCAATAAATGTTTTGCATCAAGCCCTGTTCAAGTTAATGACTAAAGATAATAACCGGGGGGTGCACCAAGACCCTAACTCCTGACCGTAACACAGCAACAAAGCGCTAACTGTAACTTCCATTCTGAAAAACAGGAAAACAGTCTTCCTCAGGTTATCATTCAAGCTTAACTCTATAAACACACTGCGATACAACTGATCTGGCAACGCGGGCGAGAGTAGACAATGCGGTTTTGTGCAAAGTTACAACCCTGTTTTCAAATGAACAACGAAAATGAATGCGTTATACAAAACGAGGGAAATACTGTTGCTTACTGATTCGTTTGCCAGATTTGTTGTTCAGGCTAAAAGTTATGCTCACTTTGCTCACAATCTTTTGCTGTTTCTGAAGTGCAGCGAGCACCAAAGCCACATCAATAACTGTGGGTTTGCTGCTTGCTAAGAAAACCCGCAAACCTACTTGAACATTTGTTGTTTATGTTTGAATGGAACACACCCAACTGCAACGAAGAAACAAGGGGCACAGAAAATGCATAGGTTTTTCCTCTGAATTTACAGTTGCACACACACGCACACTCTCACTGACTTTACGTAAATTAAACAAATACGTGTGAGGTTGAATCTGCTTCATACTGCCAAGATTTACCTTACCCTCAGTATTAGTAAAACTATTGAATGACCAACGTTTCTCATTCTAGGATCATTAAATGTTCATTTTCAACATAAAAATCATAGTTTATTTCATATTATCATGCGGTCGTTTATTAGTTCCACTATAAATCAACAACAATACAGGGAAGGTCCAGTTTTGTCCAGTTTTTTGTTATTTTTTCTGCATTAAATACTGCTAAAATAAGTTTGAAGTTAGTGTAGTTTCAATACTGTGTAGTTTTAGTATCGATTTGTAGCTGTGTATCAATAGTTTTGACAACCAGCCTCTACAAATCACTTTGCAACAACTAATAAACGTATTCATTCATGTTAAACTTCCATCGTGAGGAGACATTTTTGCATGGTTTAAACATTAAAAACCTGATGCTGTTGGTGCAGATATTTTGTCATTTTAAATCCCATGTGAGTTGTTGGGTGTGACAGTTCTCTGCTCTTCTTTGTACAGTTAAAGACAGTTAAAGGGAGTGTTCAGGTGCGCGGGGTGTATCTGCCACTGAGTAATTTAGATTTGAAGGTTTGGTCACAAAAACACTGAGCTCATTACAAACTGTGGTCGACAAACAAACGAGTTCCTGTGTGACTGGAGGGGTGGCACGCGTTTGGATTCGGGTTCTGAGCTGTCCCAGTTTCGCTTTGAGACAGTAAAACAGTGAAACGGTGCTACAGTTGTATAAGGTGGAGAGCAGAGGGTTAATCAGGTGGATACAACGTGTGCAGATGGCTCATGCGTAAAGTGTGTGCTACCTCAATGGAGAGAGTGGTTTCCTCTCCAACTCTCTGCAGTTTCTTTTGTGGCTCTCTGCACAATTCACCAACGTAACATGATTTGAAATTGCAATGCCACGTGTATCTTTTCTGTTGGAGGGTCTGCAACCATGAAGAACTTATTGCTTTTGCATGCAACGTTTAAAGTGCACATGACAGGTTCTCATGTTTTTTCAAATGTTTTACTTCATTTGGTGGTGTAGTCTCTTTGGCAAATATCTATTATAGTTTTACATCAGTCAAGTTGCAGTTTGTCAAGTGAGGATGAAACGAGACTGACACAGTTTAAACATAATCATTTAACAAAGTAAAGGTGTTATCTGGTATTATTATGTGTCAAATCAGAACTATTGTGTTATTTAAATGGTTTTCGGCCCTTGTTTACAGTATGGTTGCTAGGGGAACAGTTGTGGAATCACCTCTACCTCCGTCACATCTGCTGCTCACGTCCAACCAGGAAGAGCATAATGATCCAGGCCAATCTAACGTCTGCTTCTCCCACGCTCATCTCACTTGTGACCAGCGCGCAAGCTCTCGAGAAGTCACACTGTATGAAATTAAATGTACGGACTCTTTAAGCTGCTGGAGATAGTGAGTCTACGATTGTACCGACATCGTTTATACACATTTTCTGACAATCTTGGAGGCATCTTGACAAACACGACGCGCTTGAGACTGTGTAGCAAAACGCAACGCAACCACCGGGTGACAAACCGGACTGGAAATGACTTTGGCGGTAGGAGAGCAGCCGATCAATCAATCTCCATAGAGACAAGCAGATCATGCCACCAGGCCAGGTTGCAGGTCAGATCTGTGGAGAGGCGAGTCCGCTCACAGTAAGAATATATGTTTTTGAGCAATAAAAACACCTGTGATTGAATAAATGCAAGATAGAGAAACCATTCCAGGCAAGGCAGCAACATCGCCATGGAGACAAGCAGATAGTGGATGCACCAGAAAAGTCACACAGTGCCCCTTTAACATTTATCTTAAGGTTAAGGTACACTTTATTGAAATTTGATCGAGGTAAGTGGCCTCTGTAAAATTCGCAAAGATTCCCACGTTTGCTATATTAAACTTGTGGTTAAAAACATGCCATTTAAAACATTTTGGAAACTTTGCTAATAAAGATGTCAAACAATATGCTGTCTTGCTTGGTTTTGCCCAGTAATTACAGAGATGACACCCATAAACCAGTGAAAACAATAGCATTTTTGACAGTTAAAATGCAAATTCGACCATAGACTTGCCCTCCGCTTGCTTCAATTTTGAAACTCAGACTCTCTACATCGGTCTGAAACGTTGCTAAAATTGACATGGCATTTCGCAAACCAATCAGTCGCACAATTATTTGAAATATCAGCGCACCACGTAACCATTTACCAGTGTATTTTACCACTAGACCAGAACTGAAACTACACAGACATCCCCTACATTACAAGAGACACACGGCCCCCAAGAGGACCAGCTCTCCTCCTTTTAACCCTAATTGATTTATTTACTACACCTGGCTTCCATAAAAGCCCCCAAAACACTGGTTACAGCACTATTTAACACTTCAACTGAGGTATAATTAAGCACACCTCACCCGACTGGTTCACTTCAAACTGGCCCCTGTCTCAACTCCTTCAAATCCTCCTATCTAGGCTATAATCTTGGCAACTCCATAGACTTCCTGAAAAGGGGGCCTCCACAGTAATTTATGGTCCCTTTTTTGTAATTGCTAAAGAAAAGGAGACAAGATCTGGAGTGTCTCACCAAAGAAATGCTCATAATGCAGAGAATGACATTGGAACAGTTGTTATTAGTGGTCTGTATAGTGTCCCGTTTGATTGTATGTTTTTCTAATGTGTTAAGGTCAAGGCTTGCATGGTCAGGGTTACTGCTACAAGACAGGCGTGTTGATGTAACTTTGTTGTAGTGTTGCGTGATGGACGCGGAGTGCTCGTCGGTCCACTGTTTGTTAAATATGTGGTTGGTTAGAGTTGTCATTGAGGTGCAAGAGACAAGTGCCGTGAAGAGCTGAAATGTCTGACCCAGAATGTCAATAAGTAGGTAATGTGGAAAAAAAGCGCATGCAAAAGACAAAACTGGACCTTTCTTGAACCGTTTTAGAACGATCTTCATCTGTTTCCAAACTAGTATCTGACCATGTGATAATATTCAACAAACTATTATTATTTTGACTTAAAAATAGTGTTTTTCTTTGTATGTCATTGGGCTATTAAAGTCGGTATCACGTGTGAGGCCTTCTCCCTTTTGAAATGTTTATATTCAGTAGCTAAAGTTCAAGATGTAGCATTGTGTACGTGGGAAGTTTCCGCTTAAATCCCAGTACTATCCAGGTTGTACTGCTGTTATGTCCTTGGGCTAGACACCAATCTTTACTATATGAATGTAATGTGTAATGTGTGATGATTGATGGTGACTCTTGGCAGCCATGTTTCCATCATCAGACCCAGGGCAGTTTAACACTAGTGAGTCTGGACAGTGAGGTCAGACAAGACAGTTGATGTAACTTTTCCATTGTGTTGTGTAATGGACATTTAGTGTTCGTCGGCCCGCTGTTTGTCAAATATGTGGTTGGTTGGAGCTGTCATTGAGGTGCAAGAGACAAGTGCAGTGAATATTGAAAGGTTTGGCAGCATTTGACCGTAGCTTTTTGACCTCGAGAAGACTAAATGAAAATTCAATTATGAAAATGATCGGATACAGTGATACAGTGGCTCAGGCGGTAGAAGAGTCGTAAAGTTGGTGATTTGATTCCATTTCTCCTGATGTTTTCTTCTATTGTGTCCTTGGGCTAGACACTTCAACAACCGCGAGTGATTATGGGCGGACGCGCACTTTGGCAGCCATGCTTTCAGCCCCAGTGGCAGCTTTGGCTATGGAAGTGTTTGGTGAAATAATCTTGTCGAGTTTATTAATGTCAACAAAAATCCAAGCCATTATTTCATGAAACTATGTTAGTGCTCAAAGTACATACTGGTACATCGCTTGGCTAGTTTATGTAGTTAGGAGTCAATGTCTTCCTCTTTTCAGCTGACACAGAGCGGCTGTTTAGTGTTTTGGTATGTATGACCGCTCACTCCCACTGCAGTGTGTTGAAATCCTAACATTACATCTGAACAGATGGGAAATAGTCATACATTTAAATACTCCTCTTCAGATGTACAAACCTGGTTTAGACCTGGTATTTTGTTCATTGTTTTGCTTCACATGTATCTGTCGTTAAAGGTGCACTTTGTAAATTGTATATGACATTAAACTTATTTACCTTACATTTATTCAATTAAAGGTGTTTTGTTGCTTGATAAACATGTGTTCTTACTTTGAGCTGACTCACTTGTCTGCAGATCTGACCTGTAACTTGGCCTGGGGGCTTGGCCTACTTGTCTGCTTGGAGATATACAAGTCTAACTCCATACTGTGAAGCATTCTAGGAAAAATAATAACATAATGTTGATGCCTGGCCTTCCACCAGAAAAAGGTTACATAGTACACCTTTAAATGTTAGCCATGCCAGCTATAATCTCTGTAGAATTGACTTGATCCTAATACCACCAATTATCTGCTATCTCTTGGTTCATGTCTTCAAGGCTTCTCTAGACATCACAAGAGGTCAAAGGTCTGTGTCCACTCCTCAAAGAGTCTTAACCTTGACTGACCATCTCTGCCCCGTCCATACCTCTGCCATCTCCACTTAACTCAACTGTCAAAATCAGCTTTCACAAATGCTGTTTGTGAAACCTTAAGCCTTTGACACTTGGACTATGGTAAAACCGGATTAATGTCTAGAGAAGCCTTAAAGTGGAGACGCTACAGGTGAGGGTACTGTTTTTCTTACTTAAAGGAATCATTGCTACAGACAAATATGAGGAAATCACCTTTCTATCACTGCACCTTTTATAACCTTAACAAAGAATAAACAAAGATTTATTTCGTAATGAACACATAGTTTATTAGAACGATTCATACTCAATAAATACTTTGACCTAAGTACAAACCCCGTTGTTTTGTTTTGTTTTGTTCTGTTACTAGGCCTGAATCATTCTTAATAAACTAGTTCATTCTGAAGAGTCTTTGTTCATGCTTTATCAAAGCCAATCAAGGTGTAAAAAAGTGTATAGGTGTTGTATATAAATAACGCTATTTTAATGTAATTGAATTATTAATTTATTTGGTTGTTACTTCAGTAGAAATGTCAGACTCTATTGTATTATTGGATATAAGTTCAATTGTAAATGTATACAAGTTGAATGCGTGTAAACAACTAATTATTGAACAATTCATTTGTTATGGGAAGAGTTTTGATAAGCCCAAAATGACTTTAACGAGCATGCTGTTGTTTTTGTTGTGAAGGTCTAAGCTGCTAACAGGCCCCGGCATCGCACTTCACCTCCAAAAGTCCAGAGGGTTTAGACACAACCTGATCCCTCTTCTGGACGGCTCATTTGGAATAAAACACCCCCTTCTGCTCCTCTTCAGCTCTGAAAAGCATTCTTAAAAACAGCTGCACGTTTTACCAGAGGCACAACAATTAGCCAGCCAGACATATAAGACAATAAGCTGCTAATGCTAAGCTGTACCTGCCTGAAATATTATGCAAGTTTGACATTCTTCTCTGAAAAAGGGACCGAAAGGTGTTTACAAGTCATCTTTGAAGTGATATGGATTGACACTGGACATGATTTACAGCACATTTCAAACACATCCAAAAATAAAAGAACAGATGGTGACTTTTAAAATGAATGCTTTCAGAAAAGACATCATCTTTGTTCAGTTGTGAATCGATGTGTTCTCTATTGACCTTTTTATAGTGCTTTCCGGGCTCTAAGCATTGGGTGACCCTGAACAAGATTTTGGTTGTGGCCCCCCAAACGACACAAACTGTTCCAATTAATGACAATGAAACTCATATGCAAAAGAGACTCCAGAATGATATTTCTCTGTCTTATTATACAGATCGAATCAGTCTGGTCACTGCGTAATCTCCACTAGGGACAAATATGGTTGCTTATAAGAAAAAAGGTTAAAAATATCACAGGGACTGAAAAACATTGTGTATTTCTTCCAGGATGAATAAGCGAAGCGCAAAATGCTGTAAATCTACGCTGAGAGAAGTTTGATTTTGTTCTGAATATTGGAGGACCAATGAGCTCCTCCGTTTCACATGTGTCGCTGAAAGAAACGCATCTGATTGCATGGTATTTGGTTTGAGTTTGACTGGAGGTGCGACGGAGGGCGGAGTCTGTTTTTTTCTAAATCCTGGCCACGGTTTGATGGTCCTCTCCCAAGAAAATCTGAACAAACAGATCACCAGTCACCAATCACCAGCGACTGTGGCCCCCCTAGTGTTTGTGGTTTTAAACAATACTTTAGATTATTTATACCATGAGCCACTACCCTTTGTGCTATATTTATGTATTTATATACACTAAATTAAGTAAATCTACCTAATTAACATATAACAACTTTTAAAACTTCATTAGAGCCAATCTCTTACACTTGGGTAAGTATGGCAGTAGTCTGCCCCACCCTTCACTTTTGTTTTGATCTTGAAAAATTGACAAGCTGCCTATAAACTTCAGTATAGTTTTTCTGCTTTCATGTCATTTTATTTATTTTTTTATGAAGAAAATGTACAATTACTTTAAGCATAAATGCAGAGATGCTTGTAAACTTTAGCCGATCAGCTAATTTCCCTCTGTGGTCATTGGGGGGAGGGTCGTCGAGTGCAATATATACAATGCAGATAATACATTTGCAATCATCCAACATATAATGGATTACAGTTTCAATACAAATTCGGTCATATAATTCAAACATACATCATACACAGCTAATGTCCTTTCAAACAATGACAGACAATAATGCCACTTCATAAGTGAATGTACTTTGTTTGACACATGATTGAGGACAGTATGCCAAAGAAACAGGTCTTACTGATGCCAACCACCTTTTTTAATCAAAGAATGAAAATACAGTCAATAGAGACCCTGCAATGAAATGTAATTGAAAATGAAATTGAAATGAACCTGTGGTAGCAAAAGGACTTTGATCATGGACCCCAGTTTCCCGCCCTTTCTGTTATAGCCTCTGCTTCAGAGTTCATTTATAAACCATGCTTCGAGAGTTACCACACGGTGAAAAAATGCAACAGAAAAGGGGAAATTACTGTGCATAAAATAGTGAAAATAGATTTTGAATGTGGAATGTTCCCTACTAGAGCAATGGTGTGCTTCATTATAGAAGTTACTACATTTGAGATGGACTTCTTTCTGACTGGTTCACCGTGTGCTGTGCTGTTGGTTGATGTGACTCTGGTTTGATGCAGCTGCTAACCACTTCCTGTTTTTCGTAGTGTAGATCTTGTCACAGTTTGGCCAGCGCTTCCTGCAGTGTGTGTTTCGTGGGCACGTGTGTTTGTGAGTACGGTTAATGCAAACCGATCGCGGCTTTCATGTTTGCAGTCAACAATCACAGTTTCTCTCTTCTTCAGCTGCACAGAAGTGTCAGAAAGAGTTTAACTGAGGGCTTCACTGTTGTCCTACATTTGTTTGCACCTGTTGGTCTACAAGTTTGACCTCAACAGTTATGCAAACAAAAGTACTGTTCAGTGATTGGGTCGATGTGTGTACATTTAAACTACTAATGCAAAGTGTTATTGCAGTTAACAGTTTTGATTTAATAAGAAAGTTCACAGGGTTCAGTGCTCGAGTTGGGTGGGGCCTTGCTGTTTGGAAATTTGCATGTTCTCCCCTTTTCACGTGTTTCAACTGTCAATCTAAAACATAAAGAATTGTGTATTGCTCCTCTAGCCACATAGTTCCATGGCATTTAAGGATAGGCCAAATGCAAAGGACACGTTTCCAGAGAAGGACAATAAATAGTGTCTTCAAGCCAAGGCTGCAGTCTAAAGCCATGTTTCCACTGGTTTACTTTGGAGTGGATCAGGACGGTCTGAAAACATCTCTGTCATAAGTGAACCGTACCGGCCCCAGAGCAGAGGAGCAAAGGCGTAGCTTCCAAAGAGGTCTGAGCGAGATGATTGGATAAGTATGAATGCAGGTGAAAACAAGGCGGCAGATATGAAAAGAAAAGAATAATGTCTCATCAAATACTGAACTGAGCTTGTGATGGCCACTTAATTTATTGGCATACTTCGCAAAACAGATCACGTTAGCATGTTTTACTGTTTATTGATGCATGGCACTTGTCCAAGATCAAAAATATGATGTTTTCCAGTGCGTAATGCATGTATCATCAGCCAAACCCAATGCATTACATACAGAGAGGTGGAAATGTGGTGTGGAGGCACAGGGAAGTGAAACAAATGCAGATAATACTGACAATGAACCCTACGTAATTTCTTGTTTATGTCTCACAAAGCGACAAAATTTGGCTTCTTAATTAAAAGAAGAATTTAGGTATGATTAAGATTTGATTGTATTTTATATCAGTGTTAATACGTTACTTTTTTGTCTTCTGATTTAAGCTCTGGCATGTTTTTACCAGTGAGGAAGACGAGCACTCACAGTGGTTTTAGCGATAACAATAAAAATCCAGCTTTGATTGCAGATTTTTGTTGAATAATGTTTAATACTTTCAAATGACCAATAAAACCATCTGAAGGTGTATCCACAGACATTTTAAAGCAATAGTTTCACAAAAGTTAATTGACAAGTATGTAATTATGCCTCTCGCTCATTGGAAGCCCACATCCTGGAGGCCTTAGGTAACAGTTTTGTCAATAATCTTGTCTGTTGCTATAGATGTTGTAATGGGCCTTGGAATAACAGATCATAGCCTCCCTTCTATCATATGGAAGAAATACTGAGCTACATTATTAAACATTTTATTACATGCTGTGCTATCTCATGACATTTCTATTGTCTTTTAAATCTGTCACCAAATCTGTGAATCTAATCATCTTTAAAAGTCAAACGGAGTTCACAGAATCTGGGCCTGGATCTGGAGTCTCGGACCGCACACGTCTGCACCACATTCTTACCCATTTCAATGTTGTCTTTCGAATCAGGGATTAACAGAAACACATGTACGCCACTTCTGTGCATCTTCTCCTGTCTGTCTGAGAGAGGGGGAAGGAGGGAGGGGGAGAAAGAGGTGAGAGAAAAGAGAAAAAGAGATAGTGGAGAGGTGGGGCAGATGGAGAAAAGGGATAAAAAAGATGAGGAGAAAAGAGGTGGAGTGAAGGGAGACCAAGAGAGAGAAGGGATTGGGTGAGAGGAGGAGAGAAGGGGAAAACAGGGAGAAGAGAGAGAAAGAAAACAAGAGGGGCTGCGTTACAGGAGGAGAAAAAGAGAGAAGGGACAGGGGAAAGATAGAGAGCGGGACAGAGAGAGGGTGCGAAAAAGTGGGGTGGTGAAGACCGAGAGGGAGGTGGGAAAGAGAGAGGCGTAGGAGGGGGGCGCAGGGAGAAAGGAGAGAAACAGAATGAGGGACGGGTGCAGAGTAAAAGAAGGAGAGGAGAGAGAATGGGGTGAAAGGGGGAGGGAGAGAGAGAGATGGTGGAAAAGAAAGAGAGTAATGGAGAGGATGGTTAGAGAAAGAAGAACCGGGTGAGGGGAGGAGAGAGAGACAATGGACAGGTGAAAGATAGAGAGGGAATGCAAGAGTGGATCAAGAGAGAAAAGGGGAGAAAGAGGAGGAGAGGAAAGAAGGGGAATCTAAAGAGAGAGAAAGAGAGAGAGAGAGAGAGGAGGGATAGCAGAGAGGGAGCTGGAGAGAGAGGAACCGGTTTGAGAGGAGGAGAGAGGGAGTAAGCATGAGAGAGGGGTGAGGGCAAAAGCGATAGAAAGTGGGGGAAGGAGAGGGATAAACAGAGGGGAGAGAGGGGAGAGAGGGGAGACAGGGGGAGAGAGGGGGAGAGAGGGGGAGAGAGGGGGAGCGAGGGGGAGCGAGGGGCTAATTTGTTATTGCAGAGTTTGTGGTCGGCCGCGCGAGGATTTACACTCGTTTGGCACTTTTCCCCCTCGCCCTGTTTCATTGCACAACTAAAGCGATACGAGGTTTGACTTGGAAAAACATGGAGCGAAAATGTATCACAGCAGTTTAGTTATAGTTATGTTATAACACAGATTCAGATCACATTTCGGGCCAAAACATTAATATATAGTTAAATTAAACATTAATATATAGTTATAGCGCAAAAAACAGTTATGAATACTAATATTAAATTAATCAGCTGCTATAACAATGGCTTGGATGAACCTGAAACCGAAGATGTCAATGTTGTAATGTTGCAAATCTGGTGGTAGAGGTGTAGTTTAATATGACAATTCCTTATTTTTGGATAGTTTGTGAGTTGGCTATATCTCATGTTTAGTATCAAATGTACAAGTCTAATACATTTTCATTTATTTATTTCCTTAATAAAATATAAAAGACTACAGTGTCATGCAGGTAAACATACAAAAAAAATGAAAGAAAAGGAGCCGAATGTCTTACTTATATCAATATTTATTATATTGATATAAGTAAGTTATGAATTATTCATAAAGAGCTCACTGTTTACTTTATTAGACTTTGAACGGTGCACTGTGTAACTTTACTTCGGGCGGAAGTGTTTCTCAGTACAGCATTAGACGTTCTTATCTTCCATTGAGTTGACTACAAGTGTTTTTATTTCTCAAAAATACCATGGAAAACAGGCATTCTTACAGTGTGCGGACCTTTCCACGGATCTGACCTGTAACTTGGCCTGCATTGTGGCGTGACCTGCTTGTTGCCACGGCGATACGTTTAACGCCATACTGTGGAACCTGGAAACAACCATCTAACAGGAAAGTCACACAGTTTAAGTTGTTGTAAACGCATTATTATCAGCTGAAGAGACTGGTTGCAGTAAAAGTACAAAATATACTTAAAAAAAAAAAAATCAAAATCAATTTCAAATCCTCTCAAACTTGTGTGTAACTTTTGAACCATGTAATCATCAGTGTCATGCGTCCTTCACCACTCGCGCCACAGTTTGGAGCAGTGGTCCCGGTCTGTGGAGGGAAGAGGCTCCCCACCGGCTGCTTCGCTCGCACACAAGCATCACTTTACACTCTAAAATAGACCTCCTTCATGTGCGCAGGGCCTTCAGCGACCGCACGTCCCCTGCCCTGTCGTTACCTGCGCCCGGACAAATGAGCAGAAACACGAGAGATAGTGTATGGGCTAAAGCCGTAACCTAAAGCAGACCTCTTCCCCACCGAAGCAGAGGGTCCGTGTCCTTCGATTCCCTAAATATCTTCCCTCCAAATGGGGCTATAATGGAAATGTATAGCAGGGCGTGGTGCTGTTATAAGGAGCCCGCAAATTATGGGCTGGTGGGGAATTGTTCTAATCCAACAAACCAACGCAGTGGGAACAGAGTGGCCATTTTGGGGCAGAGGAAGGAGATGGTAGTTTCCTCCAGAAGAGGAGTAATGAACCGTGGTGGTCCTGGTGGTGAAGAGAGAGTGAGAAAAAGAAGAGAGGAAAAAAGGAAGAGATGGAAAGAAGAGAGAGAAGAGAAGAGAAGAGAGAGAGAAGAGAGGAGAGGAGAGGAGAGAGAGAGAGAGAGAGAAAGAAAGAAAGAAAGAGAGTGAGTGAGTGAGAGAAAGAAAGAGAGAGAAAGAATAGAAAGAAAGACGAGGAGAGAGAGAGAGAAAGTGAGAGAGGAAGAGAAAGAATGGAGAAAGAGCAGAGAAGAAGAGAGAGAAGAGATAAGAGAAAGAGAAGAGAGAGAGAGAAAGAGACAAAGAAAGAAAGAAAGACAAGCAGAGAGAGAGAAAGAGAAAGAGGAAGAGAATAGACAGAAAAAAAGGAGAAGGAGTGGAGAAAAAGAGAGAGAAAGAGAAAAAAGAGAAGAAAAAAGAAGGAAAGAAGCGAGAGAAGAGGGAAAAGAGCAAAAGAGAGAAAGAGAAAGTGAGTGAAGAGGGAGCGAGCGAGAGACCCCCCAGAGTTTCAGTTTGTTGTTGCAAAAGTAGAAGATATCGTCAGAAGGTCCGACTAAAGACGTCTTATTAAAACTTTGAAAATACCACTGTGGAACGTGAGCGGGGCGACGGTGGCGCAGCGGGTTAAGTGTTTGCCCACCCACTGGAGGATCAGTGGTTTGAACTCTGAGCACGTCGCAGCCGTTGGAGCGTGGCAATGGGTGAAAACAGAGATAAGCGGTTGAGAGTTACAATATTATTATAGATACAAATCCCATTTGTATTTGATTATTACTGTTTCCAAGTAGCAACACCACGACTTGATGTTTCGTTTCTGCAACTCAACTATAGCTTTCTTCTGGTTCAAACTGTGGGACGCTAAAGCAGGAGTAAAGGATTTTCACACCGTAAAAAGTATCAGAAGTATCAGAGCAATACATTTTTGGCTTTTACCTTTTAAAAACTGTTACACTTAGATGCAGACAGCGCTCGGCCGTCTGATTTTGTCACAAAGAGCTGCTTTTACAGTAAGCTCTCTGACGGTAAAAAAAACCACACAATTTGCTCATTTACAACTGAATTTGCAGATACCATCTCCTGCTAGCGTCACTTTATATGACCATTTATGTCGAGTGGTGATGTTTGTGCTGTACTTTTCTTTCATAAATCCATAGCTTTTCTTCCTTTTGGATCAGATATGAAGACTCCTCTAAACTCCGTCGCCTGCTTTTCTAGGAAAGTGTCTTTGATTGTTCTGTTTCCTGTGATTTCAGACCCTTTGTTTCGGGCCTGGTAAGTCACTAATCAGCAAACTTCGTCATCGCTGTTGCCCCCCCCCTTCAACAGTGTCACTACGAACAATGGTATTTTTGGCTCCGCTCTCATGCCTCGTGCACGAAGCAAGCAGGAAAAAAAAACAAAACGTGAAACAAGTTGGTGGGAACAATCGGTGGCGGTATGTGCGGACTAAAAGCAGAGGTGATGCGAGGCAGAAGGCTTCCCGCGCACACAGATACAGCTGTTACACATTGTTCGGACAAATGGCACCTGCTTTTGTGATGATCCGCGCGAAGCCTCCTTGTTTCTGTCGGGACAATGTCATGGCAAAAATGTAGGCTCTAAATTTTGACGGAGGAATTCCAGGCCGACAATAGATTCGCGAGTTCAGCAAGAATTCAACAGCGAAAGGATATGTAGTCATCTGGTATTTGCAGATAAAACATCATCATTTTAATGTTTCTAAATGTTAGTTGATGGTATCGAAACTACATATTTCAATTACTATCATAGACTTAGACTAACTTTGTTGTGTCGCAGGGGAAATTACTTGGACGCATTGCTCACATTTCAATATATTAACCGATCAAAAAATGTCACAAGGGCGTTTTGGACCCTTAAAGTTGCACTGTGTAACATTTCTGCAGAGGGTTTGCCACCTGCTTGTCTACATGCTCAGTTTTTTCTTAGCTTTTAACTTTATTCAATCACAGGTGTCTTTATTACAAAAAATAAAAATAAAAATAATAATAATCCCCTGAAAAACATGTATTCTTACTGCGAACTCTTCACAGATCTGACCTGTGACTTGACCTGGTGGCGTGACTAGATGTCTCCATGGAGCTAGATCAGTTTCAGTCTCATACTGTGGAACATTCCAGGCAAGGCAAAACCATTACCGTAGGGACAAGCAGGTGGAGAAGTTACATAATGCACCTTTAATTCATTGGCTGATATTGGCCATTACAAACTAGGCCAAATTATAGTTAGCTAAATACATTTGTTCTCATTTTACTAACATAACTTTGGTCGATTCGTGCTTCTCATGGTCCGGACAGATAAACACATTTATTGGGAGTGACACCTTTCATTTGGGGCCCCATTCGCCGGACCACAAGCACCACCGTGACGTCAGCGGACACGTCGCTTCGCTGAACGGACGTGGGTGACGCTCGAGAGTTTACTCACTTGCAGATGTTCGAGCTTGTGTTCAAACTGAGGCTTTATCTTTAGTCTATGGGACTGTACGGATAAACGATGGCAACAATATGACGATATGGAAGTCAACGGGGATTAGACTGCGCAAAACAAATACAAACCGTGCATTTAATTGAACATGTTTTGCAAATGTTTTAAAGTTAGATGGTTTTTTGGTCAATGGGAGGCAAACGCAGGTAAATATAAGAATACATATGTGCCATTCTATCTACTATCCATAATTTAATCAATTGTATTTTTTTGTAGTTGGACAAATCTACAGTATATTGTTCAAAAATCACAATTTTTAATCCAAAAAATGATCATTTACCATTAAGAAAGTCAGAATACTGCGCACCCGCCTTGGAAATGGCATCGTTTACATGTGCTTTTTCCAACTCCGCACCAAACTTGGTACAATGTTTGCTGTGCCATTAGTGTTTAACCCAAGTGGAAGTAACACATTCACTCCTGGTTAGTTATTTTGGCTTCTGTCCAAAATCAAATCCCATTTATCATTTGAAGATGAACGTTTGCACAAAACATACGGCCCACACTCAATATCTTTCCCCCCTTTCTCCATAAATATTGTCAGGACTATTGAGTTGGCCGTGGCTTAGGAATTATAATGATTGAATTTGAATACTTTCTCTGGGTTTCCCCCGCGTTCCTCTGCGGTTTTATGGCCCTCTTGCATCAACAATGAAACCAGATGTGCTTACTAACGCGTCTCTGCCTCAACACAAATTTTGCAGAAGTTACAGCAAAACTTTTGGCCCGTCATGTGTTCTGTGTGAGAACCGACTGAAGCTCGCTGGAAGAGGCTGTCGCGGGTTTATATACCGCCCCAAAATAAGCCGCGATCCCATTGGCTGGCAGCGCTGCGGTCATCGAATCACTACAGGCCAATTAGATGGTGAGACTTCCTTCAGTGTGAAAGATGTTTCCTGATGATAGTAAAGGGGAGAGGGGAGGGAGGGCTGACCTATGTGGCCCTGCTGCGGAGGAAAAACTGAGGCAGCCTGCACTGTTTTGACGGTGACTTTGGTGTTTTTTTAATGCGAGTTTAATGTGAGTGAGTCAAGGAGAGCAGCGCCTCAAGTGGGCAAAACATAACGAGTTTGAAAGCAACATTTGGGACATGTGCAGTTACATTTTACCAGCCGGAGGTGGGTAGCAAACATTTAGTTAAAGACAGGTTTTTAAGATTTCTCAATTTTGACTTTATTTGGTGGAATAATACTTAAATATGAATTATAGTTTTACCTATGATGTCAGAATGTCATGATTTACGACCAGGAAGCACAATTTTAAACCTAAAACATTGTAGTTCAACATGTGCTCTTTAAGTAAAAGTAAAGTCACTTCAAAATAATCAAAAAGTAGTGGCCCATGAGATATACAGTGAGTGGGGAAACGACTGCCCAAATAGGAGTACGGTAACTGAGTTTAGGTTTGTCCTTTGTGCAAGAAACGCAATAATAATACTAATAATACTACTAATAATATAATATAATAATACTGTCAACTTTAAATACTTAAAGACTTTCTCACAAGCGGGAAGATAAATCAAGAGTTTACTTAAGTAAGAGTACAATAAATATGTTACGTATATATTTTTATAGTAGGAGTAAAAGTCTGGAAACTACATAGAGAACCACCCATTTTTCAAAAGTTAGTGAATGTAACTGTAATACAACTGTAATTAGAATTGTAGCAGAGTATTAGCTAATAGTTGATGTTGTTATAGAAAAAATACTCTTAAAAAGTATAAGTTCCTGAAAACAGTTGCTCAAGTAAAACTAACTCATTACCTGCTGATTAAAGCGCATAGAATATTGATACTGAAAAGTCTCGTGACTAAATGTGAGGAAAATGGTGCTTGGACTGAACTTTTCTTCAGCGTTTATGTTGAAAAAGTCCACGACATCATTCACATTTAAGGTCATTGAGATAATGATATCAATGAACAAGATTCTTTTTTTATCCCACCGGAAGAAAGCTCACATTGTGGAGGCCAAATAAAAGGTCAAGTGATGAACAAAGGGAAAGATGAGGTCATCTCTAAACTCAAGTCATGACATTCCAATTGTGTAAAGACCAATGTAATGTAATGTAATAATCTGTGGTATATCACATTTACATATTTTTCCGTGGTGGCACAATGGTTAGTGTTCTCAACTAACAGCAAGAAAAGTTCTAATCCAGTCGGTCATACAGGTCAAGCTCGGATCTTGGAGTGTTTTTAGAGAGTTTCTGTCCATTGTCAAGTCAGAAAAACCTCAGCGACAGAAGCTCTTTTTTTGAGTTTAAAAAACACACATGAAACAAATGATAAAAGTTCAATAAAACCATCAATAAAACATTCAGTAAATTCACAAATACATAAACGGATACAATATGTAATAAAATCATGCAAAGCAAGAGCCTTTGTGGGTAATCTTTAACAAGTGCCTTAAATTATCCAATTTGAATAACATCTGTGTTTTGTTCCATAGACATGGAGCAAAGTAGCTGACAGCCTTTTTCCCAATTCTGTGTTGATACGACGTGAATGTAAAATAAACATGTCCTGAGATCTTAGTCGATGAATACCTGATCTGATGTTATGCAAATGTCTTCAATAATAAGGCAAAATACCAACAAGAGCCTCATAAACAAACAAAAGGCAGTGCTGTTCTCTTCTCGCATCCATTGATTGCCATTCTACTTTAGAGCATAATAATCCAGAACCGAGATAAATGTAACCTGGATGAACTGTTTTCTACAATTAAGAGGAATACACTTTATATTTCTAAAGAAGAATGACAATCTGTCTTTAAGATCATTTGTCAGCTCGTGTTTGTTGAAAGAGGTTCATCATCGATCCAAGTATTTGTAGCAGGGTACACATTACCATGAAGAGTACATACAGTATAAAGGCATAAACAAGTAAGAAAAACTAGTGGCATATGACAGTTTTACTATATGTGAACCCAGTAAATCAATGTATGAACTATTAAGCTATAAATCAACTTTAGAGGCAGAATTTTGGCCTCTGTTGTCATTTGCTCAGTTCACATTAGCATAACAAAGCAGAACTTTTATAACTTTTCAAAGGCTGTGCAGGAGCAGGTTCACAGACAGCAGGTGGACGGAGGGAAACGGAAGGGAAAGTAGCATATAGTACTGTCTAGATGCCAAAAAATACATTGAAACATCTCTGGAAAATGTAGGACTTTATGCAGCTCACCCAGACATAAGAGTCATAAGTACTGGACTAGTGGCTTGTGCTTGGTTAACTTTGAAAATCTAGAAAAAGAAAAAAAAAAGGAAAAGAATGAAAGTTTCTGTTCATATACCTGTATGTCTGCAATGTATTGAAGTTTAAAACATTTCAATGAAACATTTATATAAAGCTATTTCTTTCTCCTGACACAGAGCGCAGCCATGTTGGATTTTCTAAGTTGGGTTCTGAACTATTCCTACTCTTTCAAAGAATTCTGATATGGGCTGATTTCAATTTAAGAAGTCGAACCTCAGAAAATACGACCTCTGAGGACAAGTAAACGCACCATCAGTATGAGGTTTGACAGTTTCTGGGTTTTCTCCAAGTGCTCTGATTTCCCCCAATCAGCCTTAAAGCTGCTTCACAGGCAAGTGTCGATGAACAGGACGATGAGGAGAGGCTGAAGAGGCTGTTACGTCTGTGTTTATACATCTGGTGGGCGACAGACAGGTCACACATGGTAGAAACAGCGTACAAATGTTTTCATCCTGGTTGGATTAACACATCAGCTTTGTAAATCTACTACTTGTTTTGAAAAATATCCATAAAACACTCTTTGGTTCCTTTATCTCGTGTGTCTTGTCCCAATTTGCTTCGTTTGTCAGATTCTAAACATCAACCAAAACAAAATCCCAGATCTTTTTGAAAACATCTAATTCCCCCCCTCCCACATGTGTGTAAACCTCGCACAGATGTGACTTGCTTGTAGACGTGCCTCGTGTGTTTAAAACCAGTGGCACTTTCTTCACACGGTTTTGTTGATGAGAACCGCGCCGCTCCCAGAAAGGACCTGACCCCCGGCTCACGCCCCGCTCCACCGAACCCTTGTTTAAAGCGGCAACAGCGCACCAGCTAAAACACATCCGACCGTCAGCCTGAGCCGAGTTTTCGCAGGCGAGTAAACAAGCACCCGAACCGCACTGGGAAGTCACTGGGTCTGTCTGTGAGAAACGGAGAAATGTTGGAGAAAAATGCCCCGAATGCTGCGGTTTGGAGGGGCATTTGTGGGACGACCAAATGAAAGAGCCGGGATAAAGCCAGCTCCCTGCCCAAAATATACAAATAAGAGGAATAAGTTTGAGGTGCCAGACACACTTTTTTTATTGGTAAGCATGAAACAATAGTAAAATCCTTGTTTATTTTTGGCTCTGCTTTTGTGATTTTGAGCAGGTTTTAGCCCAAATGCCCTTTTCAACACTTAACGGAGCTGTACCTGATTCTTTACTGTTGTGAGACGTAAAAAACACTTAAAACTGGTTCATTTTGCAAGTTTTTACAGCTGCCCACATCTATCCCTCACTTCACAGTATGGTCTTGAACTTACGTATCTCCATAGTGACGCCACCAGGCCAAGTTACGGGTCCGATCTCCGGAGCGGTGAATTCATGTCTTTCAAAGTGTTTTTTAACCATTAACAACACGTGTAATGCAAAGAAAATGCGGCACCAGAAACGTTTCGTACTGCACCTTTAAATGTATCTCTGAAAGGTTAGCCAAAGTCTCCTGTTCTAGCATGATGTTTGGTGCAGTTTCTCTACCTTGGAAAAAACCGCGTTGGGAAGTTATGTCAGAATGAAAACATCAGCTTCAGAAAGACCGACAAATTTCAATCCGTTTGGTTTGGATTCGCATTTGGTTTTGACCTCTACTCTGAGTTTGTTCTCGTCCTGAAACGCCCACCTGACCCTTTCGCCGCTGTCCTGTCTCGAAAGGTTTCAGCGAAGGTTTTTGAGGAGTTTTTCTGGGGAGTTTTTCTGGGTACTGCCAATCTGAACCCAGGGGCCCAGCGTTTGGTGCGGCAGGTTGTAGGAATGTCTCTTGTCTGGACGGGAAAACAATCAGCTGAGATCAGCGAATCCACACTTCTCTTTCTCCCTCCTTCTCTTTCTTTCTCTCTCTCTTTCCCTTTCTCCATTCTGTTTCTCACGCGCTTGTCCTGCACATGCTCTGAAAGAAAAATGACACCTTTTCTACAGCTATTTCCTCTGTTTTTTTACATACTGCCCTGGTCTACAAGAAGCGAGTCTGTGTTTTCCTATGACAAAACACACTTTAGTCCGTGTGGTGCAGAGGTGAATGGTCCAATTCATCATTTGGGTTTAAGCCTGACCAAAAATCACGGGGGAATATCTCTATCTACACCAAAAATGAACGGCCGCTGGCAATATCTCGAGAGCTTTAAGAAAACTACAACACTGTGCAGTTGTGTTTGACTGATGACTTCTCTGGAGAGTTTAAATTCCACTGTAAAAATGTGGTTTTCCCTTAAAAAAAAAAAAACGAGTTGTTGAGTTGGAAAGAGTGCTTGGACTAATCTTTCATTCGGGCTTGACCTTTAGTTTTATGAAAAGTAAACACAGAGAACAACTTGACAAACTGCTTTTTTGAAAACTCAAATTTGTAAACCAGACTATTTCCCATTCTCAAATCAAATGTTACTGTAACCACAAACTGATGTATTGATGTGTTGTTTGAACAGGAAAGCATAAACATCACACCAGCAAATGTGATGCTTTTGGCAGTATTGGTTAGATAAATTGAAATTGGGACATTTTAAGGGACATTTTAAGGGACATTTTAAGGGACATTTTAAGGGACATTTTAAGGGACATTTTAAGGGACATTTATGCACATCTAACAAGCTGCTAATTTGCACACATCCAAGTGGTTTATCCAACATGACTTAATATTTATTCATCCCTTATTAATGTCTTATTCTGTATAACCTTATTCTGTTGCTAATTAGACATTTACTGGCAGATTTATTTTCCTTATTATTGCTTATTAGTCTAAGCAAATAGCTAGGACATTTTGTAATAAGTAAAGACTACATTTCTTAAAGTGCTAGTCTTTTGCAGCAACTTTAATTACCAAAAGAATAATAATAATAATGAGTTTTTAAAAAAAAAATTAACGTCTATTATCATTAGAATAGATCAGACATCAATAAGGGAAGATCAAGTACTATTTAACATTAAATTAACCCCGTACAAGTATGCAAATTAATAGCTAGTTATATGTTTAATAAGTGTGGCCTAAAATAAAACGTGACATAAATGTGTTTGTATTTGACCCATTCAACCAACAGGAACAGTGGGAGGTTACAGTGGAGCAATCAGAACCCCCTGGAGCCACGGTCAGGATCTACCTGGAAGGATTAGCTGTCCTCAGATTAACACCCAGACACAGACATCGCAGTGATGGTTCCAACATGGAAATCATGTATTGATTTTTTTTACATTCATGTGAAAGCAAAGGTGAGGTTTCTAGGGGCGTTATCCATTTGCTAAATTCCTGTGAACATTGTTTAATCTCCTTCTCTATTATTGACCCACTATTGTTGAAGTCAGTCTGATCATTTTATCAAACATACATTCACTAAAGTAGAAAAGGTTTTAAAGGTAGTCACCACTTAGACATGAAAAAATAATAAAAATGATCAAGATGCTTCGTCCGCCATCTAGAAGTCATTTTGGATCTGAAGACACTGGTTTTAGAAGCTAGTTCAGTTTTCACCCTGAAACCACTCGGTCTTTTTTACCTTGTGGACCACTTTCAGGTTGCTCTCCCCCCATTGTCCTGTGGTTGCTTCTCCCCCATCGATGACTGCCTGCTAATTCTCAAGTCATTAACAACTACTGGCTGTGCTGACGTCCCTCTCGCAGCTGCTGAGTGCATGATTGGTCTTTGATTAGCTTGATTTCGCTCCATGGTTCTAGTAAAGACCTGTAGACAGAAGGGTGATTATACTGTAACCCACCATTTCTGTTCAAAGTCAAAACAAAAACCTTCACTCCTCTGTCAAACCAGCCTATTTTGTGTTAAAAGCGAACAAACAACAGCAACTCTTCTCCCTTCAAATGAGTGATTCGTGGCTTTAAGATGAAGGCCAGTTGTAAAGGCAAATTTGAGCGTTTTCTGTCAGTCTTTAGTGTAGTGGTTGTTTAGTTTCCCCAATGTAATGCTCCTTGTCTCCTTCACAACAGTGGATCGTCCTTCCTTTTCAAACGTCTGCTGCGCATTTCCCATCGCTGTTGAGTCTCGTTCCCGTTTTGTTTATTGTCCTGGAACAATTCAGCTTTGGTCAAACGCTGAGCACATTAAACAGTACACGTCCCGATATAGCAACAGTAGTAATACCCTGTGGTCCCGGAGACTAATTTGAAGTAAGTCTAAACGTGACAATGATGAAGTACTCCGTGTATTGTAGAGCCCAAGCAAACAATTCCCCCTGTCATCAGCTCATAGTCCATATATCAACCATGCACAGAACAAATAACCCTTTTAACCAGCGGCGAACAGGACTCAGTAACATTTATGTCAGCATCTTTTTAACACAGACACCATACTGTTACTCCTACTCGAGTAATATTGTAAAAGTAAAGTACAAGTTTTGGTTACTCATTCCACTATGAGGAAGTCCACAGGTGACAAAAGCTGTGTTTACAAAATGAAATGAAGTGTGGTCTATTAAAATACCAGAATTTGTTCTTAGAATTTCCTGTTTTGCTTTCCAATTACATTTAAATCAAATTATGTTATTAGTGTTATGTCCAAGTTAGTACGAAATGGGTAGTATTTTCACAAACACGCCATTAAACTTTATTCTTACTTACTTAATTATGTTGTATTTTTGGACTCAACCCAAAAAAAGTTCAACTCAACCCAAAAAAAGTTCAACTCAACCCAAAAAAAGTTCATCTCAACCCAGGCCTGAATCATTCTGGGCCCGAACACAGATTGTGTTGAAACAAAGCTCAGATTAAAGTCTAACTTGAGTAACAGAGCTTCAAACAGAGCCGTGAGCTTCACCGCCCCAAGAAATGTTGATGATGATATTAAGGTATCAAATCCCCCCACTGCTTCTCTAACCTAAGTATCGTGAATATTATTTAATTACTCGATGATGCACAATAGATTTTGGCTGCCCCAGCTCCTGTCTCGTGCCTCTCTCTCTCACTCGCTCTCTGGCACACATGTCGATAACCACATTTGTAACGAGAACCGTACAGCGCGGAGTGGGGAACGTAGGCCTGTAATTACGAGTGAGCTCTGGGGAAGCCATAATGACAAAGACACAAATAGAAATCCATATCAACACACGGGCACAGATTGTTTCACTTGCCACTGTTTATTCAAGGCTTTTTTGGAGAAACCATTGTCCCCTTTTTGCAAATGTTACCATTACAGTGATTGAGCCCCTCACAAAACTTTCACTCACTGGAGCCACATCAAAAGTGTTTTTCTGAGCGGGGAGCACTGTTTGAATCACGTCATACACCGCTAAAAGTGGAGAAAATATCCAGATACTGTACTTATCGGAGCTAAAATGAGGGTTATTTTGCCTATTAGGAATTCAATATATTCATAGGTTTCAGTTACATGTGTCATGGGCGTTATTTGGAGGATAAAATTGCAATGTTTTGAATTGTTTAACATATGGTCCTTTTACTTTAAGGTCACATTTCACAATCAAACCATGTTTTTTTTTAAATTACCGATTCATTTGGCCCCCATTATGGCTGTCACAATATCCAGTTTTTGTGTTATGATTATTGTGAGAAAATTACATTTCTTTCATTCTTATGGTCTAAAATGTTCCAGTACTCAAGTTTGTGACTAGATTTACAAAATGTTCCTTTCTGAAAACAAAAATAAAGTTGTTTACAGCTAGGTAAATTTTTTGGACCATATATTAAACAAAAAATACATAATTTTGCTTCTAAAATTGTCACGTTTATAATTTTTTTGTTCTTATTATTATATTGTGACTTGAATAATCAAGATAAATAATTTGAAACTTTTGATACATGAAGAGTGCCTTGGCTTCTCTTCTTTCTTACAACATCACTTACTGATGATTCGTGGTCAAATTAAGAGCACATTAAATCTCAGGTGAAATATTAAAACATTATGAGAGACAGACATGCAGACATCACCGCTGAACATCGCAAAAGAAGGTTAAATTCAGTCACTAGGACACAGTTTCTGCCTCTCATTTGACCACACAGCATGACATATTCAAAATTCGGTCCAGTTAACCTTCTTTTGCTATGGAATCGCCCTGGGTGACAGGAATTACACAGGCGCAACAGGTAAACAAACACAAAGTACGAACATACACGTACAGTACACATACGGTAATGAAGACAGTTACTTTTCCACTTTCGCCTGACACATCGCTCTGATCGGACATGACCAAGAGTTTCTGAAGGAGCGAGGTCAGGGATTTTGGCTTAAGGTTCTCGTACTGGTACTCGTTCATGGGGCCCCTGCAGTTCATTTTCCGGGACCCTCCTGATCTTAAGTCAAGTTCAACACAAGACTATATTCATAACATACTCCAAACCACTGTATCACCCTGATGTAATAGATTAACATATGTCATGTCAAATTCACCATTTTCGTCTGTGCACTGCTTCCCCACCCCATTCTAGAAATACTTTATATTTACTGTATTTTATTTGTATTTTTTTTAAATGTTAATCATTTGTTTTTATACATTTTATTATTTCTATTCGTTGTTTTGTATACTATCAAACAGTTTTTTGCTACTTTCATTAACTTTGCAATTTATTACAATTGATTTTTAGCTCTTTGTTATTAATGTGAGTTACCTTATCCACGTACTTTCCCTTGTGGATCAATAAAGTTAGTCGAAGTCTAAGTTCATGCTTAAACTGCATCCTCCATGGCAGGGAGAAGGTCATAGAGGCACAAACTCAGATAGATTGCCCAGCTGTGACAACATATCAATATAACAACAGCAATATTTGGTGAGAAGAGTCATCTGTCAATCAAAAACAACATACATTATCTACTGCCAGTCAATAAGTGAATGTTTTAGTTTGATTTCATTTAACTGGCCGCGTCTCTTTCATAGTTTTCACCATGGACTTCCCATCAACACTCCAGTCCAGATTGTTTCACTTGTCTCTGTTTACACCAGGCATTTTTGGGGATTTGGACGAACTGGAGAAACCATTGTCCTCCGTTCTGCAAATGTTACCATTACAGTGATTGAGCCCCTCAGAAAGCCTTCACTCACGAACGCCACATCAAGAGTGTTTTTCTGTACGACGCGCGCCGCTAAGAGTGAAAAAACATACAGATACCAATCAGCTGTGAATCGGAGCGTTGTTTTTGAGCCGGCCACACAACGCAAGCCTCTGTGTCCAACGCTTCTCTGTCTCTCCATCTCTGAACTATTTTGGGTCCAGCTGGCGGAAACCCGTTAAATGAGCAGAAACTATGACACCTCGCCGGTATGAAAATGAGCGCTAATGCACCACTTTCCATATATGTGTATGTTGTTTCAGCGGCTTACCCACCGCTCTTGTTTATTGGCCTGTTGATTCGCGTCTGACGTATGCAATGAATGGAAGACTATACGCTATTCAATATGGGGGAGCATTTTTTTTCCACGTTCAAGGACATTGCAAGTGTGGACACAGGTGGAGCAAAACAGAGACAAACAAAAAAAAACACAAGTAAATGTAAATTGTAGTGGTCTGGGTATTTTGTGTTAGCGAGATATTTCTGCTCCATTAAGGCCAGTCGGCGCAGGAATGTCAATCATGAGCAGTTAGAGCGGAGTTAGCCTCACACTTTTCCAGGTGCGATGTGGAAAAATGCATTAAATACTTGCACACGACTTATAAAAATCAGACCACCCATGAAATCTTTATAGTTTGTTTTATTGTAGCTGTGAAAAGAAAATGTATAAGACCTGTACAGAAAGTGTGGAGGCAAAAAGTCATGCAAAGTTAGACTACATTTCTCAGTCCGACATTTGATTTTCTCCTAGTTCAAATTATATAGTGTATAAGTTTTTCTATACTGCCAATAATGAGAAAGTAATATTAAACCCTCTGCACAAGTTGTTAGAAGCGGTCAGATAGCTGCCAATGCCATGGACAAGACGGACATATTATACAAAATCGACTTTTAAGAGCTTTAAACCATGCGCATGTTTGAGTAATCTTTATTCTCCTCCATTCAAGATGCCAATCACGCAGGAAATACGCATTTTCCCCGGCCCCCCCCCAGACTTTACGACGACGTACCACAAAGGAGCAGACAGAAATCGGCTCCCCAGTTTTCATCTTCGTAGACTATAAATATAAGACTGAAAGAAGCATACTATGTCTTTTTTTTGAAGGAGACATATTATGCTTTTTTTCATGTACTTAGAAACAGGTCCATTAACTGCAGAACTGATAAGCTCCGCCTCTTCCCAGTGACATTTCACCGTAACAAGCAGCAGATTGTCATTCACATATTTTTATTTGTGAAAAGTGGCTACGTTACATAATAGAACTTTACATTAATCACTTGAAGGCTTAATTTCTTTCAAATAATCACAATTATAGTCCAGAGATGTAGGTGGGGATAGGGGGTAGGTGAAAACTGAGTAAACTCATGGTGAAGAACAAGGTTAAAAGCTCATTAGATTTGGCATAAGACTTTTGCATTCTAGATTTCTAACCTCAAAATGGTGTGACACATTTGCTCATCTTTACTTTATCCAGCTGTAGCTACGAAGTCTCTCCAACAGGTTTAGTCTTGATGCCACATACAATAGATATGAGGCAATGGTAATACATCTACTTGCATGGGTAATGGTTTAGTATTGACCTGGAGCAGCAGTGGCTCAGTGGTTAGACTCCAGGCCCGGAAAGTCTGATTGCCTTGTCCAATTTAAACAGATTCTTCAAAATGTATGTAAACCCGGGAAGTACGATTGCGTCGGTGTGCAGTCGCATTCCCGCTGCATGTAACAGTGCAGTCCGATCGCACTAGGAGCAGACTACGAGAGCCTTTCTGATGGATGCGGCAAGAACCGAGCAGGAAAATATTAGGCGTGTGTTTCAACGTGTGCTCACACCACCACGGACTAGCACGTGTTGTTTTGTTTTAGTCCACTGAGTTAAAGTGAAAGTTAAGAGCTGCACTAGCTTGAACGTGCCTGTTTGCGCTGCGGAGATCACATTACTTGTGCATTTCCTCATGTCTGAAAATCAAATGCTCAGTGTAAATGTGTTGCCGGTTTTCTGTTTGCCAAAAGTCTGGATGTGCATGATGACAGTTGTTTTTGGTGCTAGTGCTAAACGACTAGACATCCCACCTGTTCGGTTCTTTGACCTGTGTAGTCCGACGGGTTTGGGGGCAAAGACGAGTTTGGTTGTTTTATGCACGCGGAGTTGTCTGTCTACGTAAATGTGGCACCAAGGGCAGCTGTGGCTACATGTAGTGAATGAAAAATTTGGAAAAGCACTATACACCAACATGTCATTTGATTGTGTGTTTAATTTGCAAACAGATTAACGCAGACCACAAAGCTGCAACTCTACTCACGGTCGAAGATGTTCTAAAAAAAAAAGCAAGATACTGTGTTAAAAAAAGATTTAGTAAAGAATATTCCTTCTTAATGTGTCCTTACATGCTTTCAGTGCGTTCAGAGAAACCTGGGACACCTGATCCAGACGCTGTGACCCAGTATTTGTCCTGGCTCCATTTCAAAGAAGAGCTGCATTTACGTCACATATTTTATTGTAATCAGTGACAGCTCAGTCAGATTTATGATAACATTGTAACACACGGGTTTACTCAGAAAGACAAAGAACATACAAGGTGATCTCGGCAGATGACGCGGTTGATTTACGCCGTGCATTTCAATGTAAAGGACGATTTCTTTTAAAACGCGTGAGCCGCACCAGCCTATTATTCCTTTGTATGTTGTGACACGTTTGCGCATAGTAAAGATGTGAGATTAGGAAGAAAGCGCGGTTACATTTTTGGGTAAACATTGCATCAAGAACAAATGCTTAGTAAATCTAGGTCCCAAAACATGATAAAACAATGATAAGAACAATACACAACTAATGTGCTGCAAAAACCGGAGTCAATCAAACTTGGAAAAGGTCATTGATTTTCAGCTCGTCCTTCAAATCAGCTTCCCAGCAAACATTTGTCCACCTACATTTTCTATCCAAGTTCTGTGGACCATAACTTTGCCAGCTTGCTTATAAATTTAATTCCACTTTCTTGGTGTTATTCAGTAGATATTGGAAATGTTTTTTGAATGCCCAATGCCCTGTTTTCTTTTAAGGCTTGGTGACAACATGATGTGAATTCTGCCCAAGCAGGCTGATTGAATTGATTGTATCAGTAATTAGAATGTTCTTTTTACTGAGTATGTCATCACAAACAAACAACAGTAAAAACACAGTCACTACGCTTACAAGCAGGAAAGGAAGTAGTCCAATTTAAAAAGATTTTTTAAAAGGCATGTAAGGTTTCGATTGAGGCGCCTTGAATCTAATCTTAAAGCAGAAGAAAAAACATTTATTTATAGAGCACATTTCATTCAGAAACGGTAACACTTCACGACAAACAGATAAAATACATAAAACTAAGCATAAAGAATAGCAAAATAGCATAAAGAGTCCGGTTTCAATCTGTTTATTTGCACTGCAGAGAGCAAATAACTTGACTGCGAACCACATGCTTAACGTAAATGAGTTGTCGCTTATCTTGTTTGTGTGGCTGCGTGGAGGATTTTTAAATAAAATATGCAACGTTTTGGTGGCTGATGCTAATTAACACGACGTCCCTGAACTTGGGCTCTGTGGACTAATGGGCTCCGTGGACTGGGACAAGACTGGTCCGACAGGTTTATGGGCATGATTTGAGTTCTCTGTTGGATTCAGACATTTAGAAAAACCTCCCCACCATTGCCCAACATTTTAGGTATTTTTAAGGTATTTTTTAGGTATTTTTTAGGTATTTTTAGGTATTTTTTAGGTATTTTTTAGGTATTTTTTAGGTATTTTTTAGGTATTTTTTAGGTATTTTATTTACATTACTGCTAAAAGATAATGTTTTGATCACAATTGATTTTAGGCCTTTATTGTTTTGGGCATTGAACACCTTTCTTTAATTGTTCCAAGTTAAAATGCTAAAGTTGTAAACGCTCTAGTCTACGTAAACACATTTGACAAAAAAATGAAATTCCCCAAATGGTTACACGTTTTCTGTTTTTAATGCCCAGAAATTGCTCCACTCTCTTCATTATAAACATGTTTGTCACTGCTAAACTATATAAAAAAAAACAAGTGATTCAAACACTGCTGTCGCTCAATGGGAATTGCCTAAGACACCCAATTCCTAAGCGCTGAATGCAAACCCTTGTTCCCAATTTAGTTTCGCCCGCCACCATTTGGTCTGCTATTTGGTCTGCCATGTCTCAGGGCTGTGGGCTCTGTTAATGACTACTTTGATCCCACTCAGGTCTGGCTAGGCTGTTTATGCGACCCCAGGAAAAAAGATAGAAAACTAAACGAAAAATAGCCTTAGCCGTTTTTTTTTTTTTTTTTGTGAGGGGCAGATGGAGACTTCGCCACAGGACGACCCGGAGACAAGGAGGAGATGAAAAAAAACCTCGAACCGACCAAAAAGGTCACAACAACAGTTTTGAGGTCGAGAAGGGAAATGTGGTGGGAAATACAAAAGCAATGAAAAGAATTAATAATAAAAGGTTTCGCGAAAACAGAACTTTTGTGTGTGATCTGCGACCTGCTTGTCTCCATGGAGTTGTTTATTGCTTTGAATGTTGCACAATATAGCATTAAACGGCTCAATCTGGCTTTTATTCAATTATATGTGTCCTTGAAAAGCATGCATTCCGACTGTGAGCGGCGTCGCCTCTCCCCAGATCAGACCTGTAACCTGCTTGTCTCCATGGAGCTAGATAATGCCATACTGTGGAACATTCCAGGCAAAGCAAACACATCTTCATGGAGACAAGCAGAGCAGTTCTGGGTTGAGTTTGGATGTGATGTGTGTTTAAGTGTGAACGCTTCCTAACAGCGTGAAGTGGGAACAAAATTGTAAAAATGAAGTACTTGGGTATATTTTGGTCAAATGCTGTGCAACCTCAAACTAAACAGATTTTCCAGATTTGTGCTGGCTAAGAATCATGGGAATTCCTCTAGCATTTTTCTTGTAAACTGTTTTAAATTGAGGAAAAACAGCTGACCAACATGACCCACATATGTGTTTTTGTTGGTCTACAAAGGCTCCTATAGTTGTATTACAATAGTTGTTTCCACATTAATGACATTGTTGGTTAAGGCTAGTTGTAATTCTACTTGAACTCAAAATGTCCACATGCCTTTGAAATTTTTATTTACACATTGGGGCGGCTTCAGAAAATCACGTCTAGTGGGCTTTCAAAAGCACTTCTTAGTCTGTCTTTTAACTCCATCTACTCTCTTCACCACAAATACTGTCTAAAAGAGACATTATGGTTTTTTTAGACGTACTTAGCATTGAACTATAACATAAGTAGACTCTTATTTTATATACGTAGGTGAAGACAGGAAGTTTTCTGTGCACTCAAGCCTCGGCAGGACAGTACAGGATTACTCAGACCTGCTGGAATCAATAAAAATACAAGTTTGAGTAAGTTAAAGCGACCAGCTATGCAAAATCAACTTTTATTAACTTTCTTAACACATTGTTTCCTCATCAAAGTTATATCTTGATTAATTCTTTCATGTTTGAATGGTCCTGTATCGTCCTACAACTGAAGCTCAGAAAAATCCTGTTTCACCTTTTGTTCACCGCTTAAGTAAGTCATTTACAATGAACAAAATGTAGAATTATAATCTAATGATGCAATAGATGAAAATGTATTATAATTATAGTATTATTTAATAAATGCTACTCTATCTTCATTGCATTGCTGATGTGTGTACCTGCCAGGGTCTTGGCCTAAAAGTACATCAAAAAATGTCAGTTGCATCTCAGTGATTTGTTTGTGAAAGCCTTTCCTTGTTGAAACAAAACCATGTGTTTGAGTTATTTCATTTGCTACAGCTGGTAAATTTGGCAACTGCTTATAACTGAAAGTATAATGTGACTAGTATAATGTGACTAGGTTCAAAAAGGGCTAGGAGTTCAGCTTGGATCATAATTTCTTCTGAATTTCTCTTTACAGTTCGTTCATCCGACCTTAGCTGACACACAGTAAGGTCATAACAAACGTTTTAGACAGGAACAAAACATTTTGTGGAAACTCCAACTCCAATAGGAAGAATGCGCGTTTGAATTTATTTAAAGAGGTTTTTGAGTCATGTCCAGTCCACCTGTCTGCACCAGATACCGCTGTCGATCCTCATAGTTCACCCAGGTTCAAACCAACTCAAGTTTAACATGTCCGCTGTTAGGATTTCCTCTTTATCGCACACATAAATTCAATAATGAAACGCCAACAACTTTTTGACGCAGCACATATTTCACATCCCGCAAGGTTTTTGACGCGTTGCAGCTGTTTTACGAGCGCTAACATCCCTCCATCTGCATGCCATCACTGTAAAAATCCAGGCCATTTTTCCCTGAAACTTTACACGTCCAGTGCTTTTGGAGTTTATTATGAAAGTTATCCGAGTGGGGATTTTCGTTTGACTGTTTTCACTTTTCGGTCTTATCCACTTCAGCCGAGTGAGCTCTGAAAACATATGACCGACCTGCAGGTGCAAAACGCTCCGAACGGCAAAGTGAATTCAACAGGATTATGAATCAAAACATGGGAAAAATATGGGGACTTTAGCGAGGAATGGCCTGGACTGGGATTCTCTGAGTTTTACTGCAGTTGGAACAGATCAAAACTGTGCAACATGTGCAGAAAACGTTTAGTGAAAAATATTATTCTAGGCATTTATTGTCTATGGAGTGTGAAATGTTGAATATATAATTTGAAGCGGGTCCTTGAAACATATGATTTTTCATTTTTAAAAGGCAGTTGTTTTTAACTGAAGGCACTATGCTTAACTGAGATTTAACAAAAAAATCCTGATGTTGATGTTTGTTTCAGCTTTAAGGGTGCGTTCACACTTGGGGGGGGGTTTTACTTCTTTGGTCCCAGTTTGAGCCAAGTTTAATTCTGATGGAGACTTGATTTGGTCCTGTTTTAGACCTGGTTTACTCTAGCTTTGTCCATATTTAGTCCCAGTTTTAGTTTAGTCTTGATTAGCCCTAATTTTGATGTGGTCTTAGTGGAAATATGAGCGCACCCTAAATTCTGAGGAGTCAAGCTAAGGACTGAAAAACAACAGTATATTCTGCAAACATTATTGTCATTGAAAAATATATATTTGCCCCCTGCTACAATGCGTATATTCACGAGTTTCAGCCAAGTCATTTCCTCCTGATTTGAGTGATTTTTGAGGTATTTTCCCATTCAAAAGATATAACATTTTGATTTGAATTGAGGTAATTGCTAGAACAACAGAGAGGAACGTTGCCATAACTTGAAACCCATTGACATCAAATCAGTGCAGCACCCGGGCATCATTTTCGAGATCTAAACCAGGATTGTGATTGGAAATATTATGTATGCATTAGAGTTAGAACAGAAGGTAACACATTGTCCCCAAAACTAGGCGTGTTTATGTTTTTCATATCCCTGTTCTCCAAGAGCATCACATCTTAATCCAAACAGAAATTTGAGACATTTTATCTCTCTTTTATCTCTTTTAATAACTGTGTATAATCTTAGGTTGGGTTAATGCTTTCAATAATGACATGCTTGGGTGCAAACAGAAAGCTTTAGCTCCTTTGTAGATGTATTAAATGTCAGGTCACTCCAACATGAACGTTCTCACTGCCTCTAAGTGTTGGCACGCTCTCTCTCTCTCGCTCTTCTCTCTCTCGCTCTTCTCTCTCTCTCCTCTCGGGCTTCGGCAGGACTTGCAACATTCCTCCAAAGGATTATCACCCATTTAATGAGTAAATAAAGACTACCACAAGCATGATGCTTTCAGTCTTTCATAGCGTTTTGGCACATAATCACAAAGTCCTTCTAAACCTGGCCCATGGCTCACACACTGCAGGGTTTGTGCAACTGAGAAGCAGATCACACCAGGTGTGAAGGCTTTTGGAATGACAGTTGTGATTACAACTCATCAACTTGATCATAGCTTCAGCATTGAGGTCAATCAGAAATAAATTATGCAGTACGATCTCAATAAATAAGTTCTATGCAGACTACGACGCTCTTTTCAAGCCGCCCAGAGAAATGGTGTTTGAACAGTAAACATTTTACACAAATGAAACTACTTTATATCATATCTACTTCTACCGAATTCCTGCTCAAATGGAAGAAAACAACAGAAGTGGAAATCCGTAGCAGAAATAGGAAAAAAACATTGTGAGGTGGGCTGAATTAAATGAATAACATGGAGACAAAGCAGGTTGCGGATCCTCAACCAGAAAAGTTACACAGTGTAGTAATAAAGCCAAGACGATGAATTATAAACTTTGTAAAGTGCTTCACATCAATGAAGCACTCTCCCGCACACACATTCATACACCAGTGTACACAGACACTGAGGCGACCGCATTCACCTGCTCACCAACCTGTGGCTCAGTGATCTCTAGAACCAACTATCTTTAAGCGAGAGCAGGATTCCAACCACCGACCTTCGTGTCAGAGGGCGAGCACAATAACCGAGCTATTGCTGTCCGCTAATCTCTGGTCTCGGAACTGAAAAAGATGAATTGCCGTATATTGATGTCTCAGAAACAAGAAACAAGTCATTTTTAATTCTTCAATATTTGTTTTAATGACAAATTAAGCATTATTTTTCTTGTTGCTATATCATCAATTCTTCAACACATTATGCAATCACCTTTTTAAATTTAACGTATTATCCTTATATCCTTATGACTGACTTTGATTATAGTTCATTTCAATTCAATTCCATTTATTTTAATACGCCAAAATCACAACAGCATTTGTCGTTGCCTCAAAGGGCGACAGTGAAATAGAGAAGCTGATTAAACAATGTTCTCAGGAGATTTGCAATGGAAATGGATAAATGTCCCAGCATTCCCTGTCCTTAGACCCTCCTTCTTGGCAAGGAAAAACTACAAAACCCGTTGGGAAAGAGTAGAAACCTTGGGGAGAACCACAGTGAAGGAAAGATCCTGCAATCACAGACGGACAGGCTGCAGATGGTCCAGGACTGACACGTCTCCAAATGAAACAATTCCACTAAAAGTGATTCCATCAGTGGTTTGTCTCAGGGACAGGTGTGAGTTCTGTTTGCAAAGGACAAAGTGAACATGTGGGGTTGACATGCAAAACCGTCACCACAGTTTGTTCTGGAAATTCTTTCCTAAAATGAGGCTGAAACGCAACAAAAATAATATGTTATATAACATATCATATCTTTACCATGTTCCGAAGCATAATCTCAAGTGCCATTTCTGTATGTGTGTTCAAAGGTGAGGACATGAAAAGACAAATATTGAACTTCAACATCATTAATAATATCAACTGGATTATGACTTATGAATGCAGAAAAGCAGTGCACTAAACTGTAGATGGAAAAAGTAAAAAATATATAATTCTAATACTACTAATTACCAATACTACTAAATACATTACAACATGAATTATACTGTTTATACTGATACTGGAACAACTCTGTTACAACTATTGCCACTTGTTCTAATATAATCTCATGCCCATTGTAAAAGTAATGCATACTTGTTGCACTAGTTTCCTTGAAACAAAAACGCTTGTCTTTCTATCTTCTTGATGAAGACATTCCACGTATTGACTCAGTGACTCATGCTGTTTGCACTTGGCTTTAATCGCTCCTGTAAATAGCCACATGAACCGACCAGAGAACCAACATCCTGTTCTCAATCTCAACAATCACCAAATACCTTTGCACTCTTAAGGTGTGTGGTAAAGTAGCACTTGGCTTGGATTATGTTGCAAAACTATATTACAATATTGACTAGAGCTAGACACATAGTAATGTAAAACTTACTATTGCTGCTGGATAGATAAATAAGCCACTCAGTGTCTCTTCGACACCAAATAATTTGCGGTTTAATTCACAAATCAGCTCTTCAGTCCTGGTTTTGATTTCATCTCCAATTTTCCCATGGTTTTACTTCATGGTAAAACAAAACTAAAATGAAAAACATCCATAGGACTTAACTGAAAATGATTCTATGAGTCAATGTGCGACTTTCCTGGTTAAATAATGGTAAATTACAAAACGTTTGCTTCATTCAATAATGGATAACCAACTATTTATATTCTTATTTGTCTCAAAGGTGCACTACCTACGTTTTCTGGTAGAGGCCAAACCTTCTTTCCTCCATGAAAATGTTGTCGTTTTGCCTGGAATGTTCGCCAAAATTGCATAAACGTAGCAATCTCCATGGAGACAAACCAACTTGTAAGTAGTAAACACTGAATAATGAAAGACGGAAAGTGAATGTTATACTGTGGAACATTCCACATTTTCCGGAGACAAGCAGGAGACGAGCCCTCCAACAGAAAAGTTACATGGCACCTTTATCATCTAAAAACAGAACATTGCCTCCTCTTCGAGACAAAATGCGATTACATTTTGGGGGGGAAAGTGAACGCGCAATGCTGTTTTTATTTTAAGTGGTTTTGCCATTTGTCACTCAACAGGGGCATTCTTGCTTTAAACCTACACTATTGTTTCACACGTTGCTCATCTCAAGTTTGTTTTTATTAGCGGCTGACTTTATGCGAGTGGGTGCTGTCAGTGGTGGAAAAGGGAACAGCAAAGGCGGAAAAGAGACGGAAAACTTTGCCCGTTGCTCAAACTTGATCACTTGTCTAGCTGATGCTAACCGGAGTCACGTTCCTTTAGATACAAATGAATGGTGAAGCCAATCGCCATTTGTAAAACCGTCAAACAATGTCATTTATCTGATCTCCTCACCAGTAACATGTAAAAGAGCAAGTTCCGTGTCACCAGATTCTGACTACAAGCACACAAGTTGAAAAATATCGGCCCACATTTGTGTAGAACGCTAACTGCAAAGCGCGGGATGTCTGCTACTGCGATGCTAGCACTGTACTGCTGTAGTTTAACATCTACTGAACAATCAGTTGACTTTTTTTGCGGTAACACTATGATCAATGCTTCCATTAAGACTTAAAGTTGTGCTTAAAATATACATTATTTGCCAGGAAACGTATTTGAAAAAGCTGAAGCTGGCCTCGTCCCCCAATGTGACACGCTGCCGACTTTATCCATGCATAAGATTGGAACTCTTTTACGGTACAGCCCAAACGTGACAATTCAAACAGTTGGCTAGAGTAGTGTATTTAGCACTTGGATTTTCGACTTGAAGCGTTGCACATGAGTCATTTGCATTCAGTTAAGACTTATGTGTATATTCCTGCAGGTGTATTGCCAGTGGAGCGATGCAGTGGCGCGATGCTTGGGCATGTCCTGTCAGTGTCGGTCCACGTGCCCAGCTCCGGCTCCACATGTGTCAGTGGCAATGACTCAGTGCAGACGGCTGTGTTTGCCCAGGACTCTGACTCACGCTGCATTCCTCTCGGATGGGACCTGCTCCGGCTATCTGTTCTCAGGCCGTCAGACTCAAGGATCTGTTTGAGTGGCACTGGTCATCTTAAGGCTTACTGTACTGTACGTGGCAGGATTTGTGCAGGTGCAAATGCTGCGAGAATGCACAGGATAGTTGCATAACATTGTATTTATGAAAGTTTAGTGTGTTTAGTTTGTTTACCCAGCTTCAGACAAAACTATGCAAAGACTCCATGATACATTTTTACAAATAAAATAAGTTGCTCATTAAATGATACAGACTTTGTGCATTTTGAAATAATATTAGTGCTCTATTTTTGATAAAAAGCTCCTCTTCAGGACATAACAGGCATGTGTTAGATTCATGATTATTAGTTAGTAAGTTAGTTTAGTTTATTTGCCTTTGTATTTTGAAAGCACAGGAAATTGTGTGCAAAAAGCTCGCAGTAAATCATGAAAAACAAAACGCAAACAACATAAGCACTAAATCTACCAAGAAATATTATTTATCACTGAAATAAAAAATTCAAATTTAAAAAATAAATACAAAATTCCATTCAATCATCATCAATCAGTAGGATTAGCTGTGCAGATCCATGAATTGGTAAAATATTTAACTATATTCTCTTACGCAGTAGTTTAATGGGACGGATGCGTTTCTCTAACTGATGTATTCAAGTCCAACTGTCAAGTCTTTGTCAATGATTCAGAGCTAATTAATTTCTTTGTGTGAACTTGTTGAGATGCTGTGTCACGAGTTTCGCATCCACAATGGACCACCATGGACAATAGCGAGTATGAATGTTAAATTTGTAGTAGCAACAATCCCTCTTCTTTCATGTGATCACAGGTGGTCAGTTCGGCTGTTGAGGCGTGTGAGATTCATCCTGCAAAAGGACTCTGAGTCACAGGGCAGACACTCACTACACACGCATGTCTTTGGGCGGTGAAATATATGAATTATAATAATTATTAGAGTTGATTTTATATAAGCCTATACAACTATAATCCATTTGAGTTTTGCAATATAACAGGTCAGGTGATATTATATGCCACATACTGTAACATTACAACTGTCCGTAGACTGTATACATAACTGGACGTAGCTAACTGCTAACTGCTAGCCGCTAGGAAGTGAGCCTGGGCGCGAATTGGCTCCTCGCTTTCTCTCTAACTGCTGCTGTCAGACTCATTCTGGTCTTAAAATGTTCGTATTCAAAAGCTTTACACGATCTTGGTCTTTTTCTTTTGCTACTGTCTTTGTAAATTAAGATTTGAACAATAATAACTTACCAAGGTTGGCTCCAGCTCGTGTTAGCAACAGGTTTTATTGACAGATAGATTGGCTCGTTGCTAAGGGAAGGGGCGAGTAAGAGTGAATTTTTGCTTTTGTTGACAATAGCTCCGTGTAGAATTTAGCCACATTTGCATAACAGAGCAAGAAAGTACATTTTTAACTGCCGAAACTCAAGTGCTAACAATACTTTAATTTTCTGACTTTTGAACTTTCACCAAACGCAGCACCTCCCCCCTGTTGAATTCTGGGGTTCTGAAATGTCGAGAATGGGACAATTCCAACTTCGAGGAAAACTGGAACGCCACATTATTATCCCCCTAATTAACAAATAACAAATAAAACCAAAATATAAACTCTTTCAAATGGTCTTCCAACAGGAAAAAGACACGTAGGCTTCATGAATAGCATATTTAGTGCAGTGCAAGATTTGACATTGCTTTTGTGTCTATGGTTATTTTGGCACCAGGTTTATTATTCAAAAACACAGATTTATTTATCCCTTGCATGCCAGTATGAGCACATTTTTCAGCTGTCTGTATCTCTTGCATCTAGTTCAAAACAATGCGGCCTGTCCCTATCACAGTAACTTTTGAACATGCGTGGGCGACCGGCTCTTTGACCAAGGGTTACAACTTTTGCAGAGACACAACTGATATGGAGACGTTCGACCTGCAGTGTATCTTATCTGCGGCTCCTAAAGTCAGCAATCTGGCACAATTTACAACAAGAGAAAAATACCTATAAACATAAATGAGATGAGTGACTGGAGAATGCCCTGTAATTACTGCGTTTTATGAGGCCTACGGGATTCGGCTTGTGAGGTCGGAGCGGCCGAGGAGGCAGCCACATCTCAAATGTTAACTAAGTTATCGACAAGAAATTCAACAAACGTGAGGGTACATTATAGTTTAATTAAGATTGTGATGCAAAAACTAAATGAGGTCATGCTACATGTCTCAGATCAAGCGGAAATGCAGAGACAAAACACTTCCTGGTGATAGTGATAAGGCATTTAATACAATTGACATTTTAATATGCGAGTCCATTTTGTTTATTTTTTTAACTGGGTGTGTATAATCAACGAAGATGCCAAGTATGTCCAAATCATTGTTGCTTATTTTGTATACAGTATGTAAAAATATAAAGTTACATTGTGCAACATTTCTGCTTTACTCCATGGAGATGTTATTGCCTGAATGCTCCATAGCGTGACCTTAAACTTATCTAGCTCACATTTACCATGCATTGTTCTTACTCAGCCTGTGGAGACAAGTCGGCATGGTGCACTTATGGATATTTCTATTTTCTTCTGCATATTGCTCAGTATAAATTCCAAACAATAATCAAAATAATCATGATAATAAAGAAAGAGGGCTTGCTAGTTAGAAAACGTATTGACTCAGTCCTTATCGCCTAAAAAGGCCAAGTACTGTCCACTAATTTTACTCATGCAACAACAATATTGGCTACTAGTTATCTGCCCCACTCATTGCGACTAATTTGTAGTGACAGGCGTGAATCCTTAAGAATGTCTAGTATCAGCTCTTAGACCTCAGTTGTATCAAGTTTCACCTGCTCCTTAAACCGGTCTCTGTCCAAAGAGTGGGTTCTTTAAATTACCTAAACATCTGCAATGCTCCTTCACAAAAGCCGTGAAAACGCAAGCGCTGAGTGAGGCCCGTGTCCTCGTGGTCAACCAGAAAGTGCAGCGGGTTAATCCTGGTTTAGCGCGGCCTTCTCTCAGCGGCTAATACAGACTCACAGACAGACAGATTCAACATGGCGCCCTCTCACCCGGAGACAGCACTTTGACCCAGCGTTGACTCCAACGACATGACAATAAAGTGACAGGAGTTGCAACAATAATCGGAATAATCTATCACCCAGGAAATAAGTAAATACATTGTTTTTGTATAGCGCTTTTCACTGATAAAAAATTTAAAAAGTGTTTTACATGCAAAACATTTGAAAAAATTTAATAAATCAAGCAACAAACCAGTGAATGAAAAGCTTTATCTTTTATTTTTGATGTGTTTTTTCCCCCACTGAATCGGCCTGACAGAAGGTCAGGCATTTTTTCCTCAGTCTTGGGACGAAAAGGCTGTGGCCGGAGGATCGTTGAGTGCGGTCGGAGGAGTGAAATATATTTTGGGGACTGTCCATGCAATTGAAAAGTGAGAACACAAAGTTTAAAATCGATTCTATATTTCACTGGTTACCATTAAACAGGCGATAGAGAATTCTTGCACAAGATAAAAGAGCTGACTTATTAAAACAAGTAAATACTGAGTTGTCAAGTCAAGACAAGATAAAAGCATGGATAATCGACTCCAGTGGAAATCGACTCCAGAGCAGTCTTTGGCAACATTTCCTCACTTTAAGAGATGTTTCTCAGATGATAAAACAGTTTTTAGTCAACTGACACTCCAGAGACACTGCCAGTCGAACACAACCCGGGTTTCTTAGACTGGTTTGTACAGGGAGGAGCCCAGGTGTTCTTTGAATAATAGCCTAACATAACTCATAACTCATATATATATTGCTATGGTTATGGTCAATGCAAAACACTGGGAAATGTTTTTTTTTTTTTTAAATCACAATCACTGTTGGGAAGTAACTAAATACATGTAACTAAAATACATGTATGTTATTATTTCATTTGATGGTATTTAATGCAGTACAGTTACTTTCCTAAAATCAGAGGATTACGTTACAGTATTTGAGCACACAATTTAGGCTTCAAACGTCCCTGAATTTGTGAGAAGAACAGAAACACAGTTATTGGTGAGTGCATGTGCAAAGTTCTCTTATCTTATGAATAATAATGCAGAACAAATGGTTAAAAATAAAAAAAAGCTGTTTCAATGTCGTGTTTATACAGTTTAATAGTATTCTTCCTCATACTGATCACAGCGTCGTTATCCAACTAAAGTGGCGCAAGAAGAATATAATTTGCTTTAAATACTCTCAAGATGACGTCTGAATGCATATTTTTGTACCTAAACGTGGTTATATTTTTAGCAAACGTCTTTGCAAAACTGATCAAATCATTTGCCTAGTTGTGTATGACTGAAACAGACAGAAGCATCCAGTCCGACAGCTTAAAACTGGGTCAACTGAAACGTTTCGCACCAGACCAGACAAGTGACAGTGACAGTTGACTTGGCTCTTATCATAAAGTATTTGAAATGCATGGGTGAGTTTTTAAAGCGTTCTGTCAATAAAAATTAAAATGCAGTCAAAACAAAACGCCAAAACAAGAGAACAGGTTATGGTGCAGAAAGGATGTGATAGAACATCTTGATCTTTCCGTAGTGGATGTCTATTAGAAACTGGTAAAGGTTAAACAGCAATATGGGATATCAAGTCTAGTATTTATTTATTTTGTTTCAGCTTTAAGCAAACACAAATATATAAATAAAAGTGACTAGGAAAGTAAAGAAATTGAGTCAGTCGCTTCTGATGATTAAACATTTTATCTAGATCACTCCAGTTGGTTCTTTACTAAGTTACCTTTACTTTTTTAACTCTGAAAGTACATTTTTAAATACCTTTCACTTTTACCTGGTTATTTTGCTTCTATATCTGTACTTTTACTTAAATAACAAAAAGTAATACTTCTTCCACAACTTGTCAAGTCATATTCCCTATGTTTTCAAAAATAGCACTGTTTGCAAAGCATTGGGCATTTTATCAGTTTCGTTTGGACACCATTTTGCTCTTATCTTGTTGATAACGTGGAGCCTAATCACCAGTGTAAAGGTGTTGAGGCCCGGTCCATTATAAGGTTTCCACTTGTGACTAATGCACAGACTAAAGGCCCTGCACACTCCCCTCGTCTGATAGAACATTCTCTATCTGATTCTTGTGTTTGGGTAGTGCCAATAAATCTTTTCTGACACGCCACCGGAGGAGTGTTTTGTGCCGAACAAGCTTATAAACACTATTAGCACATTCCTTTGTTTACCTGCCCGTTCTAGTCCCATCCACAGACACGCCCACTTTATATTTTATGGCAACACACAACTCAATTATTCCTTTTGAAGTTTAGGTCGGGAACTGGTTTGGGGAATTGGCGTTTGATTATTTTTATGTCTGACGTTGGCAGGTTACGTGCTCTGATTCACTGCAAGAACAAGATGTCTTTGAACTGTGTGAACTGATCTCGTCGGACTGTAGTATAAAAACCCTTATTAGCGCGTACTGTTGTTTAAAAATAGAAAATACTGCAATGTAAGTCTACAGTTGTAGTATTGATGGATGGCTAAAGGGTTTGGTCTTAGCACATTAATTCCAACTGGTTTGGAATTAATGTATGAAGACGTTTTAAGCTATTATGTATAACAAATATATAGTTGCAGAGCGTTGCTGTGGTGTTGCTAAGGGTACGGTCACATTTGTCATTATTTGATCCTAAATTGAGCCCATTTTAGAGCAGATGTGGACTTGGTTTGGTCCTGCCATTCTTGTTTCCTGGTCTAGTCCATATTTAGTTTTGAGTTTTAACCCTGGTTTAGTCCCAGTTGACATGGCCAGCACATTTGTTGTGTCACACTCATAAATAAGGTTTAATATGCAGCCTGCATGAGAAGTTTACTAGTTACTTTAGTTTCGTCCCAGTATAGTCCCAAACCTGAATAAAATCATCTTGAATGGAAAGCGGAAGAGAACAACATATTCTACCAAAGCACAAAAACTTGTGCCAAATGACACCTAAAAAACAGTTCTAATAAGCTGGAAATACACGGGGGGAAAAAGCCCTACATTTTATGATTATATTTAATGATGTTGGCACGCAGCAGGGTCATGAGAGGTGAATGCGTGTGAGCGCAGACTTGACTGTACATTTACGAAAACGTTTCAGGTTGTTTAGCGGTGGAAATCACACACATTAAAACATAAATATAGATCGGCAGTTTCTGAAATGGTTGGCGAATTGATATTTTTGCTTTTAGCTGGCACAGAGCGCAGTGGGTGTCACGAGAGGTAAACGAGCTCCTCAGTACAGTGCAGCGTTGCGTCAGAAAGAACTATGCCAAATTAACATTTGAAACATTTGCTTGGGGGCAGATGGATTGTTGTTGTGGTGTACCTGAGGGGGAAACATGCTCAGGTCGCGGGAGGTGAATGATCTCATACTTTTTAATGAACAACTATGAAGAACAGATGGAAAAATTCTAAATGTTTATATTGCAACAGCAAAACATCAGGATAGACAAACTAATGTACAGAATAGCACAAGCAGCACAATTGTTTTACTCTGTTAAAGCACTTTTAAACATTCAAAGGATAGAATTCTGTAACAATCCTAATTTTACGGTTGAAAGTTGAAACCCATTGATACAATTATAGCCAGGCACTCAAATATCAAATGTTTGGCTTCCCTGACAAGTTTTTATTGTATTCATTATTTGGCTGCTTTGTCTGGAAAGTTCCACAAAATTGCATAAAATGTAGAAATCTCCAAGTGCTTTTGGCAATAAAAATGCCTAAAATGGATTGATTTGAAGGTAGATGTTGGTTTTAGGTCTCCAAGGGTTCTTAGAAAAGAGGTCCAAACAAACTTTTTATGAAGAGGAGGCATGTTAAAGGCTTCTAAAATGTGTTTTAATATCATACTGTAAAAATACTGTTATTTTTTGGTCCGCAGGCTTTATTAGACAGGATAGTAGCATGAAATGGGGATGAGACTTGGGAAGGGCATTGCAACAAACTGTTGAGAGCTGGATTCGAACACACTACGCTGCAGGTCGCTCACATGTGCAATCCACTCTGCCACTGAACAGCACTATTATCAAACTGTTCTATAACATATTTATTGACCAGTTATATTTTTTCTTATAAGACAGTAGCATCTCAGATAAGAAAATGATGTTAGGGTCACCAGCCTATATCGTCGGGTGAAAGAGGGGTCGCTGAGCTGGTGGCTTGGGACCGCTGGTTTATAAGATACTGTGGAACATTCCTGGCAAAGCAATAACTTAGATACTGTAGAACATTCTAGGCAAAGCGATAACATTTTCAGGAAACAAGAAGATGACCCCCTTCACCAGAAAATGTGCACATTTATAGAACTGTATTGCCTTTTTGCATCAAAGCAGAAATACATGCTACTCTCAGTATAATTATCTTGTACGATTTACTCAGTACAAGTTAAAAAGTAAAGTGAGCAAATGACATCTTCCCCTATAATTAGTGGTATTAACATGTACTGTCTGGCTGATCCTTTCTGTACACGGTCTACCTGTTTCGATGCACATTTCGGGTCACGGGAGGTAACCGAGGTGATGATCGTATTTGAATGTACAGTGGAAAATGACAGAGTAATAAATCATCCATTCACATTAAGTTGTTAGGACGAGACGTAATTTATTCAGATTGGCAGACACAGTGCTCACGTCACGCATGGACATGTCGGAATGTACGATGAACGACCGAGAACTACCAAAAGTACATTCCACAGATATCCTCGACCATCTCCATCGCTGGAGCCCTACAGCCGAGGTTTTAAAGTCCTATGGAATATTGGTGTTGAAGACAGTTGAAGGGCCTCATCGATCTCGGTCCAGTATTTATGAATAATAGGGCAGTCAAAACCATGATAGTGACGAGCCACTTGACAGCCACAGTTTCTCCAGAATCCGTGTTTTTCAAGCTCATTTTGTAAAAAGTAAATCAGTAATATCTCCTTAAGACAAGCAGGTGGCAAAACCTCTTCCAGAAAAGGCACACAGTGAACCTATAGGCTTTTATGAATTTCTCATTTTCACTTCATTCATTATGGAATAAAACATGTGGTAAATATAAATGGTAGTTTTACACCAATCAAGTAGCAGTTTGTCAAGAAAAAACTTTGTCTCTAACTTGCTAGATATCATCACCATTTCACACAATAAAGCCAAAAAAGAAGAAGAAAAAAATAAACAAATTATTTACTGACCCTATTCAACCAGTAAAAGATGTTCTCAAAGATTTTTATTTGCCCATACAACTGGCTGCTAGGCAACAGTTATGTCGAAATGAAGTCAAATTATAAACCTAAACGATTGCCAAAGTCTATCTTCACTTTATTTTAGTCAGTTGTGTGGTCCAACCTGTCAGGCACTGAAAAGAAGAACATGCCATTTGGGAACATAACATTTACCTGAAGACTCGGGTCATGGGAGGTAAACGTTGGGTTCTAATTGTGGTTATAAGTTCATAGAATGTAATTGCGCAAATATTCAAATATATTTTGCATGAATCAGCTTGTGGTGAGAGAAATAACAGTGTGTCACAATTTTTGCAGTCTGGCAAGCCATCTTTAATTTTCAATCTTAGTAGGATGAGTCAGATGGACAAAATAAAGTTAAGTTTAGAAATTTAGCTTAGAATATAAATATATTTTACATGATAATTGTAAAAAAATGAGCTGATAATTGTAAATCATGACATTGTAATTGTGACATGTGCATCTACCGTCCAGACGTCTCCTCCAGTATTTATCGACATTGTTTTGTGTGTGTTATATCACTTTGCAATAAAAGCGTAATAAACCAGGCTGAGGCCGCTGTGTGCTCGCCCTGCCTGTAAAACGGAGCCTGTATAGGTATTTTAAATGGAGCATCATAAAGTAAGTATGCTCTGGTGTTGACACAGAGATAAATAAAACCGACTGTCTCCGTTTTGTCTGTCATGATCAAACAGCTTTCTGTTTCCAACTTCTCCACAACATCCCATTTTCTGAGAAGGGAAGTTACTGTTTAACACCTGACGTAACCTGTCTCCTAAGCAGCTACAGGAGAGGGTGGTCCTTTAGCACAAGGAAATTCACAATCTTATTCATTCAGCAAATTATTGGAATCAGGTCAGACTAAATAATTCTTTGTTCCTTTGACAAACTCACTTAGAAAGTAAAGGTGCACTACCGCTTTCCTGGTGGAGGGTCAAACACCTGCTTGTCTCCATACAGACGTTATTACTATTAAACTCATCTATCGCCATTGTTACGGACCCTGTACTCCAGTATCTGCCTTGCCTCCACCGCTCAGATCCTCCCACCTGTTCAGCACCTGCCCTATTTTCCTGCAAAATGTTCAGAAGTATGTTTCTCTATTTCCACATGCCACCTCCAAAAAAGTCACCGTGTTGGCTCAATGTTTTGCCTGGTAAAATAAATAAGAAGAACACCTGCAACTAAATATCTCTGCAGATGTTTAATAGCATAAAATGTGACCAAATTCTTTGTCTTTAATACATGTTAACTTTGCGATCAAAAATAAATAGAGGATGAATCTTTTCTTATACCCAAATCATCAACAGTCCCATGATTCACAGTCAATTCTGAATGAAAGAACATGTTCTAGACGCCTTTGTGCATGTTTGCATAACAATGAAAGAGCAAAAGCAGCACACATACAGCTTATTTTAGGACTTACTCTTATTTACTTTTCCTCCAACACCTGTAAAATATCAGACATCAACACCAGCCTTTAATAAATAACACCCTGTTTACCTCTATGTATCGGACAGTCTCTACGTAAAATGATACGGATTCTTTTGCGGTCCGCTCATCTCGACCTCGGACGCACTCGGAGCAGGCACCTGTGTCATTCTGCTGTCCAAAAACGCTGATAACGCGCTGAAGGGAGTTGACATTTCTTTTGCTAATCCCCTCTGACACTTCTGCTCTGTTTGTTTACGCGCAAGTATCTCAAAATTGAACAAAAAGGCCATTTAAAGTCAGCTCCCTGAAAACCCCAAGCTCATTATTGCGTCTTCTGTAATGTTAGCTTTCAAATCCGCAGTCGGTTAGCGGCGGTAAATATTTATGTGGTGCAAATGAACATGGCAGCAAACAGAGAAACACACGCACAAGTCTTTCATCTTGAGCCGGGAGGGACTTCCTTCGATATATTTGGTTTGGGACTGTTTTGTTTTGGTTGATGCGAAGGCTTGATTCAAGCAGCGTTTTAGAAGCTTCGATATGTAAAAGAGCTCCTAATTTAATGACATTACTCACTGTTTGTTTATTTTGCAAAACCATTAACTGTTTGCACATGTAAAGTGAGATTTCATCCTTTGATGCGAAACAATATGTAAACGAATGCTTATATTCAGATTAAATTCCTATAACTATAAATCCTGGTTCAGTCCCAGTTTAATTACTATTATCCTTGCACTACTACACCACTGTATTCACACTGCATGCACAAGAAAAGGTGGTTTTAATGTTTTAATGTAAAATTAGCTAAATAATCTATATTTTGTTTGTTGAAATCATGCCCACTCCAACATTATGAGATCACAAGGCCCAAAGCCATTTTAATATATGATACACAACAACAAAAAATGGTCATTGGACTTAAATTAATGAATGAATTTTTTTTTTTTTTTTACTGAATGTGTTTGCCTCATTCCTTTAACTATAAAAGAAGATAGGAATCATATGTATAAACTTTCATTTACATTGATATTGTGTCAGGTATAGAAAATGGACCACCACAACACCACTGTTTGTGTCCAAAAAAACATTAAGAACAAACACTTATTTACAAGAAGAACACTACAACACTTTTAAAGAACTGTTTAGTGAAATGTCTCCTCTGTAAACTGGTGCTTTGCAAAGTCTTCAGATCCATGTTTATGCAAAAACACATTCTTCTATACCTGCTCTAATAGCCCCTCCCCCCGTCTATGGTGGGACGTCCCGAGGCTGGTCCTGCTCCTGGTCCTGGTCTAATCCTAGTCCAGACGTCTGCTCCTCTCTGCAGCCTCAGTCCCACACAGATTACTGCTGCTGTGTGAAGAACCCTGCAGTCAAGATCAGGTCTGTTCACCTGTTTGCTCCAGCAGAACAAAGCGAGAAGCAATTGAGAGACGCAGAGGGTCAATTTACAGTTTGAAAACATCATCAACAGTGAATTTAAGATCCTGTTTTACATGGAGCAAGTGCTTATTGACTTAAGAATTTTCAATAAATTAGGATGTTTATTGGAAACTTTTTGGGAAGCCAACAAAACAAACAAAAATGTTTCAGCAATGAGCTTGTAATTCGATATATTGTGACAATCCACGATATAATTGAGAGACTTTTAACGATATGATATCATTTCGGTTATTTTTACATCTTAATAATAATAATAATAATAATACATTTTATTTAAAAGCAACTTTCCGAACACCCAAGGACACTGTACAAGAGAATAAAACAGCAGAATAAAACAACAAAATAAAACAACAGAATAAAACAACAGATAACCACAAAGTAATCTAGTTTAACAAGTAAAAGTAATTTTAGTGTTAGGAAATGGTGTGGATCCACAGTTTTAGTCTCTTCAACACAAAATCTCTCTATTGAATAATCGAAGTATCTTGAATGCTGAATGTCCTGGCTCTCAATGCTCTCAGTATTCCCCAAAACTTTAGCTGATCTAAAATGCTCGGGATGCTTGTTCTTTCTCTCTTGCAGTTTAATTATTATATTGTATTACATGTTAAAAGAATAGGTCCATAACCAAAGGTGTGTGATGTCCTAATGTCTGTCCAGAGTGACGACAGCTAAGGGCTAAAGCTAACCCACACCAGAGAGGACAATGACAGGCCACAGGAGGCCGGAGTGTGCTGCTAATATAAGACTGTTCACCTTATGCAAGGGGACACAGGGTCAAACACGACACGGGCTCCAGGCTACAAGATCTACAAGATCCAAGACAGATTGATCTAGCTCATTATAAAATGATCATAAAAGATTATAAAATGTAAAATTCTAGTTGCGCGTTGACACTAAAGTTGATCATGAAGTCACAATTAGAGTCAACAGAAGTGCATATGTTCACATGCACACCAAAATCTGATTATTATCTGATTTCAGGACTTAAAGATAATTTGAGTGACATACAAGCCTTGAAATGTGATGTGAGGAATCAGAGGGATCAGAACACAATCAATTGCATTTGCTGTTTACATATAATCTAAATAAGATTATAACTACACATTTCAGATGATATCAATAATATCAATATACCTGGCCCACTTCTATAACAATTGTGCTTTACTTATGTCTAGGATTTGGGCTTTTTCATCAGTATTTTGTTCTTTCATACTCACTTGTAAATGTACACCAAAAGAGAATAGTGTACCCTCAGTTGTATCAGGTTTACTTTTTATAATCCATGTCCAAAATGACATAATCTGTCCTTTCTCTCTCCGTGGTACAATGTAAACACCTTGAATAATTAGTGGTACTTGAGAAGTCTCTCCTCACATTTGAAACATTAACCTGAGCTGTAACGTTATAGCGATGGCACTGAAGATAAAGCCAAGCATAGAAAGATGTTCACTGGTCTCGGATAACTACAACTCACCTCACTCTTAATGCACAATGGCACGGACTCTGTTTTGGCCCTTTGTGTTTTTTACATTGTGTTACATGGGAATGAGGGCGGCAGGAACAAGCGCGTATTGTTTCTCTTATTCATAGCTTTGGATGCGCTATATCCACACATGCAGTGACATCATGTGGAAGACAGGCCGCAGCCACTTCAAAGAGCCAAACGCGTACAAAAGCAAGTAGCATCGGCTAAGGCTAATTATAAGGGCGACAGGGGCAGAGGAAGCTCATCAGAGGAACCTTTAATCTACCCAAAACACAGCGACGAGAGCCGAGAGGAAGTGACGTCCCAGCGTGCGTAAAGTGGAGAGGTTTAGGGTTGCAAACGGCGAGACGTAAAGTTCACTTGGAAAGAGCTGTCCTCATCAAAAAGACGAGAAGTGTCTCTGGATGGCGCATGGACGGGTCAAGATTTTTGGTCTAATCATTTCACTTTCGTTATTTGTCACATTCGCGGTAACACTAGTTTATCTGATTGAAAGATTGTTTGCCATTCATACGGGAGAAATTCACTCAACTCCTAATTATTTCAGAAGCCAAATAGCTAGCAATTGTTTTGTTGATGAACTGTCTTGTCACACAATTACACACTGTACATTGAGGTATTTTAACAATGATGAAATATGGTGACAGAAAGCTTCTACATAGAATATAATATTTAGAATTACAGTTTATTAGTGTGCATTATTCTTGAAAATCAGAAATTGTTTATTCTTCTTTGACATTTTGATTCAATAACCTCACTGTCTTTGTGTGTTTTAGAGTCTGTACAGTCTCGAAAGCAATTACAATTATAATTATAAATATTAATATAAATATAATAACTATTCTTTTTTAAAGACGACTACTCATGATTGGTCGGTTAATTGCAGCCTTGTAAAATACACCGCAAAAAACACCAGTGATAAAAGAATAAATAACAGTTTTGAACGTTGATGCAGTGATTGATGCATTTAGGCCCATTTCATTTGACTTAATCAAGTGTTTATACAAGGTCTGGGACACTCAACGTTACAAAAAACATTTGACATAAGAATTCACTTTGCAGCATCTTAATACATTTCGTACAAATATGTGTTGTTCATTTGCACGGCGTTTTACCCCCAGCAGCAGCTTACGCCAGTCTGAGCTCTGGGCCTTTGGGGGTGATTGTGCGGTTTGTCCCGGGACGCGTGCCACTGATGGAGAGATCTGGAGTTGATTTTCTCCTGGTTAAATGTTCCCCTGTGTGTCCGTCTCCCACCGCTGTCACATCTGCTGAAGAAAAGCAACAAATCTCTACAAAAAAGCACTGCAATATAAGTTACTCTCTTTACATTTTGTTGCATTCGTAGGGCAGTCACATTGATCGGTTGACGGTGTCTTAATCTATCGCATTTTTTATCAGTTGACAAGTTTATTTTATTGGGAATATATTTGCATATCTAGAAACAGCAGAAAGAAGCAAGGCAGATTGAGTAAACAGGAGATTTGTGAGTGAATTGTGAGTTTTGTCTGCCTTTTTACATACAAATGGGCCATTAACGGGTGCTTTTCAGAATAAATAGTTGTTTTTCTGTGAACTTTTATAAACTTGTGGTCTTGTGTGAGCAGTTTGGTTTAGTTTTGAGAGCTTTTTGGTCAGCACCAGCACCAATTCATTCAGAAAATACAAATTTAAAGTAATAGACCTCTCATTTAATGTCTTTTGAATGCACCTGTAAATGCTGTCGAATGTATGTACACAGCCTTTAATTCAAACATGCATTTTATTCTTTTTAACTTCAGTTTAAGTTCCTTCATCTGAGTCTGTTCCCAGTAGTTTCACACTAAAATAACAGTTCACGTGACACAAAACCACGAATACCACACATATTTACTGATTTTCTATACATTCCTTCAAAGCTGACGCCAATTTCTGCTCGTTTCAGCATCACTCATGTCTTTGAACTTTCCTAAACATCTTAAAACAAAGTCTACAAACATACCGTCCATTTGTGTTCATCATTGCAGCATATAAAACGTATATAATCACCGCTCATTCCTGTAAAGACACCGTTTGTGGCTCTGACCTGTCCAAATTGTGTGGAAATCTAAGCTGTTATTAGTGATTTATTGGCACAGAAAATGTCACCTACAGAACAGTCTGGACTTAACTCGTCTGTTCCCTCAACAGCCTGTAATTGTGGAGGTTTAAGCCGGCCCTGGAGATGTGCGGTAGATTAACCCAGTGTTCTCCCCCAGGCAATGCTCCGTCGCTCTGGCTCCGGTTTCAAAGATTCTAATTGAAAACATATTAAGAGGAGAGATTTGACTTGAGATTGCGAAAGACTCCAACTTGTCTTTTGTTTGCAAAGTCTGTGTATATTTGATGGTTTTGCGGAATTAAATCCGGAGTAAACCAGGATTTAATCAGGACTGAATTAGGAGGAGCAAACCAGAATGGAACAATGACAATTTCATGACTAAACCAGGACTAGACAAGGACTAAACCCGGACTAAATGAGGTTTAAACCAGGATTAAGGGTGCGTTCACACTTCATGTTATTTAATCGTAAATTTAGCCCATTTTAGTCCATTTAGTGGGGTTGGGTTGGTCTTCTTCTAGTCCTTGTTTAGTCCTGATCTAATCCAGGTTTGGTTTGGAGTTTGGTCTTGGTATAGTCCCAATTTTAATGCCAGGAGTAAACCAAAAGTAAACCAAAACGAAACCAGGACTAAATTTTGACTAAATCAAGACCAAACAAAGACTAAACCAGGACTAGACAAGGAGGACTAAACCAGGACTAAATGAAGTCTAAATCAGGACTAGGCCAGAACTAAATGGAGGCTAACCAGGACAAACCAGGATTAAATCAGGACTAAACTAGGACTAAACCAGGAATAAATCAGGACTAAATCAGAACAAAAACAACCAGAGCTAAACCAGGACACAACCAGGACTAAATAGGATTTAAACCAGAACTAAACCAGGAACCAGGACTAAATCAGGAATAAACCAGAGCTAAATTAGGACAAAACCAGGACTTCAGGGCTAAACCATCATAGACCAGGATGAGCCGAGCTAAACCAGACCATATAAACCATGACATTGGTTTTATGCCTGTTCTTAACCTCATATTTTTGTACAGTAAATTGCTCTGTAAATTAATGTATAAACCAAGACTTAACCAGGTCTAAACTTTGGCTTCACCCGGACAATGAAGGACAAAACCGCTCCAAACCACTTGAAGTTTTGAGACAAACTGAAAATATAGGTTCTCCAGACATAGAATAGAACTGAATTAAGTTGAGTTGGAATTTCCCATACTTTTTCTGCATTTTTTGTGTAGTTTTTGTAGATTGATACACATTTTAATCACAATTCCTGGCCTGCAGATGCAAAAATACCTTCCAGACCTTTGCCTCCCACGTGTAATATAATGTTTCCAGTCTTGTCCCAGTTAAACGTTCACTTAGAACTTAAACCAGACATTCAATTTGTAATTATCATTTTACAGGGTCGGGGTCTCAAATTGTGTTTTATTGGTAAGTGTGTAGCGACTTTGAGCTGGAGGCAGACGTGGTGCCGAGGACCATAAAACCTCTGTGTATGAGGAGGAGGAGGCTATGGTGATTAGTGTTGGTACCTCTCAGTCAAGCCAAGCTCTTTAATTACTGCAAACACCAATGAGGTTAAATGCTCTGTCATTTGATAGCATCTGTTGTTTTAAAAGACCCCCTCCCACCTCCTTTTTCAGTCATTAACACCGAATGCTTCTACTGTAGGAGCTAAAGCATCTGCTCCTGGCGAACACAAACTCATCAGGAATGACAATGCATGTGAATGGCATTTGTTTGGTGTGGAAAACATTGGGGACGAGTGAGTACAACAGGGGTTTATGTAAATGAACAGTGGGTGAGAGGTCATTGAGGGTAAAGTCACTGGAAATGGTTTTAGGCAGAATTAAAGAACAAAACACGCTTTGATAGAAAAGCAAGGCAAAGTCATTCAAAGTGCAATACAGAACACAAAAAGTTGCATTTTAATCACGAAGCATAGTTACAAAATTAGTTCAAATATATTTATTTTCACACAAGATCATTTTCAGAATCTTGTGGTTTGTTTGAGTAGCAGAACCTTAAAAACAAACAACAAATTGAGATAAACAAATTTGGGGGGAGAAAATCATAACTGAAAAAGCCTTTTGGGATGGTGGAGGACAAAATGAGGTTTAAAACATTTATATTATTATTTAATCGTGTTTTCTCAGAACAAAACAAACTTCCAAGAAACTGTTTTCTGATTACCATCCTGTGCTAACCCAAAACCGGATGAGCTGATTGAATTCCTGGCACCACTGAGGCAGTGGCTTACTTTGATTAGCCTCATTAACTTCAGCGTTCACTGCAGTCTATTCTAATACAACACAAGTCTTTCAACGATAACTAGACCAACGCACCGAGGAGAAGAGTCTGGCATGGAAAAACTAAAGGTAACTTGCACGTCGACGGGACAATGATTTTGAACGTTTTGCACCGTCAACATTTTGAACTCCATAAAAAACTGAAAGAGAATTAAAGATACATACTGTCTTTTGCATTGAAACATGTTTGGTTGCTATTTCCCTGATCGCTAATGGCTAAGGCTAACTCTATATTAAATTCCTTCGGGTCCACTCAGCCCATGGCATAAATCATAGCCACTACAGAGTCCAGCGGTTGGTCCTGGGGCCGATCCAGAGACCCCCAGGTCAGTGTTGACACTCAGAGGAGCTTTTGCAGAGGAAAATGGGTTTTTAAAAGGCATGAAAGACAACCCAAGAGTTTACACTCACAGATTTAAAAGGTGAGCAATTGGCAGTCAATTATAGGGTATTTGGTTTAAAGATAAGTTGAGATAGCAACATTGGAATACGTAAAAGAATACTCTTTTTTTTTATCAATAAGTCTGCAAATAGTCACTAGAATTTTTATTGTAATTTGATTCCCACTAGACCTCGAACACACTCAAATACACAGGACTACGTTCTTTAATTTTGCTGGTACATATCCTCAGAGTCTATACGGCAAATGGTGCGTGACAAATTTGAACAGCAATTAATTATTACATTTAAAACCATAAAAATACACTCGATTATTTCCCATATGATTCGATTGCATTGAGGGCCATGAGCAGATGACACACTTGACTGAAGATAAGTTGAATATGGTTTGCTTTAGACCACATTAAGATGGTTTCCCCTTCTCATGAATACACTCAAAGTTGTATTTGGAGCTATTCATGCATAATTGAGTAATTATTATTCTCCTGTGGACACTCCCCGTCTTCACCGCTCCCCGTGTCACACCCACTGCTCCTTACTTAATTTGTTCTGAAAACGCATTTTCTCAAACGGTGACACGCGAATAGGATTCTGCCATATCATATGTCCATTTTGACACAAATGACAAAAATATCGTAAAGGAGACTGGAAGTTTCTTTATTAAATCGCTTTAGATCAATGTTGTGATTTCTATAAACAATGTCAATAAACAAGAACTTAAGATTCTTGATTGAAATCCACGACAATATCATCATCGCATAACGCATAACGCTATCCAATGTACACATTTACGGCTGTTGTTCAGGATCATTGACAGTATGGCTCCTCCACCAGTCAAAAGGTTTGCCACATTAACGTCTGAACAACAAGGTCAACATCCAATGGCCAATCAACGTGGAACACAACAATTATTTTTAACAAAACAGAAGTGCCAACACTAGTAAATTTAGAGTATTTCAAAATGTAGAAAATAATAAACTAAGTGGGGAGTAGGGTGAGAAGCGAATAGAGATCCTTATTATTATAGTATTTTTGTATTATGAAATGAACATTGTATGTCTTGCATCCCTTCAACAATTCTGTTATAAATAAAATGTGAAGAAGATGGTATCAAAAAGAGGTTTGGGAGGTATTGGTTTTTGCAAATGAACACATCTAATATTCTGAAAGTCATGGTTATAATGGCTTAATAAATGGAATGTTCTGGACTCACGTGAGAAGGAGCAGATCTGATGCAGTGGCAGCAGAGGCTAGTATGACTCAATATAAAATCACAGCAGGGCGTGCCATAGACATTATTACATCAAAGCCTGTTCAAACGTAACACAATTTAGACAATTTACACTAAATCAGATTGAGTTCCATCTGTAAGCGAGCGATACGAGGAGACTATATGCACTGCAGGGTATGGCCCAGGCCAGTTATGTAATAGACGTTTAACTGCATTTCAAAGTTTCATGTTCTTACCATGTTGCATGGAAGAAAGTTGTGAAGTATTAAAGTGGAGTGGATTTTATTTTAAGATGTTGACAACACCAGGTTTCCTCAAAGTTCCATGTTTCCCCCGTGGACCTAAAACATGCGTGATAATCTTCCAGCTATGGTGATTGAACCTGCGCTCCAGTGCCCCTCGGCTCCTGACAGGTTGCCCCAGCGATGGTGAAGAATGAGTCAAATGCAATAGACACATTTCCCTACTTCTACTGCAGAGCTGTGTGTGTAGGAAGTTAGGGAGTTTGCAATTTTACTTTTGAATGCTAAATAAATACATAGCCAAGCACCTGGTAGTCCTTGTTTTGATTGTCTTAAGTCTTTCACCTAAAGTCTGAGTCAAGTCCCAAGTCAGTGGCCCCCAAGTCCAAATCAAGACCCAAACCAGTGGCCCCCAAGTCCAAGTCAAGACCCAAACCAGTGGCCCCCAAGTCCAAATCAAGACCCAAACCAGTGGCCCCCAAGTCCAAGTCAAGACCCAAATCAGTGACCCCCAAGTCCAAATCAAGACCCACACCAAGGTCCAAGTCAAGCCCAAGATTGTGACCTACAAGTCCAAGTCAAGACCCAAAATTGTGGCCTGCAAATCCAAGTCAAGACCCAAAATTGTGGCCTGCAAATCCAAGTCAAGACCCAAGATTGTGACCTACAATCCAAGTCAAGACCCAAGATTGGTTCTTTACAAGTCCAAGTCAAGATCAAGTCTGTAGCGCACAAGGCCAAGTCAAGCCAAAGTCCTATGATTTGAGTTTCAAGTTTACAAGTACAAAATGACTGAATACAGCTCATTATTTTGCAATTCATCTATTTTTGTACATGTCCCGCTTAAAAAGAAAAATCTGGGTCTCAAAACAAAGAAGTGGAGCGACATGTTCAAGTCCTTTCTTGCAAAAATGAAACACTGAAAGTTGATCTAGTTCATCCAGTTATCAACATTGGACTCAAGTCTGACTCAAGTCCAGGTCCTAACTTGAAGTTTACAAAAAACATATCACATCTAAAGCACACACAGATTGATCACACAGAATTATAAGGGGAATTGCAGTTGGAATAAAATAAATGCATAAAGCTGTGTTTGCATCTTGAAGTGTGCCCTTATACAGCAGCTTCTGACAAGTGGATAACCCCAGACTTAAGATTCGATAAGATAAAGTCCAACACAAAAACCTATTTTCATTGTTGTAACACTTTCCTGGCCCTCACCCACCTCCAATCTGCTGTTTCTGATTAGATTAAGTCTCTGGCACATCCCCAAATTCAACATAATCGATAGCAAATGTTAATTAATTTTACTGGAGATATGACCATGACTTCTGCAAACACTGTGAGAGAATGTGAAGTGGCAAAAACAAAAGGCATGAGTCAAAGCAATTGGCTGCACCTCGAAAGCGGCACGTAGCACATGGTCTAATCACTCGCTGGACATCACGCCTAACGCTACATAACAATGAGCATGACCAAGCCCCAAATAGTCATCTGAGGACTGCACGCCATCTTGGACAAGTCAAGACAAAGAGCAAATGAAAATACTCTATTAGCATCTAACAACGAATTCAATATCTCGTTGGTGAATAAGTTATGATGAGTAATAGACTGCAGCAGACAGGATTAGGTTTAGTCTTGTCCAATGTGCTGACTGATATACAGTACAAGGAATAAGATGTGCGTTTTTATCTAAATAAATGATACTGTTCAGAAAGTGGAAAATAACCCGAAATGACATGTTGGCAAATCATAATAAGTGCTAGTGTCATAATAATGAAGGAACGGCGTGTTCCAGAGCTAATCCTTTGTGATCTGTTTGAGGCAATATTGGACTGAATATCTGCCAAATGAATTAAATATAGTTTAAAAAGATAGAAATGTGGAGTTTAAGTTTTAGTTCAGGGAGAAATGCCTAATCTACTGAGTTTTGGTTCGACAGTTATTGACCTGATTTTGACAAAAGAACATACAAATCAAGTTTAGTTGAGCATTTTTCAACAGAGGTTAAGCAGGTGACATCACAGCATTCTGAATTTGAGCAGTGAACGGCAAAAACACATGAGAGTCAACGGTCAGTAACAACATGTACACACAACAACAATGTGAAAGAGCTGCTGCAGTCTGATGACAAATGTAACACTGCAGCTCACATTTAGCACTGACACAAACTTTATAATCACACATAGTTTGACTGATTACCTTTTTCTCCTTAAATACATTTTTTGTATTGTTGTGGGCAAATTCAAGTGTCTTAAATCTCCAACTGACGTTCGAGCACAAGCTCTGCACAGTCAGAGAAACAACAGAGAAACTTCTTTCAGTTTCCATTTTGCCATATGAAGTTAATTTGAGGACAAAAATCAGGCCAAAAAAAGCTAAAGAAATAAATTTTATCAGTTGTGTGTAGGAATAATGAGGGGCGTTTATATTTTAATGAAAGAATGTTGGCGCATAACCTCTGCATGATGGAAGGATTGGTTCATTTTAAATGAGGTTAGTAAATCAATACAAACCCATGATGGTATTCCATATATGTATCTGTAGCAATGTATAAGAAGAATATGTATATTATGTATATTATGATGTATATTATTATCATTATATAGATGGAAATATACTTGTCTACAGTGATAAAGTGTTATAGCACATGCGTGGCTCGCTAATATAATGTTCTATGTTGCGCAAAAGCTAACTTATTGCACAACCAAATGGTATTCTGACATTGTGTGTCTTTTAACTGTCTTTTAACTCATATTGTGCCTTAATTTAAGCGGTAATCCTGACCTACCGTTAACCACAGTAAGCAATAATGAATGATTGATTTGTGAGACTCCTGGACACTGAGCTAAGACTGTGCTGTCATTGTGTTCTTTGTGATCACATCAGAGCTTCCAGGTTTTTTTATTCTTTGCATTTCTGAACAGATCCAATCATTGTTTGTTTTGGGGGATAAATTAACTGGATTAAATATAACTTAATCTCATCACGGATAATATTATCGTTGTTGCATGAAACGTGAATGAACATTCTGTCATTTTCTAAGAATGCAATTTGGCAAAGTTGATTTAATGTCTGAAGCAAAATAAGAAATAATGATGTGTGTGATGCTGTATTTGAAAGTGTCTTGTGGCTTTATTTGTTGATACAACATTTATTTTCTTGCTGTTGATATTATAGATGTCTTCTTCGACACATTATTCCACCATGTGTATCTCTTGGGTTTTTTTTTATTAGTGTCCTTGACAAGTTATCCATCATGGGATGTTTTCATGTGATTTTCCATGGCTAATTCTAGCACCTTTAAATATACAAATAGAAACATCACTGCCTTTTTACCCACATTATTCCAGTGCACAGGGCATTCTTTGGCATTTTTGTTAAAATCCTAAAATGTTATTATATGATATATTTAATATCCTTAAGAATGTTTATCATTTGTTGGCACAAATATCATAAAATCAAGACAATGTAATAGGTACTTATAGTTAAAGGAGACATATTATGCTTTGTTCAGGTACTATAAACTATAACATCTTGTTCATTGTCATCCGCAATATTGATCTGAAACAGGTCCATTGACTTCCCGTTTAAATCTGCAGAACTGGCAAATCTGTCTTGACTGATCTGTCCCACATTTCACTGTATTAAGCAATGTTTTTATTTTAAAGCATTAAAAGTGCCTATGTGACATTTTGGAAACCAACATGTGTCACTCTGAGTTTTCTTTTTCAAATAATCACAACTGAAATAGGAATTTTCTGAGCACTCAGTTGCAAGACATTAAAAGCTCATTAAAGTGGATTGTACATAATTTGTCTGATCTATAATTACTAGGAGAAACATTGGTACACAAAAGCGTGTGAGATCATGCTTTGAGGTTGTCTGGAAAGTACAGTATAATATCTCTATATATTTATACAGCTGTATATCAGTCATGGACATAATCTCCATGAGTTCATATGGACATGATTGACAGGTGAATTAGCCAATCAGGAACACACATGGTCTGTCTGTATCAAAACAAACATGGCTGCTTATGAGGAAAAAAGAAAGGCACAAGATATCAAAGGGACTGAAAAACATTGCGGATTTCTGCAGAATCAACGAGTGGAGCACAAAACACTGTTAATCTGAGGTGATCTCTGTTTCACCTGCATCACAGAAATCTGATTGTTTTGAGTTTGACTTGGGGCGCACCAGAGGGCGGGGAAAAGAACTGAAGAAGTGTGTATTCTGGATCCCAGGCGAAAACGGTTGGAAACTACTGTAGGCCCTTCACAAATTTTGAAGTGTGATTAAAAGATACAGAAAATATCTAAACTTTTTAATCGATGACCACCTCATGCCACGGACACAGTAAACCTAAAGCAGGATAATCCCAGAAAGCCTTTTCTAAATGAGCCACATAGTCGTAAGATGTCTGTGCAGACCCTCAGTCGTCCAGATAGGTTCTGTAGTTAACATAAAATGCAATGAGAGTGACGACGTTTCACCACTCAGTGAAACGTTTTCACTCTTAAAACTTTTATCCAGTTTACAGAATAACATTTTATTTGACCATGTTGTAGTAAAACACAATACAGAAATAGCACAATGAAATATTTTAGTTGTTACTCGCAATGATCAGTCATAGAAGTGGCCTGTAACTTGGCCTGGTAACGTCACCTTCTGGTCCCCATGGAGATAATGAAGTTAAATACCAAACTGTGAATCATTGCCATTAGAAGACGAACCCTCAACACAAAAGTTAATGCACCTTTATTTGGTTACTAGTGGATATTTTCTGTTGTGGTACATTTCTACCTTGATTCTGCCCTGGTAGTTGTTCCTTTCATTCCAATTGCATTTTCCAATAAGTTTTATGATTTGGGTAACACATTATTTAAACATCATTTGAAATGCTTTAGATTCCACATCTAAAGAATCATGGATGTCACACTGCACGGTGCGTCTCAAACTGTATCTTCTCACGACTCGTATATATTTCTGGCAGCATATTCAGTACCTTTGTGTCCTCAAACAACCTGTTGCAAAACCTGTTGAATTAAATACAACCTTGCAACAATACAGCCTTTCATCAAACCCTAATTAAAGCTGGCGCAGCACACGCAGTGACTTTAACCTGGCTACACCTGTTTCACCAAAACTATGAGCGCCATGTTTCTTTTGACAGAACAAACTGAACACACGTCTTTCATAAAACAAAGTGGACAATAAAACTGGTGTTGTTACATTTTTATGGCGAAATACCCCTCGTTGCTCTAGTCAAACATTTACTGACCCTAAAAATAACTGTTTTGGCCTCTGGTATAATTACATGGCAGTGGTAGCGTGTAATGTGATGCCCCCCTTTCGTGTGTGTTTGTGGAGGGAAGGGGTTGCGGAAAAGGGGGCAGATGGGGCGGGGGCATGGGCTGCTACAATATAATTAAAAAAGGAACGGCCCTCGCGTGGCTCAACGTGTTATTGTCTTCTCAACCTCAGAAATATGGCGCAGAGTAAAAATAGGCAAATGCCACAGACCTGCTTTTCTGCTCCGCATTGCAGAGACCGAATGAGTGAAGTTTGCGTTGGCACGTAGTTCAAAGTACTGTCAGTTTTTATGTTTTAAATGGGAAAAATGTTATCAGCGTGGATTAAATGTGCGCAGTGCAGTAGTTATGAAAACATGCCATCCAAGGATACATTGACAATCAAAGTAAGTACGTCTACGTCCTGTGTGTTTTAATACTGTCAAAGTATCTGTCAAATCTTTTTACTAAATATTTATTTTAAATCTCCAATCAAGCCAGTCCCTTTTATTTACCGTATATTGCACATTTCATAAACAAAAACTGATTCCAAAGTGATGCAAAATAATAATTTAGTGCATTATTCATTCACTTACTAGTTCACACCAGTAAACTTGTATGTAGGAACTTACTACTATTGGAGCCACAGCTGACGGAAGTGAGCCTGCCAATCCGCTCCTTCGGCTCCTCTGACGACTAGCACTCCACACACCACGTGAGGGAAGCAATTGATTTATTTCTAAAGTTTTTTTTTAAAAGGATTTTTTTTGCCTGTAGGGCTTTGTTGGACATGACGGCTGAATGTGAAATGGGGATGAGAGAGAAGGGAGGACATGCAGTAAATTGGGTCGGAGCCACACTAAAGCCTCGTCAATAACCTCCATTAAGACTTATTTGTGACTCGATTTGAATTAGTTGTGCTAAAAATGGTCATAATTCGGCAGAAACGTCTTAGAAGAGGTGCGTTTCCCATTGAATCAACGGAGAGAGTTCACCAACGCCACGCAAGAACACGCCCCCAACTGTGACGCGTCGCCGAATGTATCTATGGGCCTGTTTTATTTGAGCTAAAATCACCGCGAACTCAGCTAAATTTGGGAGGAGTGGCAAAAGGTCACTGTTGGCGGCAAAACTTCAGGAAACTTTCTGCTTCAGCGCCTACACCTAAACTGACTACCACACACAAAGAACGTCTTATCCCAGTAGCATGTATATATCCGGCGTAAAACTGTCAGACCCATAAATCTCTCTCCTTCAGGTAAAAACGCTGGTGTTGGTCCCATGTTTCACCGCTCTCTCTCTCCTTTTCTCCACTCCACACCAACTTCTGCAACTCCTTCATCCTAAAGGTATTTTATTGAAGTGGTCGCCTATTTGCCCTCGCATTTAAGTCCAGAGGAATTCGTCCCGGGGTTTGCTGAGGTTGTTTTGATGTGTATTCAAAAAGCCCCATTCACAGCTCGGCCCAGTCAATGGCTTCATTTGTCCATAGAGTAAACACACGCAGCGGAGGCCCTTCAAATATGGCCTTTACAAAATGCCACGGCCTCCTCTGCGCGCTCAATCTTATGCGACAATGAACAAATTCCTATTGAAAAGCACTTACTGTGTGATAGCTCGAGTGCACCTGAGTAAATGAATGAGCTGGTTAAACAAAGAAGGCCTTGAACTGTACGCGTGACAACCGCACTTAGCGCCAGGAAAACACGGTTCATTTGTCGAAAAACATGCTCGGAAATGTGGCCAAAATAAAGACATCTGTTTCAATAGTGATGAGATGCGAGATAAAGGAAGGTGTTACTGCCAAAATACAGCTCAAAAAGGGATTAGAAAATGGTGATTAATGTGGTGATTCAAAACATATATAGACTTTAACAAGAAGAAACTCCATAGGATTTTTGAGCTTTAAGCCTTGTACCTGGAGTTGTGTTGTTTCACTTCCACGTGTGCGTTGTTCTCCATATTTAGGCCGTCACCCTAAAAAGATGAGATGCATAAAACCACATGGGATGGGGAAATTAGAATTGGGACAGTCCACACTTCAGATATATATAAATAAGAATGAGTTTTAACATTCACTCCACACCTGCTGACAGTGCGACGTGCGTGAGGTGCGGATCCCAACATTCAAAAGAAGTGGGACACACGGCACACTTCAGCTTCTCATCGTGAACGTGCATTTGAAGTGCACAAGTGCAAGTATTGGAACAGGCCAATGTCTTCACTACAATAAGATCCAACTCGACTTTGAAGCTACCTGCTTATACTAATGTGGGACTACTCCACATTAAAACGTTAAAGAGAACTGGATAATGTATATAATAGGACATTTGATATGAAACTTAATGTTATTAGGCTATCAACCCATAAATACAACTTTGCAAGTTTCTATGCAAGGTTAAGAATTAAAATAATGACATTTCTTAACTCATTTTGAGAAAAACATTAGCAAATAATTTGAAGTTGCTAAGCAATGCAGACAGTTTTTTTAATAAATCCAAGGGTTTTATGGGCTAAGTTAAGAATAACTGCGGATCAATTAGGATATAAAGTTAATGTTAATTATAGCTTTTGGCACTGTTTTGAGTTGATGTCGAAACCGAAAATCCCTAATATCTACAACTTTATTCATCAACCTCAAAAACCTGTTTTGAAATGTATCCAAAATAAAGCTCTCCTTGTGCTGTCTCTATAGTGACAATGATGTATATGTTGATTCTTGAGCAAGCTGCAACATATTCTAATCCTCACTAAATCAAAACAATCCAGCTTTCTAAAAATACTCTGTATGGCTTCAAGATCTGTCTGGTAGTGAACAAATCAAAACATTGCAGTGTATCGGAGTGCCATATTCTCACCACGCTTCTATGAGTCATGCACAAGCAGAGGGCGTCCCAAGATGCACTGGGGCACGCTGCCTGACAAGACACTCCCTCGAAACGCTGGATGCCTGTCGCCGCAGAGGTCTCACAACTTTGTATCACTACAAAAATGTGGCCGATAAATTTAGCATAAGCTCAAACTCTGATGATTCAGGCACTTGAAAGTTTCCACAATAAGAAAGTCATTACGCGTTGAGGTGATTTGTTATGCTGGAATTCACCTTTAATATTAAAAACTGTTACTCTTATTGTTGCAGCCGCTCCAAAACCGTTTACTGGTTGCCGTTACTCTGATTGAAAGTTAACTAACCTAAACTAATGTTATTAGTTTAGTAAAACAGGTTGCTCCAGCAAAATGTAAAATGAAAATAAAACTGCTCGTTGCAGCTTACACCAATAAAAACATCAGCATGAAAAACGCATAAGTACATCTACAGAAATGTTGAGTATGAAGTGTGCAAGGCCTTTGTAAGTTTCCGCACACAGGTTCCCACAGACAGAATGCTGACTACTATCTTCGGCATGTACTCCGACTGCCACTTGTTCCAAAGCAGAACAACGCGTGTATTTGCTGTCCTCGCCTCACCTGCAACAAAAAATAACACCAACCAGGACAAAGAAATATTGTTTGTCTACTTAACGCTATTCTTCCTGGTTTTTACAAATGCATGGCTACAAGAGAACAATATACTGTACTTTTTGCAAAACATTGGTAAAATTGCCAAATCCGTTTGGAAAACACAGCACAGCGAAGCAAATGTAATTCGATGTTTAGTTAAATATCTAAAATGTATTGTCTGTAATTGGTATGGCGTCCTATTTATTTAATTTATCACATTAGGGCTGCACAGGCTGTGTAGCACCTCGCACAAACCATAAGATTAGATTGTGTTGCATTGCATTTTTGAACACCTCTGTATTAACCCAGCAAAATTGTAAGAAGTGTCTGGGGAGGTAGAAGTCAGGGCATCTCTGTTTGTCATGTGAGCCATAAAAAGCGAGGAAGAGCCAGCTTTTTAACGACCTCTACTGAACAACATGCAACTTTCTGTGTGTTGCTTTTCTTGTTTTATTGTCACGACTCAATCAGACTTTGATGATAGGTTTTAACACTGCAGCATAATATCCAAAGAATATCCATTGAATCTTAAACTACTCACTGGAGGGCGTGTGTTTTGTGTCTAATGAGGGAGTCTGAAATGCCAGAATCATTTCACATTTTGCAAGCAAGGCAGTGTGAGGGAGTTTTTTCTATTGTTTCTGTGTTTTGTATTCGTATTTCGGGTTGCTTTCTCTCCTCGACGCACCTGTCTCTAAAGAAATTGGTGTTCTCGTTCATATCTCATTCATATCCCTCCAAATATGATCTGTTCTGTGAGTATAAACCAGTTATAATAATAAGGAAATACAATGCTTATAATGAACTCATTGTGTTTTGATGTATTTCCTGCTTGTCCGCAGTAGAAAAAGTTTTGAAGTCATCTGGACATGTTCACACTTTTCTTTATTTGTTCGTAAATTTGGCTGATTTGTTTCGGTCCTGTTCGAGTGATTAGTCCTGATATAGTCTAGGTTTGCATTAGTCCTGGATTGATCCCAATTTGAAGGTGGTGAATGTGTGAACGCGCCTGCAATTCATCAGTTCAAATCAATTAAAAAACATGTCCAGATACTTTATCGATGAGACGTCTTCTACCTTTTTCTGCTAATTTCATATGCATTTTATCCTCCTTTTATTTCTTAAAGGTGTAATATGTAACAGATTGACACCTGCTAGCTTCCATGAAGATGCCCAGAATGTTCCACAGTATGGCATTAAACCAAGCCTGAAGTTGGGCCTGAGGGTGTCCCGTGTCTCGATGGAGATAGTTAAGTTTGATATCATCATGTGTAAAACGACAGGTGAATCAATAACATCTCCATGGAGCCAAGCAGGTGCCGATGCTCCATCTTTCAGATTACACGACACGCCAGAAAACAAATATAATTGTGACAAGCTTGAAATGACAAGTTTCCAGAACACACTGTTCAAACTGTACTATATAATTACACGTGCATTTCTAATTAGGTTATTAAAGGTTTTAAAGGTCAATTGTCACTGCCCTAATGCTAATATATAATTTGTATTTACCCATTTACTTGGAGAATAAAATGCATTTCTTATCCATTTATACTATTATTATTTTTAAATATAATTATTGAGTAAACGTATCTACCACATAATCATCTTCATGACGCTGCGACTCTCACTGCTGCTGCTGCTTCTTTTACTTCAACCTCACACGTTTACTGTATGTTTATCTTCATTCCATCTAAAATGTTCTGTTAACTGTAAGTAGACGTTTGAAATAGGCTTGACTAATATAACACCCAAAATACGCCTTGGATCTACATGGAACACATACAGAATATTTCTTTATGATGAATGATATAGAGTTTGTAATGACTTTTCGACACAATTCACATGATTTTAATTATTCCTCTTGGTGATGGTTTGATTGTTGCCTTGACCTTTATGCTTAGCCAAAAGTAATTTAAAAGCGTTTGATGCCACAGGTCTTTTAAGTGCGGTATTTAAAATATTTTTTTAACAAGGCTAAACATGACGCTCTTGGTTGTTATTTGTTTGTTGAGAGAGTTTCATTGTTTTTCAAGCTCACCACGGAATAACAAAAATGTGCACTTAAATCTATTTTTATGTTTTATTGTTTGAACTGGTTTGTTTGTTTGTTTATTCATTTGTTTTGACAGGAACAGCACGTACTAATGAACACACGTAAATTACTGTACCAATAACCTCACAGTCCCCTCGAGCCGTGGCCCCCGGAGCCCTCCCACTCACAGTTTCTGGTTTAATGAAGTCCTTCAAAGGGGGAGGAGCCAGTCCGTGTAGAACTTTGAAAAATAAAAAGGTCAAAACTGAGTAAACTATATTTATCCGAAACAATGCAGTGGTGAAATGAGTTATGAGTCCAAAACGTGTAAGTCCTTTTCAGAAAGAGGTCCTACAGGTTTGAGTGTCGTGCAGCAGAGTGTGACCGGGTTAAACACAGCTCTACATGTGAGGAAAGCATGGCAGGATTAGCATTCATGAAGGATCTCACATGTCGAAAATTCTGAAGTTGTTTGTTTAGTGTGTGCGTGTTTTTGTGTCAGCCAGTGGTTATTTATACAGCAGCAGATGATTTGGGACAGTCCCACATTTGTCTGAGGAAACAGGTGTGTGTTCTGAAAGTCTTTGAGATATCAGATATCAGAGATCAGAAAAACTTTAATGCCATTGTCAGCAAACAAAATTCATAAAAAACAACGAGAACAGGTATAATATAAGATCAAATAAAAGTGAACGCATAAAACGTATTAGAGATGAAATAAAATGTGTACAATAGATACAAAATATACAGCATGTCGCGAACAGCAGTTTAAAAGTAGCTGTGTAAATAGGTAAACTATTGCTGATGTGAGTTCTGTAAAGTGCCAAGTGTGATGAAGTGTTATGGAGTCCCACATTAAGGAGTGGAAGAAACTGTTCCTGTGGCAAGTCGTTCTGGTATAAAAGGACGGTAGCCTCCTGCCCGGAGGGAGGAGTTAAAAAAGTCCATGTCCAGAGTGCGAAGGGTCACTCTGGAGTCCTGGAGACACACAGCTCATGAAGATAATTCTCTACAGTCACGCTCAAATGCTAAATAAGCAATTTATGCTTCACACAACTTAACTTTTATTTCCATTTAACTTCAAGAGAAAGCGCCCAAAACACTGATCTGATAAGAACAAATACATTCAGTGAATGAGCTAATGAAGGTCATGTTATTCTGGAACCAATGCATCTTCATAGACTATGAAGATGCATTGTTCTAGAATAACATGTCGACTCTACATTTATAAACGCTTCTAATGAAGAAACTTCCATTGGAAAACTAAGGCAGAAAGGAGATTCTGGAACATAAATCTGATTACGTCATATATTGCAGTATTGATAGGCACAGATATCCAGATTTGAGCGTGTTTGACGATTCTTTAATGGACAGATGTTGTCAGAGCATCTCCTGTGTCTGTGTGCTTCAACCCAGGGAACAAAATGTGGGCCACGCTCAGATGGTGTCAGAGTAGACTCCATCTGAGAGACAAACGGTTGGTCGTTGTGTCCTTGGGCAAGATACTTAAACCAAAATTGTCTGTTTGCTTGTTATTGAATGAGATTGCTAATGAGTGAGATTTTTAATGAGTGAGATTTTTAATGAGTGAGATTTTTAATGAGTGAGATTGCTAATGAGTGATTGGGGGATGTCTGCATTTGGGAGCCACTTTTCCACCAGTCAGCACCAGGGCAGCTGTGGCAAAGTCGGACCACCAGCAAGAGTGAAGTGCTTTTGGAACACCGTTAAGCGCAACACAAAACAAAAATCATTATCATTGTTGAAAGATATAGTTACTAAAGCGAGTATAGAACGGTGTCTAAATACATAAGAACTTTACAGGCAGATTGATTTTTTTCTCCAGCCCTACTTGAATCCTGCATTGTCCGAGCTCACCCCATCAGTGTTCAAAAATCATGTAAATTGCAGGGAAGAATGAGTAAGCATGCTATAATTTCAATGGGATATGTGTGCTTAAATTAGACAGCGGCGCGGTTGGGGGGGCCCGTGTTGTGCTATGGCGACCAGGTTTCACTGGTCTGCTGTTGTGATGTGGCGCTAACCCTGACCATAATGGACCAAGTTTCACTGCCGGAAGAAAATTACAGCCCCTCAGGAATGTACGTGTTATTTATTTTTCCTACTTCTTCCTCCTCCGAAAAAGACGGACATTTTGAAGTTGTGCAGTGAAAAGATTGGCCTTTGTTGTTGTCTGTAGGAGGGGAATGACGGGCCATTAAGACGCAAGCAGATGAGGGATTGTGCAGATAGATTAGACAATTAAGATTGACAATTTGGCTAATTTCTTCCTCTGTAACTCGCCCCCGACGCTAATTAATATTCAGCATTTAGTAGCCTGAGAAAGTACAGTAATTTGTAATAGCAGATAAAATCAGACTGTTCTACTTACTTTTAAGTCTGAATCTCATCAGGAAGCTGAGCAGGGTCGAGCTTGTTTTGCGCAGTTTGTTGTGTCCTTGAGCAAAAAAGTGTGTTAAAGAGCAAATGTGGGATTGGAAATGACTTAAATCAATTCTGCATGTTCACAGCATGTTCGTCATGTATGTTCACAGTATGTCTGACCAAAATACAAATAATAATATCATGTAACTTGGACTTATATTCATGGTTTCATGTTTGTTATAGATTATATATTTAGGGACATTTCACCATTCAAAAGATATAAATATTTTAATTTAATTATCACAGCCCACACAATTGTAATTAACGATAATAACACGATCATTATTAAAATTCCAGACTATTTTAAAATGTTATGGAAATATACTCAAAAGACTGTACAATATAATATAGTAATACTATAGGCAAATTGTATAGAATTGTACTTTCTCGGCACCCCGTCCGCCTCCTCGGCACCACCATCACCCAGGACCTCAAGTGGGAGCCTCCATCAGCTCCTCATCAAGAAGCCCAGCAGAGGATGTACTTCCGGCGGCAGCTGAGGAAAGCCAAGCTGCCAGTGCAGATGATGGTGCAGTTCTACACGGCCATCACTGAGTCCATCCTCACTCCTCCATCACCGTGTGGTACGCTGGAGCCACAGCCAGGGACAAACAGAGACTACAGGCGCATTGTGCGTTCTGCTGAAAGGTGATCGGCTGCAGACTTCCATCTCTGCAGGACCTGTACGTCTCCAGGGCTCTGGGACGAGCAGGTCGGATCACAGCTGACCCTTCTCACCCTGGACATGGGCTATTTGAATCACTCTCTCAGGACCAGAACCTCCCGCCACAAGAACAGCTTCTTTCCCTCTGCCGTTGGACTCATGAACACTTCTAAACACTTGTAACTAACCACAATCTAATCACTCACTGCACTGTCACTTTCTGCACCACATCTGTAAATGTTCCTGTACAAACTGTGCACATAGTAAAGCCTATTTTTATTTTCATCCCATAGTAATTGTTTCTTTAACACATGCCCTTTTGATTTCATATATGTTGTTTTATCATTGTTCATTGTTTTATGTTGCATCGAATCACCAAAGCAAGTTCCTATGTTTGTGAATCCTGTTCATTGTCAATGACAATAATAAAAGTGAAAGCAACAATGATGTTGAAGAGAACATGATCATGAATAAGTTTGTTTTTTTCTTGTATTATTTTGCCGATTATCTTTGTTGACAATTTCCACAATTGCACAAACTGTAGAACAAACGATTATTGTGTTCCTTTGTTAAAGCTTTAAAATAATGCTCCTAAGTAAACTATTTATATGGGAAAGTTATTAGTTATTAGTTTACAAGCACTATTATACACTATACAAGCACAATTTATTGATTCTCTTACATTTGAATCACAATTTATTAACACAATTGGCCTATTAACATTTATAAGGTGTTATAAGCCATCTGCAAATGCTAGTAAATGCCTTATAAGTGCATAATCAAATAACTAGTGCTTGTTAATGCCTTTTAAACGTATAGAAATTAGCATTATTATGTTCTTGTCCCATCTATACTCTAAAACCCATAGATAGAGCTTATTGAAGGTAAGTGCTTCTTTGCATTAGTCGGTGCTGATACTGTTGATGGAAACATGGCTGCCATCTGCACCAATGGCCTCTTCCAACGCCATAAATCCCTCACACGCTCTGTTTATCAACAACGAACATACGTGCTTTACATTAAGCTGGTGCGGTCAACTCCCGGGTGGCGATGTTGTTTTTCCTTTTCATGAATACTATGTTTTAATTTGGTTTCGCCACCACTGCCAACACGAGCAAAGCTAAACGACCCTGGGAATACCACACACGCTTACATGCACTCTTATCGAATGCCTATATTTAAAGAGGCTCATTTTATAATAGCAGGTAACACCGTCGCCTTCCCCCTTTCCACTTGCATAAACATCTGACTATAATTCTAAATGCTTATGGCAGCAGAGTTAATGTTCAAATGGAGTCCAGGCCGAAAGACTTTCTCACACAAGTGTCTAACAATAACACTGTAACACATCATCCAGAGTTTAAATCATCCACAGAAAATATCCCACTCCAAACCAACCTGTGCAAAAATGACTCACTAAAGCCACCTCAAATTGCTTGATATATATGGCCCTGGTCGTTGGGGTGAACTTAATGGGGTCTGTATAAGAAAGTTAAATGGCATTACCGTATGGAGGGTCAACACTAAAACGCACACAGCCAAACCAGAGCAACCAGCATCTGTTAAAGTGCTGTGGACAGTGGTTGAAAACAGAGCCCTGGAAAAGGCCGGACAGCTCACTAACAGGTGGCAGAGGAGAAGATGTGGCGCTGTAGTGAAAAGGTCAACAGGATTTAGGTCAAAACTGTTAGAAATGTTGACATGCAAAGCTCGGCCGAAGCAGGATTAAGTCATAATTATAAACTTTTACGTTCCACTCTGTTTTGGCTTTGTCAAATCATGTTTTGGTAGTAGATATGATTAAAGACAGAGCAAATTGAGTTAAATTTGGTTAAAACTCATTTTAACTTCACTACTTATAAAATCTCAAAGTTTTATTTCTCAGCTGTTGGGCCACAATACAAAGACAAAGTAAATAGTTGCAAAATAAGTATAGGCTATAGATTAAAAAGTCTATATTGTAACATAGACAAAATCCCAGCTATTCCCTGCTTCAAGATTGTCCAGGTCACAGAAAATATGGGACATTACCTGCCTTGGTGTCGTGAGATCAATTCCTGACTCTTTCGTGAATGTCTCTCCCCACTCAAATTCACATTATAGAGCTCGGGATTGACATGTCGTCACACGTCGTCAGACTTTTCAGTTAGCCTAATGTTGAATCAATGCAGACTTTAAGATGCCAAATACAAACCTTAGCAGTCATTCAAACTAATTCTGACAGTGGTGACCCATCAGTTTATAGTGTAAACTTTTGTTTACCTTTAACATTGTTTTGGTTATTGTATCTCAATGAACCTTTTGCACTGCTGCCAAAAAACACAGCTCATTTAGTCAAATAACGGTTGTTGTTTTTTGGCGCTCGATCCTGCGCTCTATACTTCCTTATACAATACAGGCCTGTTCCAATGAATGTATATCAACTAATTATTCAATATATATAGCGGGAACAAGCAAGCCAGCTGAGGCCCCTCTTGACCTTCCGGGTTCCTCCAGGTCACCTCACTGGGGAGGTGTTCCAGGCCTGTCCCACCAGGCAGAGGCCCGGGGAAGAGCCAGGACACGCTGGAGGGACTACATGTCTCTTGGCTGGCCTGGGGATGCCTCGGGATCCCCCCGGAAGAGCTGGAAGAAGTGTCTGGGGTGGGAGAAGTCAAGGGGAGTCCCTGCGTTACTGCTGATGGAAATTTGTAGAAAAGGGTGCATTGGGAATATCATGCTTTAGGATTATTTTATCAGTGGTATAAAGTGCTTTCAATATTTTTGTGATATTTTCTGTTGCAATATATTGAACTTCAAATTTGTTCAAAATGGACTTAGTTTTGCCTGGATGAATTGTTCAGAACTGTGACATTTTCAGTATTTTGTAACCTTTATACATGCAACAGGTGAAATTTTACATACTTTCTTATTTGTTTGCATAATTTAAGACGCTACAAAACAGTCAATCATTCCAAATTCTTGTTATATCTTCGTGCTAGCTCGCCATGTCATACAATCATGTCTTTGGAGGGCTCCTGTTTGAAGATTAACATCAGTGAGATTAACACACATTGTATTGAAGTCTTTTTGGAGAGGGGCAGGAGGGTTGTGTATGATCATATATCTGCTGTAGAGGATCAAAGGACAACAGTGTCAGCCCTCGGGTCACCATTCACCCCTCTTCACCCCAAATAACCCCTCTTCACCTCACCTGTCCTGTGTGTGCTGTAGACAGGGGGAAGTCGGGGGGACAAAGGACTCTTCCCTTCAAACAAGTAACAAAGTTGTCCTGCAGGCATATAACCTAGCATTTAAATAAAGTGATCATTCTTTTGTTCCTTCTGCTGTATTCATATCTTGACATCTTGAAGTAATGCAGTAAAGTAACTGTTAAAGGTGCACTATGTAACTTTCCTGGTGGAGGTTTGTCGCCATAAATATGTCACCCTTGCAAAAGATGTTTCGATCTTAAATAAACGTTGATAAAATTGCTTTGCCTGGAATGAATTATGGTATACAACTTTATTTAAACTTAGTGTTCTTGCTTCTTTTTTTTTTCAATGTGCTGGCATGCTTCTCCACAGATCTGACTTGTAACTTGACCTGATGGCGTCACCTGTTTGTGTCCATGTAAATAGATTCATTTGTCTCCGTTGAGGCAAGCGTACAGCCCTCCCCCAGAAAAGTTCAGCAGTGCACTTTTAATTAAGAACTAATATGACGTAAAATGACTTTAATGAGCTTTTAACCTCGTTACAGCGTTTCTTTCTCATCATTAGTTTGTTTAAAGTTGTATTTGCATTGATTCCTGCATGTTTGAGTAAGTATTGTCCTGCAACTAATTATCCCATTTTAAGGTTTTCTATCCCAATAGAAGACAAAGCAGAGGATTCACCATGAAAAGACTCATGGACTCTGATTGGATTAGATCGGACCAAAACAGAGGGTGAACTTCTAATGAATTAATGTTAAACCAAAGTAACATTTGATCATATCTCACAGTATTAAGAGTTTAATCCTTGTTTTCATTATTGGCCCTATGCAACTTGACTTCACTTTCAGTCAGAACAGTGCACGTAAGAAAAGTCCACATGCTCACAATATACTCAAGTTTTAAATTTGAAATGAATCTTTAAGGTTTCCACTGTCATGTATCTTACATATATACCGTTAATATATTTGATATTGATTTGTTCTTTTGTGTAAAATAACTTGTTTAGGATGAGCGTGGTTGAGAAATTCAACAATTTCCTTGATGACTAAGACTATCGATGATGATAATTCCCGGGTATGTTTTATGGTGATAAAAAATGAATGAGACATTTTCATTTTAGGGCCATAACCATTTACAAGGAAGAACAATTGTCGTTATTTCCTGTTGCACTCCCTTGTGATCTCCCGTAGGCCCAGGTATCACCTGTAGCAGAGAGTGTCTAACCCTGTGATCAGTTAGACTCTGGTGTGGTTAAAAGCTGTAGAGCAAAGCGCTAACTTGGGGTCAAAATGTCAAACAGAAGCACAGATAGTGTTGTTTTTACACTGACACTAGATCCTTGTGCTCTCCCCAATTGTGTAAATGTTGAGAGATTTCTATTGAGGCTTCACCGTCAGGACATTTGCTTTCCGTTCACTCATTCATCCTTTTGAAAATAGGATTACCTGTTTTTTACAGTCCTAAGAATCAGTTCTGCTCAGACATATTGTTTGAAAGCAGAAAGTCAATGCAATTTATCCCAGACTCACTGTATCACCTCTATGTTAAGAAGAGTGTTGCAACTCTGTGCAATATAAACATAGTTTATTTTTTATTTGCTTACTTTATATTTAAATAAAAACATTATAATAAAGCGGATACCTCGATTGTTACTTTAAACATGAATGGTACAAAATATATACAAATACATGACACATTTTACACAGTATGCTTTTGACATTGAAATTGAGTGTAAAATCAATTGTAGGTTTAGTAGGGCAAAGTTTATTGATTCCACAATTACAAACCCACAATTATAGCATGAAATAAATGATTACTCCCTGATCAAGGGTAAACATTTTCTGGACAGAAATCCTGTTACTCATAGATTTAAATTGGTTTTAAGACCATTTATCCACATCACTGTGACCAACTTGTTGTGTGTTCAGTTTATTTCTTCTCGTTTGTAATATGATGGAGTGCTAATAAGTTGTAGTTGTTTTTTTAGTAACATATTAACATATATATAAAGTGTTTTTAAGGTACTAACAACTAATCTGCAGCCAAGAGCCTTAGTTTAAACTATTTAACCTCTAACTAGTATGATAATTAGCTCATAATTAATGACGTAATAGATGTATGCTACAATAAAGTTGTACTTATCTTTTTTAACTTTTTGTTGTCCATAATTTTGCATAAATGAGGCATGGAAGTGTCCACATGTATAGCCTTATTCAGTCTCTCACCTTTCCCACAGTTCACAAACCCTTGTCTGTACTGTGACACAAGCATAGAACATTGAGTGATTTTTTAAATGGCTTGATTTCAGAATACGCTTTTTCAAGCCAATATAAACATCAAACATACATTACAACACTTAAGTGTGTCTGCTTTATTCTTTGTCTATAAGGTCCCAAGCCTTCACAAATCAGACAGGCTTCCAACAAACATCACTGCCAACATACTTCTCATTGTGCAAGACTCAATGTTACAATAGGCCCAGCTCCATAAATCGGCGGTTGTTTGACTGACAGTAATCTGGTTAATTGCAGAGAGGTGGGTGAAGGTTGCAACTGTCTGAGCAGCTTGTCTCACTCAGGTGCGTCTCGTACGTGGGAGGAAGACGGAGACACCACACCTTTAAGGTACAGTACTTACTCCATCAGGCGGATATGGACGTACAGAGATAATTGCAGTAGTGACACGTGCAAACATAGCGAAGGTCTAATCTCAAATGGTCTTTGTATTTTATTCATCTAAGCATCTTTCTTTTCCACCTTGGGCAACTTGTAGTTTTTCTATTAACTATTAACAACCTAGCTGCATGTTTATCTGTAAATCGCAGTGGCTGGACCTAAAGTACAAGCAGGCCATGAGTTTGCTGATTATAAAATGTGTTTGGTAAAATGGCCATATCAGTGACGTAATTAAAGAAAGTCAAATTGTCATAGTCATGCACAGTCAAAGCTTAAGAACAACTGGCCTGGATATTGTCTCAAACTCATCATATTATTTATGGTATTAGTTTGTCTCCTGGAAGGTCTGTTCAGGTCCAAGAGTACAATTGCGCTCGGAAACTGATGCCTTGCTCGTGCAAAAAATAGACAACACGTGCGTCTCTTTAGTCAGGATAATCTCCATGATGAAATCCTCTTTTTTCCTCTCCTCCCCCGGCAGATGTTTGAAATCTAAACCGTACGCGGGAGCACGGAGTAAGATAACCACGTGTGCAACCGCTCTGCCCCAAATCATAAATGGGGTCTCTTTAAAAGCCCACTAGAGAGCCCCCATCATTGCACCACTGAAACATATACCCATCAAACGGGCTATTTCGGGTCCGCGTCTCCTTCATGTGGTTCGATTTCTATTTTTGCCTCACCCTTGAATTTAAACTGAATGACACTGTATACCCCAACCATTGCAAATTATATGAGGAAACTTGAAGGATGGCAGTAGGTTATCGTAACCAGCACAAAGTCATAGAAAAGAGGATGTCTTCTACCCCCCTGTCTCAAAGATGCAACCCCCGATGGTTTATTTTTACTCAGCTGCGAATGGTTATGGCAGCAGACATATGGCTGTAAAATTGAATGGTCTTAGGAAATTATAGGGGCTGCATGCTGGTGTCACACAGGCCTTTCATTGCCCCTCTTCTCCACAAATGATTGGATAAATACAGTTTTATAAAACGCACACACACAGGGAAACTGCTGCTCCGTCACCTGACATTTTAGTGTTTGTAGATGAAGAGTTTTTGTAGATGAAGATCGAAGTTATTTTTTTAATTCGGAGCAGTCTGAACCACTGATCCGCAGCCAGGGTCAATCCAAGGGCTAGACACGTAACCCTTCGTACCCCTAGTGTGTGAGTACATTGGTGTATGAACGTGTGCGTGTGAATGAGTGAGTTCATTTTAAAGCGACAGAATTAGCATACAAACGCTTACAGATTTACAAACATTTACAAACATAAATTGTCCCATTGCTCACTCACCACTTCACTTAAATCTATAACCCCACCATAACCCTAAATCTGCATCCATCTATGTGTTACCTACTAGATTTCTAAAGTCTATCTAGAAAACAGGGAGTGTCTCAGATTACATGGCCTTGACCTGTGGGCGGGCCTCCAGGGGGTCAATCCTGCTCAATTTTTTTGGAAAGCTATTACGCAGCAATAATGTTTAATTACAACTGTGCAGACGACACTCAGATCTATGTCTCACTGAGCAGGTGAATATTTCTCCAGTGAAGACTGAAGTGACCGTCTTTGGGACAACAGAAATCAAGAGAACGTGTCAGCAGTCACCTCCAATCTGTCGCTCTGAAACGAAATCAAGTTAGAAATCCAGGGAGAATGGACTCAGATTTAAACAGCCACATCAAATAAGCCACATCAATAACGTCAAAATCAAAGGTATAGTGTCTAAACCAGATGGAGGAACTTATCTCAGAGACAGGCCTCCTGCTGGTGCCAGAGTCAGGACTAAACATGGACGGGCCTCCTGCTGGTGCCAGAGTCAGGACTAAACATGGACGGGCCTCCTGCTGGTGCCAGAGTCAGGACTAAACATGGACCGGCCATCGTGCTGGTGCCAGAGTCAGGACTAAACATGGAGCTCAGGTAAATTGTATAATGATTATTAGTGGTTTTATTTGTCTGCATTCTCATTTCATTGCAGCCTTTCTTGTTTTGTAAAGCACTTTGAATTACTTTGTGTACGAATTGTGCTCTACAAATTCACTGGGCTCTTCTTACCTGATATTGGAGTCGTATTGCAAAGGAAAATCTTCCCAATGCATTTAATCATGGCGGTTGAGAGCTCGGTGCCCTCAAAGTGCAAGCGCGAGTTCACATGGGAAATGCAAGTAATAACATACAATACACATTTTGGGACATATAATAGAATAATGATAGCCCTTAGTACATTGGGTGTACTAAGGGCATTCTTCTTATATTTAGATTTTTCTGTGCAGCAAATAGCAACCAGTTAAAATTAATTTATGAAAATGTCAAATTTATTAGAAAAAGACAGACAGGTTTGGTTTTATCACGAGTTTTTATATCTTGACAACCACAACTATTTATGTTGCACAGTTCAAAATGAGTAACAGAATTATATAATGATCAACCTTCCCTGGATGTGACGCCATAATTTAGTCATATTTTACAATGAGGAGCGCATACCTTCGGGATGATTCCTCATGCCATTAAATGCCATTAAATTCTTTTGTAGGAAAGCAATGACTTATGAATGTGCGTGCTTCCTTTTTGGGTTCAATCTTAAATTACTTTTTCCGTTGTGAAAAAAGGGGTTATGAAATATGTTTTGTGGGAATTAACAAAAGACAAACCTGACTTGGCCTTAAACTCACAATCTGTTGGTTTAAAGGAAAATCCCCTTCGACTCAGATCTTTTCACATCTGCAGTTTGAAGGAGCTTTAGTCACAGCTAGGATTGCACTTTTGTTTCATAAGATATCACTTTTTTTGTGCTATGAAAGTATTTTCACAGCTGAATCATAAGTGCTGCTTTATTAGAGTCATTATATGAAAGACTTAAGCTGGTCTGAAGATGGGTATGGTGTAGGCGAGTGTATAAATCCTTCATACGTAGTTAAGGGAAAACATATTTCTTTGTCCCAGAAGCAAAATGTGTTCACTGTATGTGATCCTGAACTGTCACTAGAGCAACCTGTGAGAAGCAGGGGTCTTTTTTCTACAGAGTACATGAACCAAAACCCTTTTGGAATTAAAATAATGTTGTTTTATCACAGTTTATCAATGTTCTAGCAGCGATCATATTCATTCATTCTAAGATCAATTACTGACTATATTTTAGAAGGAGACATATTGTGCTTAATCAATATTTAAGATGTTTTAACAATAGTATATATACAGTGTCACAATAGCCATTTTGACAGAAAATTAAAAGATTCCTTGCAGAGAAGGAACATGTATGACGAATTCCCTTTGGGTTTCTGTAACAAGCATTCGACCGAAACAGCTCTTTTGAGGGTCTCTAATGATATCCTGATGGCGGCAGACTCAGTCGGTCTCGGTCAGTGTTTTTGTTTGACCTTACATCTGCTTTTGACGCTGTTGACCACAAAATATGACTGCATCCTTTGCAGAAATTCTTTGGGTTCTTTGCAATAGTTCTTGATTGATTTTCTTCTTATGGATAGATCTTTTACTGTTTCTTCAACATCATGTCTGAAATGTCATCCTTGTCCCCTGGTGTTCCACAAGGGTCAATTCTGGGGCCACTTCTTTTACTAATGTAAATATTTCCTATTGGTCGAATTGTAATTTGTTTTTAGCATGTATCATACGATGTGGATGCTGATTACTTACAATTGTATTGTTCTTTTACAGAAATACAGATGGATAAGTCAAAAACTCTTTTGCAATGCCTCTCTTGCATCATGATTGGCGTGCTGAAAACTCTCTGCAACTTAAAGATAGAAAAACACCAGATGAGAAAATCACCTTGACTGTCTGGGCATCCGAAATTTCCAGTGTTTTTGGTTGGTCACTGTAGCCATGTGGTCAAAAACAGTTTTTACCATTTAATTTGATCAAATACTGATCTTGAAATTAGTGTCCACTCTTTTATTTAATCACATTTAGACTTTTGTAATTCTATTTTTATTTGTTTTATCATATCCTCACTTAAATATCTGCAATAAGTACAAAACGCTGCTGTAAGGTTTTTAAGAGGATTGAACAATTTTATCTTCACTGCAGTGGCTTCCTGTTCAGTTTCATATTGATTTCAAAGTCCTGGTTTTACCGTGTAGAGGTCTCAGCATTATTCACTTGCTGCACCTCACACTTCTAGCGGTGTCGTCCAGGCTTCAGGTCAGGGCCTCTTGATTGTCCCAAAGACCCACTTTAAAACGTCAGGACCAACCAAAAACACCTGTGACTGAATTGAAAATGGCATGTTTAATGCCATAGTGTGTGATGTTCCAAGAAAAGTAATAGCATGTCTGCATGCGATACAGTGGACACAAGCAGGTGGCGGACTCCTCACCAGTAAAGTTACATGGTGCACCTAACTGCAAAATCTTCTTTCTGCTCTAACCACTTTCGAACCTGTTGTCATTCGTGTCTTGTCTTGGTTAGTGAATGCACTCCTCACTGCACCTGTGAACTCCTAAATATTTTTACCAGAGGCAGTTAAAGAGCTCAACTGAGGTTAGTGCTTTGACAGTAATTGTTTTGGCAGGTTGGGGTTGTCCATACAAGTTTTTCTGATTCGAATGTCACTATGGATTATTTAACAGTGCAATCTGTTCTCAATCATATGACTGTTGTACATGGCTCCAATAATTTGTTGTAGTGATGTTCTAGAACACAATGTACCAAACATTGAGATGAGATAGGTTATTGAATTGATTGGCATTATGGAAGTCAGCAATGCGATCATAGGAGGGAACTACAGCATTTGCCAGGGCTTAGATACTCAGATGGTCCAGGACTGACGCACTTCCATTTGCAGATAAGTGAGTTCATTCAGGCATTAGGAGCCATTCATCTAGAGTACAGAGAGTTCCTCAGGCAGGAGCATCCAGATCTACAGGTCAGGGTTGTGAAATGGGGAATCTAAGGTGCAGTCTTCACTTGAGGCAAGTGGCAAAAGGAGAAACACATGTGAACAGCAATGAACTGACTACAATATTAAATATTCTTCATAGGGAAAGTAGGAGGAAGTAGAAGATAGATGTGCTCAAGCTGCCACACTTCCCCCAGCATAGTTGCTCTTAGGGCAGCATAGCTAAGAAACTGTAGGTTTTTATTTCTGTTCCCAACTGGCCTGACCATAAACTATTTCAAAAAGGAACGTTTTAGGCCTGGTCTTAAATGAAGAGACTGTGTCGGCCTCTTTAACATGGACAGTGGGCTGATTCCATAACGCTGGAGCTTGGTAGCTAAACGCTCTACCTCTGTGCTTTTCGAGACTCTTGGGACCACCAGAAGTCCAGCATTTTGAAAGCAAAGTGTTTGGAGAGGGCCATGTCATTTATGGCTTTGTAAGTCAGGAGGAACATTTTGAATTTGATTCTAAACTCAACAGGGGCCAGTGAAGAGACTAGAACACAGGCATAATGTGCTCCCTTCTTTTACTTCCTGTAAGTGCTGCATTTTGAACCTGTTGAAAGCTTTTTATGGCGTTTTTAGTACACGTTGCAGGCAGAGAGTTACAAGTTGTGGAAGGAGGAAATTAAAGAAAGAAGTTTACTGAATCTATCTAATCTTAAATCTTACTAATCTACTAGAAAAAGCTCTTTAGAGTTAGTAAAGTTTTGTCGTTCCACATTCACTTAGCCACAAAAGTATATTGATGAATGTATATTAAATGGGAGAGTTAGCATTAGCCTTCAAACATCACAAACTATTAAAAAAAAGGGCTGTTTGGACAAATGACAACCACTAGACCACACATGCTAACAACCACGTCATAAACATTTCTTTACTCTAACATTACGTTGAACAAATTTGTGAATTTTAGAGCTGGAAGTTAGATTTGGACTCTTATTACTCATGTGCCAATGTAGCAAACTTAAACATCTATAATGTGTCTGCGCTGTGTATATTAGTGGCATTAACAAGATTTTTGTTGTGGTTTTTGGCGATTTTAGATATAATATTTTCCACATTATTGGAATAGGCTACAAGGTATTATAGACTAATGATTTATTCTACCCGGTCTTTTTTGATAGTACATTTTAAGGAGGGTGTATGTTAGGCATGAGTTATAAGGAGCCCCCCTCTGCCCCAGATCGAGTTTATGGCTGGGACTGGGGCTCCAGAGAACCACTGCAAACTCTTACGTCGGGACGTCTTATGTTTTGCACGTATAATAATACTCTAAGCTTCGATTTAACGTAGTGTGATTTGTATCAGCTGTTGAGGCAGATCCTCTCTCTCGCGTAGTTCATTATGCCTGCGTACAAATGTCAAAAATCACGTTTTCATTTTGCTGCGTCATTGAAATGAATGGGATAGAATCAGTACCAGCCTGTGTGGGCCACTATTCTAAGCACGTCACTCTTTGAAGGGTTTATGGCATTGAGCCTCTACAACCCTCTCTTTACAATTGTTCCTTCAATTGGCATTGCTCTATTGTCGTGCATCTGTCCACTGTAATTGGACAATGAAATCTCTTTACCAAATGGCCCAAAGAGGAGCGAGAGAAAGCCTGATGTCTAACACATGTTCCCCGCAGCCCAACCGAAATAGACGGACCTATTTCCAGCACTGGTTTGCATGCGCTGGTGTTTGCAATCTGCCGGGCCACTGCGGCTTTTTACGTGATCAGTAATTCAAAAAGTGGTCGGCCAAAAGAATTCCTGATGGGCTTCTTTGTTTTGCAGTAGTTGCCATGCACTTGTGCTAAAATACGGACTCATGTTTTTTTTTTTCTTGTGCGCTGGCGTTAAAACACACAGAAAAGTATGTCGGAGGAGGTCCAAGGGGCTATCAAATGTCCGGAGTAGGAAAAACGCAAATATTTTCAGTAGCAGAGGAGAAACCAAGAAGGAGCACACTGGTGGACAATCAAAGCGAATGAAGGGCTTTATAGAGAAGTTGGTGCAGTGAGATAAAGCACAGATGTGGGTTAAAATAGTCTGAAGGACGTAGGAAACAGTGGTTTTTCCTCTCTGCTGTAGAGCTGGGATTGTCATTAGGAAACTGCAAGGTGTTTCTGAGCAACACATGCCTTTCACCTTGTAGAGGGGTGGAAAGTACTCGGATACTTTCATGGCAGTAATCAAGAACAACATGCAGTGTTGAACTTACATCGCTTAAGTTCTAGAAGTATTAATACATGGTCTTAGCCAGGGCTTTAATTCTGGGATGTCTGGTTCGGACCTGGTTGGTACTAGTCTAGTCCTAGTTTAATTCTAGTTAAATATTGTATTGGCAATTTCCAAACCAATGTTGGTAAAGCATTTTGTATGTTATTTCTCAAAAAAATCGAATCTATCAATAGTTATTTTATTGTCTTAACTCAACAGTGTTGGGGAGTGAGGCCTGGGCCCTCCCAAAACTCAGCCCCTCTGGAAGATTCAGTTGAATAGCCCTGTCTTACGCGAACAGTATAATTGCAGGAACCGCAATCTTAATAATGAAGTTGAAGGCGTAATAGAACTGGGAGTAAATGGTTTAAGCATTTGACGTAAGTGTTATTAGGGGTGTTGCAAGCCAATAGGCAATGTAAAAATACTTGGGACCCCTTGACCACTAGGGCCCCCAAAACACCTGTTATTTTTTAGCAAATGCTGGTTCATTTCAGTCGTAGTAAGTTTTGGTAGGTTGACAGTCGACTGACCAGACTCCAGTTTCATCTTTCCTTTTGGTCACAACAGAAGAGTGGCATGGTGTAGTGAGACCATTTCCAAGGCATTTCTGCAGGGAGGACCCCCCCCTGTGATGTTGTTTTGGGCCCCACGAGACCTTTGCAGTGCTCCTTACAGCCATGTGTAGTTGTAGTAATTTAAGAATCAGCGGCAATACAAAGCTGTTGTAACACTTGAACCATAGTTTTAATAGTAATATGAATGTGGTGGTATTACATTTACATATAGTACTATATTAAGTGTAACAGCAGCTCTATCACAAAAAAATTGACTTTCCCTTTTTGTCATGTAGTCAAGTATTTAATAAAGCAACATTTATAGCATTTATTCTCGGATAATGAAGTAAGAGCACTTGCTGTCTTTCTGCACCTGTTCTTTGTAGACAGTTTACTGAGTGTTTTCAAGTCTTTGAAGCTCCAGGTGTCTGTTTCCCCTCAAAGACGCAGCTCAGATTTGACTTTTGTGTCACAACAAAAGACCTCTGCCTCCGGCTACAGCAACACTGCTCTTACACAAAAGAGGTTTACTTCTGGTAAATACAGTGGCCAAACTGAGGACGCACAAGCTCGTCAAATCTCAGGAGATAAGTTAGTTGGTCAGCTGGGAGTCGGCCGCAGGGGCTGTAGTACATAATGATGTTGTGGTTGTTGTTCTTCTTCTTCTTTTTCACCCACCTTGCCTCCTGTGTGTGTGTGTGTGTGTGTATTAATGAGAGTGTGCGCACTGTCACAACCAAATAAACAAATTATAGTAATAGTAGTAGTATTCTTATGTCCAGTTTACAAGCATGTCTTTAATGTAAAATATGTGCTTGTTTAAGGGGGTTTGATATGAACAGAGTTAGTACATTTGAAACAGCTGAGTACTTTTGCCTGAGGACAGAGCTATCATTTTATATGTCACACGTAATCCGTCAACAGTGTGGAACATGTCATGGCAATGTGAGACACTGTGAGTAATATGCAAATCAAAGGAGTAACCAAACCCCGTAGAATCTTGATCGACTATTCTTCTAAAATTCTAAGTCATTGGTTCTCAAACCGGTTCGCACCAACTGCTACTATTACATTATTATTACATCAGCTTGAAATGTGAACTCCGTAGTTGTCCAGTGGCACATTCGGAAACCCATAACTCTTGTCCTAACAGTGGACAAAGCTAAAGGAAGATATATTTCCTCCGTCTGCTCCTCTGAGGCCTGTGTGTTTGGTGAAGTCTCCATGGAACATCAGCAGCAGCACAAATCTGAAAATAAATAAATGGGAGACGCAGCACTGTATAGAGTATTTCTGTCCTGTCTGAGGTTGTACACGTCCACTGTCTATTAGCAGAATACATGTGACCCTGAAAATATACAGAGAGCCCATAAAGTACAAGCAGCTGTGTCCAGACCAATGTGACTGTGAGAACGCATCAGAATGTAATGTTGCTAAATGTGTCCACTCAGCACATTCGCCAGACTGTGCACAAGTTTATTTCGGGTTAAGAAAATATATCAAATGTACGTTTAGTATACATTTGGCTTATAGCGTGTGCATTTGTGGGAATGGCGATCATTTATTTGAATACACGTTTGATGCGTTAAAGTACTTTTCCTGTGGCTTCCCTGGGCTGCCAATTTGCAATGAGCAAAAATGCAGTAATGTTACTTCAGAATAATATTACTCAAGTAGAAGAAAAAGAAGAGGTTCATGAGATAATGAATACGTTTGTAAAGGGTTAAATGAGTTGAACAAAAAAGGTGCTGAATCTGAATGACATGCCATATTCACCTGTAAGTGAGGCAAAGTGCACACGTGTTGAACTCTGACCTCATCATTATCAAATCACCAACTCACTGCTCTGGTTTACTGACAATAAAGGCTCCTGTATGATTGGATGAGGTCACGGTGGCCCAGTTAGTACGGCAGTGCGCAATTAAAACCGGAAACTGGTGAGTTTGAATCCCACTTTAGCTCATACTTCCATTAAAACCCACTTACACCCACCTTGTTTTCAGAGCCAAGTGATGGCGTTGCAGAATGCCAGCCGTGTTTGTGTTAGTAAGACTCGAGGCAGACGTGTCGGCGTGAGGAAAAGCAAATTTGAATGTCCCAAAAGGCACTGTTTAAGACATGCATTATTATTTTCACTACATTTTGAGTAAATGATCTCACCGTCATTGATCTGAGCTGACAGAGAACATTTAACTTTGTGCCAGTTTTTGTTTCATTGGATACAATTAATTGAATTCAATCAAAAACAAACCATGGCGCTTTGCACTTTGAACGTAATATTTGCAAGAGATCTAATTGTTGTATTGGCACAAAATCGTCTGGGTTAAAGTGAAATTCGTCTTTTTTCCCCCTCTTTTTTTCTTCTCGTCTTCTGTATTTTTTATTTGTTTTGTGTCAGTTGTTTTTATTTTGATGTGTTACAAATAAAGAGAACTTGAACTTGAACAGATCTCAGCTTTGAATGATCTTTCCTCCACCTCCGTAAAACGTTTGGGTTGGCATCGCATTGACGCCTTTTCGCTTTCCGTGACCGACGACTTCAGCCTCCAGGGGTCACCGGTTGGGAGGGCCAAAGCCAAAGGTCGCGGCACTATAAACGTCTGGCACTACTCCTGGATTTGACTTCCTGTGAACTCCAGTGTTTTGATTTGCGTTGCCATGGCAGCTGACTCAGAGGAGGACACGGTATTATTATGTGCTTAGATTAATGATAAATGAGTGTCATGACGTGATTAAAGATCGACGCAAGAAAGAAGTTAATCATTAGTCAAGTGCAAATACTCGGGTTGTAAAAATGACTTGGAGTTTCCGTTGATTCGATAGATCAAATGCATTCCTTGATCTTATCTCACTATATTTAATGTGTAAGTTGTAATTTTTTAGAAAGGTTTGTGGCAATTGCATGATTAATCAATGCCTGAAAGTATTTGCTCATGATTGACTTGTATGACATGTTATAATTCAGTGATTGGACGTCTCCATATCCAAACTCGATCCAAACTGGTAAATTTACTTGATTTATTCGAGCAACTTTTGAAGGAAATTGTGAGTACTTTCCAGACTGAATATTTTTACTCTTACGAGAGTAATATTTAAAGTAGTTGAAGTAGTCTTACTAAAAGTTTTGGTTACTCTTCCCACTGTCAAAGCTGTCATGTTTATGTTGACTGTATTCAATGATTTGAACATTTGTATTTGTGCCCGCTCCTTCAGATATGATTTAGTTTCTCATTGTTGTGTCTATCCTTTGAATATACAAGATTTTGTGCAATATTTAAAGGGCCTGTATTCGATTTTGTTGTTGTTGCAGGTAATAAAGTCCAATCTGTTTTGCCACAGCACTTTCTTTGTATTTAATTGAATTCTCTGTGTTTCAGGAAGTGCGTTGAGGGAAAATATGATGCTACAAATCACAAAAATAAGGTTTGTCCTTGACATGGTTACTCTAGCAACTTGAATTGTGTTGCAGCATCTGGGCCCGTGCCAATCGGATAATAGACATGGCACTCTGTTGTGACATCCTCAGATTCTAGAGCATGAGCCCGACCTTTGACCTGGCGCTCTTACAGCACGCTGACCTTTGCAGCTTCTGCCAGAGTCATATATTAGAGCAGTATAAAGTTCATTACTGCGTCGATGATCACAGTCCAGAGCTGTGTGCTGCCTCAGCTGTAGATGTGAGGTCCTCAGACACATTACGGGCGCACAGTGCTCCCAAGGCCGCGGCTTGAACACTCAGCTAAACGCTCGTTAAACCAATATTGTTCTACAGTCTACTCAGGGGCTCGGAAACTTCCCCACGCTGCAGGGCTTACCCTCGGACAGACCACACACTGCGCCGCCCTCGGCCCCTATACTCTCTCGCGCTTTTCAACCTGTGATTCAGGTTTGAGGAGGAAGTCCCTCTCCTTTTCTCCAGTTACTGTCTCAGAGTGACTCACGTTCGGTTTGTGTTTCTCAACTAGAGCAAAGAGCGCTGCACTGATTATACAGGCCTATGACTTATTGTGCAATAAAAGGACTTACACATGGTTTTATACCGCGTCATACATATTTTACACAAATCATATAGTGGTGGATACAAGAAGGAATTATTATTAAGGAAACAGCTTTATAGTCAAAATGATGGACAGAGTATTAGCAATGTATGAAAAGATTTCTATGTTGAAGCAAACTGAACACAAATATTGAATATAAATACAGATCTTTATTTATTGGTAGTTTTTGATGTAGTTTAGGTTTGTTTTATGCAAATAAATTGAAACAAAAGTCACATATTTTGATACAGATTAGAAGGAATTTACTTTACTTACTTTATTATCTAATTCAAGTCTTTAACTTTATTCATTTAGCTCTTAAATGTATAAACCTTACTTTTTCATGCAAGTTACATCTTTGAATTCGCATGGTATCGACTGAAAGAAAGGGCAGACTGCGCTTTCATGCTGCTTTTCATTCATTTTGTTTGCATGTTTAACTTTATACCCTGTAAATGCATTTTATATTTTAGGAATTAAATAAATAAGTGAACATAAGTTAATCAAAATAAATCATGTTATAGATACATGACAGGTTTCAAAATGGTGATAATTAGGACAATTACAGCAATCAAGCAATTCAAAACAGAACGTTAGAGCCTTTGAATGGGAAACAATCCTCAAAATGTGGCATGAATCGAAATAGAAACGCTGTCTGACGTAACAGCTAAATAAATCAGTGAATGTCCAGTTTTCCTTTTCCATGTCAGATGTTTTCGACACAGATCATCATCAGGGACATGTACTCTATATTATGTAACGCGTTAACTTTGCCTGTTCGACATCGCTCGCGGGGAACGACCTGGTGACGGAGGAGGATTCCCCAGGTTGCTAGGAGACGGGGGTTCCGTTTGTACACACAGGATTTCTACTCGGTGCCGCGCCTGTTCCGACCTGTGTTTGAAGTCTTACCACGCACACACTTTACACACACGCACACACACGTAAGGCTATTGCTTCATCGCCGTTGAGTAACCATAGATATTTTCCATTGACAATAATAGCTACAGTTGCGGCCAGGTATCGGTCGGCTGTAAAATCAGGGACACAAATGTTGGAGTCACCATGGCAACGGCATAACTCCGTGCGAAGGAGAAGTTAAGCCTGTGTTAAAGATTGACTGGAAAAGTACAATAAGTTACCGAGAAGACGACCGGAAGTCCAAAGGCTGACACATTTATGAATGTAAATAAAAAGTGTCTTCAGGAACAAGCAAAGAGCAATACGTGTTTAACTTTTGCACCAGCTTTAAATCCACACTGCATATTTTCAGCTGCGACAAATATTAGTTAGTACTTTATTGTCATATCAGAGCTCTTCATCGCGTCTTGCATGGAAATAGCAGCTCTGTACAGTTCCCATAAGAGTAAATAAATTAGTATATGAACATCAAATGGGTAAATTATCTAACCTTAGTCCAGTAAAACAATACGTGATTTGTCGCTTTATTGTAACTTTGTCAAGTAATAAGAGTATTTGTTGTAATGGAACATAAGCAAGTAGTCAAGAGTAATGTTCCAAATTCAAAATAATATTACTTGAATATAATGTGAAATGTATGAGTATCATTGGAAGGACTAAACCATAAATAAGGCACAACATCTGGACGGACAAAGAGTAGGGAAAAATAAAATAAAATCATACCTGAAGAAGTCACATATGTTCAAAGTAACATTGCCAACGTAAAGCTTTTGTCACTTCGACTTACTCACGTCGAGAACCAACACCTTTACTCAAATAAGAGTAAAAGTATGTCATCTGAGAAAAGTATATAATAAAGCTGCGTTTGGCTTGCCTATTTATTAATCTGACTTTAAGGGAATGCATTTGTGTAGACAGTGAAGTCCTACATTGGATAAGTGGAGATGTTTTGAATATTTACGAACACGAGACACACAGGTACGAGTCCAGTCGTGCGCGCAAACAGGCCGAGTAAATAATCTGAGAGGTATAAGTCCATTTCACTGAGAATAAATAAGACTTTATGAATGAAAACATCTCATCTGCTGCCAAATATTTCACTACCATCTCCTGCCAAGAAGAACCCCAGCGGAGTTACTACGAGCATTTTTTTTTTATAACACATTGAAAGATTTTATGGTTTTATAAGTGGTGATCATGAACTCGTCAAAACAAATAAAAGTCCTGAACTTTGCATTATCCAATTTTTGAAGATCGCAGCATTATACCGTATTCTGTACGGAAAACAAGTTCATTTGGGGGGCTCATGAGTAATTATAGGCCTACAAAACGTCAGTAGATGGCGCAAAAACTTCTGCTGGTGCTCTGAGGAGTAAAGCAGTTAAAATCAGGCTTAAAATAGTAGCTTCTAGGAGTATCAAAGTTGGTTAGCCAGATGTGGACAACATGGACTTTAAAAACAAAAGTGAGCGATTCAAAGTACAACGTGTTTTTTTAAAGATTTTCTGGCCTGAACACTTAATTGGACAGGGCAGCTGCGGCATAAAATGGAAGGAGAGAGGGTAGAGACATTCAGCAAATGATCAAAGATACTAATTCTGGGGGGTTCCAATGATTTTTGTTTTGATACGATGCAAAGTCATTGCGATAGTGATCTGATAAAAATACTATTGACGTTTTGTATTAAAATAAATCCTACAATAAAGAAATGTTGTTGGGTTTTTTTACAGTATTTTTGCTCCAACTTAGCTTAAAATGATCTAAAAATTCAATGTACGTATAGATAAACTAAACTATGAACAACATATTTCAAAAATGTGATTAAAATTGGAATTAAAAACAGTATTTGTGTTGATATTTTTGCTTGAGAGCGGATGATTTCAGAGTCAGTCTTTTCAGTGCATAATTGAATGAAAATAGATTCTTCTTAAAACCTCGCGGACCCCTCACGCTCTGCTGTAACTATCAACACCAGCAGTTGTAATATCTTTGTGAGGTAATACTATTTTAATTGGTACACAGCTGCTTTCACTGTAGCCTACAACGTCATAACACATCAAGTACATGCTAATTATACCACAGGATTCTTAGTAACAATTTTCCCTGAAAAACAAAAACAACTTGTTTCTCAAAATCTCGCTCGCCATGTCATTGTCCAAATCAGATAACATTATTCTCCTTTCATTGCGTATTATTATGACAAGCCCCATGCCTGTCATTCATCCCAACGCTAAGCCGGCCCATGCAACACTGAGCGCAGAAAGATCTTATCTAAACTGGAGACAAAATAGTTTGAAAGCCCAGATAGACTCAAATCCACTGAAATATGACATTATCTACAGATAGTGTTTCAGCAGATCAGGCTTAAACTTTCCCATTTGCACTGAACAGGAAAACGCCATCGGAGACACCAGCTTAAGATGATTATCTCGACCCGTGTTTATGTAACGTGGGTGACTCTTGGGGTTGCAGGCAGGTGAAAGGGATAGCACTGTATTTACAACGGAATCCAGCTAGATAAGGCACAGGCAACTCGCTCTCAATAGAAGATACTTTTAGAACGCGTATGGGTTGAGCAGACTTGAGAATGGACAGCCAAGACACACTTTTCTAATGAATAACGAGCAGAAAATTCCAAGCAGTGTATTTGTGAAGCCCAACGTGCACACAAGCTAATTCAAAATGTCTTACCGAAACAAGAAAATATACATTAAACAAATGAAAACATAGTAATAAAATAGACTTTAATAACAGCTCATTGTCAGGGTGGAGTTGTGCACTCACAGAGAAAACGATCAGATTAATACATGCTGCAACGTCACATTGCAGCTTTGAGCTCATTTTCATTCGCTCTCACACTCTCAATCCTACACAGGCCAGTACTTTATCTATTTTATTAAACCTGCATTTCACCAGGCGAAGCATTAACAACTATTTCGTTTTCACAATGTTGGCCTGCATTTGGACACTGGAGGCAAGGCCCGTCCCTGCTTGGCTCCAGAGATGCTTTTGACAGGTTGGTATGGCCACCTTTTTTTAATTTCAATATCATGTTCATGGAAAGCAAATCATTTCGATTTGAAGATGGTGTGTTAGGGGTTCAAATGAACCTTAACGCTCAATTAACATGACATTTTACTATTCACAGTTTGTGTGTGATCCACTGCTGCACAGGACCGGGACTAAACCCAAAACTAAAGTTGGACTAGACCGGGACTAAACCCAAAACTAAAGTTGGACTAGACCGGGACTAAACCCAAAACTAAAGTTGGACTAGACCGCGGGACAAACCAAAATAAAGTTGGACTAGAGACGCGGGACTAAACAAGGACTAGAGCAGGACCAAAACAAGTCTAAATAAAATAATAAATGTGCTCCATTTAGAACAGGGGTGTCCAAACTATGGCCCAGGGGCCAAATGTGGCCCTCAGACCAATTTTTGTTGGCCCTCAGGCTTCCTGCTAAATTAGCCCAAATAACCAAAAGTTGTAAATTTTACTGTAAAATAACCGAAATAACAACCATTTTGATATGCTACTGACCTAATATTAATGCTCCAAGCCTTAATAAATGTGGGGAGGCTCATCAACACTACATCAAATGAAAAATATCCAATGATTCACTTCCTTGTCCTGTAGTCTGTGGCCCTCCGCTCCGTAAATGTTTCAAAATGCGGCCCTCTGTGTAAAAGGTTTGGACGCCCCTGATTTAGGACAAACGCACTTCCGTGATTTTTCATTTATTGGAAACTTACATTGCATTTTATTTGAACTAAGAAACTTTTCTGGTGGAGTGTCCGCTACCTGCTTGTATCCATGGAGATGCTCTTGCTTTGCCCAGAAAAGTTCCACAGTATGACATTAAACTTACTGCTTACTACTACATATATAAACTTACTCTATCTCTCCAGGTGTGACTGTGGAGAGGCAAGGTACATTCAAACAAATACATCTTAATTAGCCTTAACATACTTCGTAACTAATACATTGATGGAATAGTGTTAGGTTAGGTTGTTTTACTAACTCTGAATCATTCTTGGTAAAGATTTCCTCGTAAAAAAATAGGTCTTAAAAAAGTGCAGTTATTATAAAGTCGGGGCTCCTCGCAGTCAGAATGCAAGTTTTTCCAAGGTCTTTTTTTCAGGAATACAGATTTAAATGCAGGATAGATAGGTTTAATGCCATACCGTGGAATATTTCAGGCAAAGCAACATCTGGAAACAAGGAGGTGCACCAGAAAAGTTTGATCATACACCTTAAATTGCACACTATATCAATTTATGTTAGAAATACAACATAAACGATGAGGGAGAATCCAAACGCTAAACTGAAGTTACCACGCTCCACTATCCCTTGAAGGCCAGTAATATTTTGTAGTAGTAATAATCTTGTGACTCATTTCGTGCGCACACCTGCTGCGTGGGAGTCACCGACCAAAAACAGGTGTCTCGGGGAGAGTGTGAAGAAGTCAAACTCTCACTGCGGTTTTGGACAATATGACAAGTGACGGGCGCAAAAAAAGCACAAAAAACGGTTTGAATCCAGGCTCGCAGCTCTGGGCACCTGCTCCCAATGAGTCACAGGGGTCTAACAAACACAGGCCACTAACAAGACGGGGGATGACTTCATGTAGGACCACTGCAGAGGGGCTTGGACTGTGCAGCAGCAGCAGCAGCCCCGAAAAAGCACCAGAGAAATGGGAGAGTCAGCCACGTTTTGAGTCATGTCCTTCCATGTGTTTACGGAGCGGGCCCATGACATCACGGGACAGAGGGATTAGGGAGGGCGCGAGGTGGAAAGAACTGGACTGGGACGTGGGGCGGAGACAAGACGGTTCGATGTTGGCGGGAAAAGTGATGCTTTGTGGCATTTGAAACGAACAAAACTATAGTCAAAAGTTTGTCTTGAATAGGAAGGTTTTTATTTTGTTTAGTTCTTCTAAATAATCGCCTAAATTTAGACAAAACTAACAACTGTCATGATAATTACTGTATCAACATTCAATAAGTAATAAACGGAACAATGATTTTTGGGGCTCAATAATTATAAGTATTTTTTCTTTAAACTTTAGTATTTTTCTATTGACGTAAATAACTGGATGGATACAAACTTTGTGTTGTGTTTCATTCTTCTTCATTTATACTAGTTATTTTAGGACAATCCTTGTTTAGCGTTTGTCTACATTTGTTTCAGTAATATGTCGCACTCCAAATGTGTTAACTACAGGCCTAGCTGCAACTACAACTACTCAGCAACTACTTCTACTACGACAGGAGATACTATTACCACTAATAACTACGCATGTTGCAATGTTAGATTTGTTTATGTGGGTCACAGGTAGTATGTTCAGACATTCTTCCTGACATGCAGAAAGGCCGAAAAGGTGTAGGCTGAAAAGTTTGTTAGGTAAGGTTTATATGATAAGTTTATCACGGTTTAATTAAAAACATAAATAAGCTGTAAACTTAAAAAAATACTGCAATAAAATGTGAATTATATCTTGTACAAGTCACTGAAGTCACCATTTATCCCTGCCCATGTGCTGCACTGCACACAACCATAATCAGAGCCACTAATTGTACCTTATATTTTGGCTCCACCTGCACAGTCTGTTAAATGAATATTAAGAAATATACTTAAATATATCTTAAATCTTATTTTTCATTGCATGTATTTATTCTCCTGCTGTTCTTGAACTGTGGTATTTCCTCATCGTGGGACAAACAAAACTTCTCTTTATCTTATTCCAAAAATAAGTGCGTTGCAGAACGATGATAAATTAGTGCCCCAACAGGAAGCTGACACCCATGAAAGTTGAACATTGTTGTGAGGTGAAATAATCGATATAAACACTTCATTTATAGGGCACAAAATGAGAAAAAAAAATAAAAATAGCTGTAAATGATAATGATGAAATGTGACATATGAATATCCCCGATGATTATACTGTCACCATGTCACCTTTTTGGGAAGCCCTCCTCACCCATTCCCCCTGTAGTCATTTTCCCTCCAGATTTCATTTTGGAAAGACGCCCGTCAATGACCGTGTGGCAGCTCGGTGCGATGTCTGCCCTGACATCAGCGCGGAATGACGCAGACGCTGTGGAAAGGTTTCTAAATAGACTTTTAATGATTTGAAATAGTGAGGTTACAGACGGGGGGGGGGAGGTGGGGAAGGGGGAAACAGGGTGTCGGACTGGAAAACAGAAATTTACAACAAGTGCGTCTGTTGTTTACTGAAGTTTTCAACTGGAGAGGTATGGTACGGGCGGTCAGGACGGGTAACTTTCACAGCCAAAAAGAGGCTCAAAAATGCATGTCGTTTAATACCATTTCGCTAAACCTTATGTGATCTGTGAGGTATATTATTAAAAGTTGGAGTGTAAACCAAGAGCGTAATACAACATAATACTGACAAGGAGGAATTTGCAGAATAATTGACGATAATTTTCATGTGTGATTTCTTTTTACAGAATTCTACATTTTAAAAAGGCAGCATTTAAAACATACAGCCAACGTCTGTTAAAAATCGCGGGCTGCACAGCTATCGTTGTGGTTAAGCGATTTATTGAAATAAAACTGTGATGAATTCTCTGGACTAAACTTAAAGAGGCAATGTGCAAGAAAATATCAAACTAATAGATCAAAATACAAATACAAGGCTACATGCATCAGTGTGGTTTCAAACGTAGTAAAAATCCTCACATTCGCAGGCTTTCACAATACATTTTACAATATAAATCAGTATTATAAAGAGTCAATTTGCAAAAGAATCGTTAGCTGCAGCCTTAAAAACGTTTTTGAAAAATGATACTGTAACATAATACTACTCTTCATTGCGGAAATATACACTTACACAACTATGGCCTGAAGACTTCATGCGTACTAAACGTTTATTTCAAAATAGTAATTACTTGTGGTTGTCCAATCTATCCAGGTACAAATGAATATTGAATTCTTTCATATTTTTGAATAGTTTTGCTCTATATCAATCCTAGAAATAAGACCAATGGTAAAAGCAAAGATTTTCTATTATTTTGTATTGAAAATGACATTATACATAGTTTTTATTATCTTTTGCGGTATTGGAATCGGTAAAGACAAAGAGTATAGCGCCTTTTCCCTCGTATCAAAGCAGAGTTTGTGAAGTATTCGGTATTGTAACAAAACTACACTGAAATGCCTTTGTTAAATACTGCAGTATCTCCAAGCACACTGTTGACCAAACCATACCAACTCTCACACTGAATCTGGCTTGAATCTGAGAACGCACATGGGCAACACATGGTCAAATCAACAGCGGCGCTTCAAGCTTGGCAAATATAGTTGGCATTCGCTGTAATACAATGTTGTGTAACTAATAACACTGATTTATTACATGTAACAATATATCAAATAATAATCGGCATTTGACGTTGACGTGAAATGCGCCAGAGCAAAGCAGCTTCTTCGATTTGAACTGACGACTGTTGACGATTACAGTATCACGAGAAGAATTGCAATAATCTCAATGATTGTGTACATTTCATGGTGTTAAAGGTGCGCTACGTAACTTTTCTTCTTTTTGCTCGTCTCCATAGAGTTCATCGTTTTAGCCTGGAATTGTTCACAGTACAGCATTTTACTTATGTATCTCTGTATCTATTCATTATTTAGGTGTTTTTCCCCCCTAAACATCTTGAAAGCCTTCTTTTTTTTTTTTTTTTTTACTGGGAGTGTGCTTGCCTCTCCACAGATCTGACCAGACATTCCAGGCAAAGCTGTAACATCTCCATGGAGACAAGCAGGTGGCAACCCAACCAGAAAAGTTGCATAGCGCACACTTTAAGTTGGATGTAAACATTTCTCCTGCTTGTTTTGGCCTTTTCGATTTGCTCGCTCAAATCAAAGGCCGTTTTATAACATTTGCATTGATCAGAAATGGAACTATCTTGACCGAAATTTAAAAAAAAAAAGTTGCTGTTGGATACGAAGGAGCAGCCGATCCGCATTTGAAAGAGAAGTGGCTAAACTAAACTCCGCCCCGGCTTCTGGAGGTCCACCTGTCGCCGCGCAGCACCGCCTACTGAGTCCGGAGCTGATAATCTGCGGAGGAAATGAAAAATTAGCCTAATCAAATGCACAAATAAAATAAAAAAGATTTGGAGAGAAATCAAGAGTGGGCAGCAGCTGATGTTTCCACCCAAAAATGAATGAAAAGTCGAAGGAAATGAGAGGAGGATGTTTGGCAATTAGTGGCGACATTAGCGGACGGACCAGCATGTGCAATACGTTAATCTTTGAACGAAAAAAACATAATAATCATGCCAAAAAGAGTTCACTTTCTCATATTTCTCAGGCTGTGGCCACGTTGCCTCATGTTCTACACTGGATGTCTTTTTTTAAACGCAAGTTCCCACCGCATTGCACAGCGTTGCCCAACAGTTGCCTAAGCGCGGCGCACATGTGGGCAAGCCCCGCTCGTGTGGAAGGAGATCGTTTGACCCCTCACCTCCGTTTTGAGTGATGTAGCGCACCCACGGTAAGGCCTGGTACCCGCTTTTCTCGATGATCTTCAGGTAACGCACCTGGGAGGACAGAAGACAAACACGTGGACTCAGAATGTGTTAGAATGTCAGCAAATTGTCTCCACAAATTGACATGATTTGATGGTAGATATTTTTCTATTTCCTGGTTGGTTCATACGGCATCAGTCGGACAAAATTGCTGGAACTTTACTGAAATAACATCACGTGCAAAAAAAAGTTTAGTGACCAGTACAATTATTCAAATAAAAAGGTGAAAATACTAATACAAGCATAATAATTATTACTCCAGCCTGAAGAGAGACGTTTTAGTTGTGACTTAAAAGCGAGGAAGCAGAGCTAATATTCAGAAGACGACTAAAAACTCTCAATGTAAAATATAAACAATCGTTTGACTGGACCACAAAGTCCACTGCTAAATCGTTAGTTGAAGCTGAATTCCCCAACTTTTCTCGTATAAATGACTGCATTTTGATTTTCCATCCATAGAGTGTATTGCAAAAGCAGAACTTTGTGTCTTGTTCTATTTAAAACATTTCCTAAATCTAATAACAGAGTTGTGTGCACTGCTATATGAAGCTTTGGGATGAGATTGTCCTTTGGTGGTCCGCCGTCTTCTCCGTCATAAAAAGCCGTTCTAAAGCCGTGCAAGAGGCCAAAATGAATGCATGTGAACATTAGCCATGTGCTAAAGGGTTTGTGAAGGCTAGAAAGTTAGACATTTCCATTTCATCCCCACTGACAGCAAGAGGCGGTGCTTTAGCACTGGATGATCCGATTTGTGCATTTTGAGTATCAATACCAACAAAGCCACACCTTGTGTTCAGTTCTTATATTTTGATGGTTTGTTTGACAAAGCAACAGAAACTAGTATAATAGATGTATAATTTATCCAGTCATGGTTTGAAAGTCAGGTACCCAACTCTTAGGCCCCAAGTCAACACATTTACAATCCATCATGTCGACATCTCCAAATAATCTCACACACGTAACAGTGATGTAAACAAAGTATATTATTAAAAGGCAGGAAAATATGGAAAATATGTTAATTATTGAACCCTTTACAGCTGATATTTTAATATATTGCTAAATATTTTACTGTTCATGGAAAGAAGAGATACACATGATAAATATTGAACCCAAAATAATATTGTTCCAGCTTTCATTTATTAAATAAGTTGATATAGTAATTATTATGACAGGCCAAGAAAAGAATGAACAACAGACAAAGTAAGCACTCTGAGAACCATGCAGTACTGAAAATAAATCAATCATATGCAAATTGTTTTGAGTGGACATTTGAAAATATATATACATTTAGTATAAACCATTAGGAAGTGTTTCGAAACAAGCCTCCAGTCAACGCTGTCCCAATACATTTATGTGGGAACTGCCAGTGTTTCTGAAGAAACAGGTGCCAAAGCCTTTGGTACAATTTGTGAGGAAGCTGTAGTATTAGTCACTGTAAAAAGAGGAAGTGCTTTCAAGGCACACACATGGGCCATTTAAATGTACTTTCTCTGGCTCCACAAAAGCACAAAAAGTACACATCAGCATTATCAAAGACCACTTTCACAAGCCATTAACCGATGTCTCAACAGCATGGCGAGAAATTGATCTAAAAATAGTGAAGGTCGAGAAAATGAGGCAGTTGGTCACACCTCGCTTCTCGTCAAAGTTAGAGATGTTTCTTGACATCTCACCCAAACGTGCCCACTCTCATCCTGGGGGTATACTATCTCCTAGAGACGTATACAGACGTACTACAAAAATCCTTATTTATTGTTTTTGCTTATGCAAGATGTCTGGATCCAATCAAGTTAGTCCTGTGCTCAGGTCTCTGCACCGGCTTCAGGCTCAGAAAACAGACTTTAAAGCAGCTCTGCTTGTGTCTCCATGGCCTAGCACCAAAGTTCATCTCAGACATGTTAATACTAAACATGGACCGGCCTCCTGCTGGTGCCAGAGTCAGGACTAAACATGGACCAGCCTCCTGCTGGTGCCAGAGTCAGGACTAAAACATGGACCGGCCTCCTGCTGGTGCCAGAGTCAGGACTAAACATGGACCGGCCCTCCTGCTGGTGCAGAAGTCAGGACTAAACATGGACCGGCCTCCTGCTGGTGCCAGAGTCAGGACTAAACATGGACCGGCCTCCTGCTGGTGCCAGAGTCAGGACTAAACATGGACCGGCCTCCTGCTGGTGCCAGAGTCAGGACTAAAACATGACGGCCCCCTGCTGGTGCCAGAGTCAGGACTAAAACATAGACCAGCCTCCTGCTGGTGCCAGAGTCAGGACTAAAACATGACCGGCCCCCTGCTGGTGCCAGAGTCAGGACTAAACATAGACCGGCCCCCTGCTGGTGCAGAGTCAGGACTAAAACATAGACCGGCCCCTGCTGGTGCCAGAGTAAGAGACTAAAACATGGACCGGCCTCTGCTGGTGCCAGAGTAAGGACTAAACATGGACCGGCCTCCTGCTGGTGCCAGAGTAAGGACTAAAACATTGACCGGCCCCTGCTGGTGCCAGAGTCAGGACTAAAACATAGACCGGCCCCCCTGCTGGTGCCAGGTAAGGACTAAACATGGACCGGCCTCCTGCTGGTGCCAGAGTAAGGACTAAAACATAGACCGGCCCCCTGCTGGTGCCAGAGTAAGGACTAAAAATAGACCGGCCTCCTGCTTGGTGCCAGAGTCAGGACTAAAACATAGACCGCGGCTCCTGCTGGTGCCAGAGTCAGGACTAAAATAAGACGCAGCGCTCCTGCTGGTGCCAGAGTCAGGACTAAAACATAGACCAGCCTCCTGCTGGTGCCAGAGTCAGGACTAAAACATAGACCAGCCTCCTGCTGGTGCCAGAGTCGGAGCTAAACATAGACCGGCCTCCTGCTGGTGCCAGAGTCAGGGCTAAACATGGACCGGCCCCCTGCTGGTGCCAGAGTCAGGGCTAAACATGGACCGGCCTCCTGCTGGTGCCAGAGTCAGGGCTAAACATGGACCAGCCTCCTGCTGGTGCCAGAGTCAGGGCTAAACATGGACCAGCCTCCTGCTGGTGCCAGAGTCAGGACTAAACATGGGGAATCTGCGCACAGAAATAGCATCTCCATAGCGACAAGCGGGTGGCAAACTCCAACTAGAAAAGCTACATATTGCACTTTTACATATCTAAAGACAGAGCAATTCAGTCGATCCAACCCAAACTCTCGGAAAGCAATGTCTTAATTATATCCAACTGCAAACCAAGGCATTCAAATGTGCATTTCTGTTGCATAAAAGAAATACAAGCCAACGATTGTTAATACTGGTAAAGCCAACCAAAACTAACTAAAAAGGATTTGTTGATGATGGAGATGGCAAAATACTTTCACATATTGATGAAGATGTGATTATTGACTTATTATGGACTTTAAATCAACTTTCCATAATTAACACTTGTTTTTCTCATTTTTTTTCATGGATTCTGGATTACAGATTACACTCAAAATCCGACAATGTTGCAGCTAAAATTGTGACGATGACGTCTCCAATCACAATTATCAGCAGCATGGAACGATCATTACATGCACTCGAGAGTTGAAACGTTTTGTTTTTTCTAAAACAGAGTCCAGATGACTACAACTGAATCTTTCTCGACAATGGAACACTCCTGGACGAATGAGGGATTACACCGACACGTAGCTACGTTATATCAGGACTTGGTTCATGATTTGATTAGAGGTGGGCAATAAAGTCTACAACATGATTAAAGTAGGGCTACAACTAACAATTATTTTTCTGGTCTGGAGAAGTACTCTTTCGATTAATTGGTTAGTTGTTTAGATTGTAAAATTTGGGATTTTTACTAAATTTGGCCCATTTTGAAGGTGCATACTTGCGGACAGAAACATATTTCCCTCAAAAGAACACTGGTTCCTGTATCATTTTGATGTAATTTTTTGTGTCCCAGTTGTAAAATATCTTCTCTCGGCACATAACAGATGATGATTATTTGATTACTAAACTACCATAATGACCAATTAGTTGCGATTAATCTGTTAGCTTGTTTCAGCCCTATGTTGATGACATGTAAAATCAGATTATTGTTATCGGATCTAGATGTATTCATTTCAGTCATTATCGCCCAGCCTTGGTCCTTCTCCGCCCCGATTCCTGCTGTGAAAAGCGGGAGCTGAATCTACACCACTTCAGATGGTCCAGTCGTCCGCCTCTGCCTTGTCATTAGCCTCCCTCTCTCCCTCTCTCCCGCTCTCTTCCCTCACAGCGAGGTCAGGGAGACGGAGCGAGCGCCTCAGACACATGACGACAAACGGCAGACTCTGGGATCAGCATTTCAAGACTCCAAACACGCAGTCGCCGACCTGACCGAGGCTACGCAAGTCAGCGAAAAAACTCCGCCGACAGAAGAATATCATTACAGGTTTTGAGATGAGAAGGGGAAAGAGGATGTTTGTTGTATCATTTTTGGTTAAGTACAGCCTACATGTGTGGTCTGCTGTTATCAAGACTCGAAACCACATCGACCAACTTGTTTATGCGGCCTTAAAGTTGTAGTTTGCAGAAATATTAAAAAGATATAAAGGAGGTGTGAAAAGACTTTTGATAAATGCAGATTAAATGTTGAAGATTTTTTGCATTTATTTTTATATTGAAGGGGGACACTACAGGCAAAACTCTATTTTCTCTTTTTTTTTTAAGTCAGTTCGCGCTCTCAACATAGAAGCGTTCACCTGGAAATAGCATTGATCAATCTGCAACTAAAGATGTTTTATTATTTAATTTAATCAATTAAGATCTTTTTGCTTTCTGTTGGAGAAAAATGCAAATAATCAAAAGATCATCCTTTAAAGTAGCTCCTAGCCTCCTACACATAACAAACCTTTTAGTACATTTATCAGTAAGGTCTAGTTTCCTCAAATACTGAATAAGATATCACAAATCCCTTCTGTGCATTTGTTTTGTCTCTAATGTCAACAAAATTACATTTAAATCTGGCTTTATCCATTTCAAATTATATGTCAGAACTATGCGTCTTGTCTTACTTCTATATAAAAACATTGTAATATATATATATATATAAATATTTTTTACTATTATAATTAAACTACAGATGTTTTGAATGACCTTTTTTTCCCCTATTCACCTGCAGCGTCTCGCCTTAAATGAACTTAACATTTGCCTCGTCCTTGCATTGTCCACTGTCCAGCACACATTTATGTAGATTTGTTTCCATGCCTACTACAGTACTTTTATATAAAATCTGCATTCTTCTTTTTGATGAACTTTAAGACGTTTACACACTACTGATGTCAAAGTGCCGTTTTACTCCCGTTCCATTTAGAAGGTGCAGTTTCTTGCATCACACGCACGTCACATCGTTCTCCTCTGCACTTAGTGGTGGCGTTAAGAGGAACTTTCTCAAGCTTTGATATTTACATGTATCTAATTAAACTATGTGGCCTCCTCTCTCTCACACACACGGCGTTAAAAGCTGGTCTGAGTTTAGCCTGTAATAAGACAAATAGTTGATGCTTTGACGTAAGAATTTAAGAGGGAAATGGCTCGTTAGGTCGCAGTGAAGAGGTCGGATGGATTCAATGTGAGTTAAGAGTCAAACGCAGCTTTTTCCAAGCTTTATAGAAAACAACTAAATGTACAGTGGTCCTAAGTGTAAGTGCATGTTTACTGAGCCAAATAGTCGTTTACAGTTGCCAATGTTGCGCGCGAGTTTAGTTTGCAAGTGCGCAAATATCAGTTCGTTCGTAGCTTTGATTAAAATACGTCAGTGTTGGGCTTGTAACGCAGGAGTTTGTCATTTCCGCGGGGGCGGTGAAAAGTCTAAATCGAATCTTCTTGATTATTGAAGGAAATGTGAAAAAGACAGGAAAGATTTGCCAGCGAATCAAAATGCATTTCAGGACAGGTTTGCAGAGTTCAAAACCTCAGGCTCAGTAACTTTTATACATAACAAGACGGTATATTTAGTTGTTTGCAGAGGACGTAATGTGAATGACTTAAAATGAGTACAATTTGTCACGCAGCTCTAGTTTGTAGTGATTTCTGTTAAAATATAAATTCATTCTAAAATGTTCGTAACAGTATTATTGTGTAACTTGTGTAAGAGATGTGCTCACGCTAACAAAGCTAGCAGAGCAAATAAAGCTAACAAAGCTAACAAAGCCAACAAATATCTACATTCAGGTGATAAAATGGTGAACTAGAAAACTTTAAGAGATTCACAAGGATCAAGTAAAAGCACAAGGTAAAATGTAAGCTACTTTTATGAGCACGTTAGGCAGTGGAGCTAAGGAATACGAGTTGACTTATTCCATTTAGCCTCGTTGCTATTCGAGCTTAATGACCCATAAAGGTTTTTTATTGAAACCATTGTCTTGCCGTTCCCTTCACACAAACGAGTGGGCCAGCGTTTTTTTTTAAAGTTTTTTTTTTACTGGTGGTAACGCAATATCCCTACATTGACCCAACAAAAAAGGTGAACATCGCGCTCTCTAAACCAGGCCACACAACGCCATCTTACGTTACATAAGCCTATACATGACAACACATTTTTACTTGTGCCAAAAAAGAAAAAGGATATTTCCAAAACAAGTTGCATGCGTTAGTTTGCCATTGTTGCACATGGGAAAAGTTCATTTTAGCTTCATCGTGTGGTGTGCAAAGTTGCGACACGTATAATGACAGAACAAGTGTAATTATACAGCCAGTGCTACGCTAAAGTTTGTGGTCAGCAAGTTTCATTCAAGGAGAAAACATTAGCTTGTCTAAAGTGTGTCATGGGAACTGCAGCCGTCGACTCTCTGCGCTGTAGTGTGCTTACTGAAGCTGTGAATTACTGTGATTAACATTCAGGCAAGGGGACCCAATGATGAGCTTCTTGTTTATGCAATTTTCCACGCCGCAAAGTGTCTCCGACGATATTTCGTGCACATTTCACAGCAGAAAGGATTTTTTTAGTCGTTTTGACAAGATGAGATGTAATTGCTTATAACAATCACATCATTTTTCACATTTGCTTTAGCATTTCATTTGAGACTTAAAAAATATAAATGCTAACACTTGATATGTCATTAATGTTGAAGTGATTATACAAGTTTTTACTTGTACGTTTGTAAAATTTGTCAATTTTGTATATTCAATGCGTTGCCATTTAAAAACTTTAAACACAGAAGAAAAAAAATATCTTAAGTTTTCTGAGGTAAAAGGTTGTGATTTGAGGAAATTCATCTTAAATTTCAGAGGTTTCGACCAGTTAAGATCTATTTATGTGACGAATGTATGTTATTTTACTTTCAAGAAGTTTAAAATACATTTTATACAAAGCCAACTTATTTGCCTGTGGATTGTCCCATTGGTAAAGTTATTTTCTTACTTTAAGCTAAATTATCTTCTAACGGTGAGAAATACCTTGAAACTAGTAAAATATTGTGCATCTTAAAAGCATCTTATCAAAACTAGAAAATCTAGATAAAAATGTCTTTCTGCAGTGTACAATGTTTTCTAAGTTACTTAACTGTTCGAAACCTCTGAAATTAAGATTAATGTCTTCAAATCACAACATTTTACCTAAAAAAAACGAAGACTTTTTTTATTTCTGTGTTCAAGTTTGTAAATGGCAACGCATTGAAGATACCAGATGTACAAACTTACTTATAAAAACTGAGCTTTGGTTTTATTACTAACATGTATAATCACTTATTCAACATCAAAGACATATCAGGTGTTGACATTTACTTTTTTTAAGTCTCAAATGAAGTGTTAAAGCAAATGTGAATAATAACGTGATTGTTTTTTGACTCATGCACTTGAATTAAACAACTTTTCTGATTGAGGATCAGCCAGATACGTTCAATCCAGACAAAGCAAAGACCCTCCATCAGAAAAGTTACCTTAAAGACGCAGACACGATAACAGTGAAACAAGGCGATTAGTAACAACATCCTTTATCTATTTTTCAAAATCATATGACTATTATTAAATACATGCTCATTAGTTTGGTTACATTTGTTGTCAGATATTGAGATATATTCATGAGTGCATTGTGTGCTTAGATAAAATATGGTTGAATCAATATTTAAATAGTGTATAAAAACTCTCCACACACTTACTTTTGTTTTGGATAATGTCTTCATGTTTTGAGGAATGCCATACATTTTCCAAACAGAATAAAAATTGAAATGTTTACTAGGTTTTTTTTCCCACCCCAACTTTGCTACGTTCTCTGAGGGCTTCCAGCTTGTTCTTGACACGAGAATGAACCGTTGCTGCCCCCTCTGGCCAAACGTTGAGCTAAAGTGAATAGTTTGAATTCCTGTTGCGGACAAAGCGCTCATGACAACACTTGACAGTCATGAGCTCTAAATCAAAAGGCAAGGAAACAAGTTTGAACCACAATTATCCAAAATATTTGATGTGGAACGAACATTTGGACTTGATCTTTCATATGTCACCTCGTTTAACCCAAAACTCTGAAAGTGCCGGAGTGTGCGAGTGATTTGGATGTGTGTAAATGAGGAGGACGTACCTGGATGCCGGAGGTGGTGAAGTAGGGGATCTCAAACTTAACACTGATCGGCGGTTTGCCCTCCTTGTCCTCAGCCTCGACACTGGGCAGGCCGAAGTGGGCTCGCATCAAATACTCCTTTCCTCCCTGCAGAAAACAAAACACTTGAAAAACCAAAGTGAAACCCGTAACTACGGTTCAAACACAGTCCAAACGTTTAAAGAACTAGCTTGGTTTGAATAAAGCGATTGTACTTAAGTGGCTGTACATGATTTTTGTTCATGTAGTTCAGCAAAATGTCTCTCGTCCCAGTACATATATATAGTACAAAAGCAGCTCTTATGGTCAAAATAAGACTGCTGTGTGCTGTCAACTATCAACTTGTATAGCAATTTACCATCCAAGAAACAGGAAGTGCGCCCTTAGCAAGTGTTTTATTGTGACAGCAAAACTCCTCTCTGGGCTCTGAAAGCTTGAATATTGAGGATGCCAAGAATGCGTTATGAAAGTGAAGAATAAAGTTTGGACCGTTTCAAATGAACTAGTTCTGTTTTTTTTCATTTTAAGACGGTAAAACTAAGCCACATCGCCTCATAAATGTACTGTAATTCTTATCATGTCAACTGGTGATTGACGAGGACAAGAAAGCAAAATAATAGTCTTCTTTTGCTTTCTCTTACATTGCCAAAAAGGCCAAACCTACAGTGTAATACTCTAGCGCTGCCCATTTAACATTTAAACTAGGTGACATTTCAAAACAATGGCAGATAATAGATGTGTAGTGATGGTTACAGTTTTCTCTATAAATTGGCAAACTAGTGCACATTTTTATAAACCTGGTAAACTTCTTCCCACATTATATCATAATATTTACAATTGTCAATGACAAACTATGTCCACGCCCAAAACATATTCAAAACTCCACTTAAGCTCAAACAGCAGCAGCTTATATTCTCTTTTGTGTGCATCCTCTGTACAAGTGTCAGATGGTGTAATTATGAGTCAGTGCTGCTCTGCTCACGGGGAACGACTTGATTGACCAGACGATCTCGCTGTTCTCCGGCACCCACTTGACGCTGCCCACGGTCGTCTTAAACTTGGGTGAGTCTGCGTCCGTTGGCACAGGAATGTGGATCTCCACATTGTTGGCAGTGGAACGCCTCTTAAACTGACTCTTGGCCTGGGAAAGAAGAACGAGAAGAGCTACAGACGTTATTATGTTTTATGACGGTGTACCAACATAGCGTGAAGTGTTGTCTAATACGTTCATCCAATAAAAGATCTGGAATGTTCCACGGTATGGCTTTGATCTGAGCTCTATGGTGACGCTGGAGCTGTAGAACTGTAACTCACAGCACGTTTGTTTTTCTAGGTATTTTAGAGCAATAAAAATAGCCGTCATATATTAAATGTTAAATATACAAGTTTAATGCCATACTGTGGAACATTTTGGGCAAAATAATAACATCTCCATAGACACAGTCAGAAAAGATACAACTTGCAACTTAAAGTATTGATAGAAAATAATACAATTTACAACTAAATACGTAGTAAAACAGATTGTACTTAATAAGACCATCTTTTGACCCAGTTATGCTTTGGAGCCACATTTCCTTAATTTAGAAAGTTTCTAGTGAGTGATCATTGTGTACAACCTCGACTTTCTAATATTTATCTAAAAGGGGAAAATGTTCTGGCTTGAACAATGTTGTCAACTCTACCCATGCTTTTGTACGTAAATTCTTTAATATTAGACAGAGACACTTTTTTGATGAGCTGTATGTGTGCATTTCCGTCTGCTAGCTTTATCCAAAAGAAGTGCACAGTTATTAGAGCGTAATTATGATTTGTGTTATACAAATAAGACCATTATTATATTATTATGTTAGAGAAATCTTCAAAGCACAATTGTTTTTCTATATACACCGCAGCCCTGTTGTATAAATCACAAAAGTTGCATAGCTATGACAGTCTACTACAAACAAGGTGGAGTTTACACGTGAACATAAAGGTTCTGCTAAATCATTATGAAGCCGTCTGTTGTAATGCAGAGTGCGCCCCACCCTGCATTAATAAACTTCTTAGAATAACTAGCTGTAGCTTATGTGCAAGATGCTGCCTAAATGTCACTGGAGCTTGTGAGAGGCGTGGCCAAACCTTAATCATGTACTCGATACGACTGTGGGAATGCTTCTCGATGACGGACTCGATCCAGATCAGCGGCTTCACCTGAAAGAGAAAAAAACCTGCTATAGCTTTGGTAATACTGTGTAGGTGTTGTGGTTGTTGTGTGGGGAAGTCGCCATCTAGTGGATAGAGCAAAGCATTACAACAAAAGGATTTACATGGGTTCATCAGAAAAGTAGACACAACAACAAAAACAATTAATCGGTTTACATTCCATAAACCATTTAAAAGCTTTTTAAAATCATTTTTAAAATAAACTTTATAGTTCATAGTACTATACATAGAACTATATAAAATAATAGTTACAAATTGAGTTTCTGCTTAAAATAACATATTTTATTCTGAAATCCACATAAATTGATCTCCAAAACAGGAACATTTCATTGCATTTTCTTTCTTTTTTAAAGAGTTTTTCATTCTATTTACAGATATATTGCACACTTTACCACAGATTTTACTTTTGTGAAGCTTAAATACAACTTTGATGATAAAAGTATTTAATTTCCATCCTTTGTAAAAGCAAAACTTTTCTGGAAATTCAAAATTGTTAGTTATTTTTTGTAAAGATTTTAAGTTTTTAGATCTGATATCAAAATTGAAAATGTTTAATTGTTTATATCATTTTGACCCCACATTCTGATGACGGAGCACTTTATCTGGTTAACATAAGAATTCTTGAAAGATGTGAAAGTGTATGATGCTTTTTTTAGGTCTAAATGACTCTTTCCAACTACAGTACATCTTTCAAGAATTTTTCTTTTTCTTTTCTTTTTCTTTTATTCTTTAAGATGTTTTTTGTGTTTGCATTTTCAAATTATTTTACTGGCAGCAATACAAAGTAAAAACAGTTTCCTGTCATAAACTACGTAATAATTGGGTAAGATGAAAAAGGGTAATTAACTATTTTGATTCCAGTACCTATTAGGAATTGAACAAACAAGTCGATGTGCATTCAGCCAGGATGTGGCTAAAAATACACAACGATATGAACAATAGTAACTTTTGTTTGGACAATGTGTTTTTCCAACAAAGCTGACGTGTCCTGCACTTGGGAGGATGTATAGACAAAGATTGGAAATTATTAGGAAGTAATAATACACACTTCCCTTCATTTACTCTTACTTACTGGTATTTGTGTTGTGAAATACTTACAGTAACATTATCACTGTTTAAACTTTAATAACCTACAATCTTTCTCCTTCTGTTTAATCTTACATTATTTCACTTTCTGTGCCCTTAAACATTTTTTTACAAAATTGTTGCGATTGTTGTGTTATGTTAAATTGTTTAAAAACTGGAGAAAAATGCTAACAAAGCTCTTGTTTGTAAGTCAGTTTATGGGCTCATTCAAACAACATTTACATAGCAAAGACACACAGCTCAGCTCAGAATTACAAACACTTTGGTTTAACCTCAACTTCCCAAATAGACTTTTTCAGATCTCTCAGGGCCACCAGCTGCTACTACAAACAGTTTAAATGTAGGGTTTCATCTTTCTACACAGAGATAAACTGAACTCTTTATGACAGTCCAGTGGTCAAAGAAGATATGCAGCAATTTACCAAATGTTTGAGTGTGCTTTTTACACAAAAGAAGGAGGAGAAAGAGTTACCAAAAAATTCAGCTTCCACCTTCCCCTTAATCCTGCCCAGCCCTCTGCTTACATGTGATCCTTTGTGATTTAGAGGCGGAGCCAACAGCCTGGAATCAGTTCTGCAGTTTTGGAGGAACTCAATGAATTTCTAATATCAAGCCGTTTTAGATCAATCTCGCGGTTCACAATGAGCAAAATGCAAAATGCCTTGAATCTCTTCTGTCCAATGAAACCTGAAGTTAAAAAACAAACAAAATCAACTGGACTCACGTGTGTGTTGAGGCGGTAGGACATGAGCTCAAACTCTCCGTCTGGGGGGATGAAGGAGATGGTGCGGTCGTTCTCAAAGCGCGACAGACGCACGCACTGGTGAAACTTCACATCCTCCAGCTCCACAGACTTACTCTTCCCTCCTGAACAAAAACAAGAGAATATATTATTGACTTAGATTGGAAATACAGCAAATCGCCTTAACAGGTAAAACTCAAAACCAAGCATTATTGACAGCTATGTAAGAGACAAAAACATTTATAAAGCTTGCTGCGAAGTAAATAATTTTACACTATAATATACATTTTGAGCATTTTAATTTAATGCAACTTGGTTATTTTGTATTTTATGTAAATTGCCAAACAATTGTTTCGACATCAATTTACAATTGAATAGTGATTATTCTTTGTTATTAAATATTGTTTCAAAACTTTTCACTATAAAGTATTTTTGTATACAGCCAAAAGATAGACTTAAAGAAAATTCAAGATTTCACTGTTGTTCAGTCTCAAAAATCGTTAAATCGTGATGATTTTTTTCACAATAGTCTTAACACTAAGATTGAATACCGTGACATCTTTACTTGCAATATGTTGTTGTTGTTGTTCTTCTTCTTTCTTTCTCTAAACTTTGAATTTCTTTATCCAGATGCAATTTTCGCCTATTATTCAAACTATATTATTTCAGTCAAAAAAAATATGTTAAAACATGTATTTAAGCGTAATAATTGAGGTTTAATCATCAGGCAAATGTAAAATGTCTGTAAAATGAATCACAGAAATATTAATACCCTTATTTGAAAGTGTTTTACATATAGTCAACATTAAAATTTTGAATATCATCAAAATAACATTCACATTATCTGAACGTATTGCCCTCCTCTCCTCAAACTGATCAAATCGATCAACAAACACAAAAACAAACTGCTCGTTGTTTCTGAAGTAACTCTTAGAGTGAGACGCAGCCAGGCGTCTTGGAGCCGGGGCGTCTGTTCCACACACACTTCCTAAATGCCCACTGTCACCCGGGTCACTGCTCTCCTCCGTGTTCGCAGACAAACTCACGTCCAGTGTTTTCAAATAGCACTTTGTCGTTAAGGCCCAGCCGTAACTCGGGCATCCCAGACAGGAACACGCGCATCTTTATGGAGCCCACAATTTCACTGCGGAGGACGTTCCCATTGGCACTAACCTGCAACAGACACGCGCAGACAGTAAGCAAATGAGAGAAGGGAGACAATAAATGAGAGACTGTACACATATATAATTCTACATACTATAGAATAAGGGTGAGTAATGTTCCATAGGGCGTCACCAATGAGATTATTCCAATAGTCGAACCATCATTTATCAATTGGTTAACTACTCAAAAGATCATTTCTCTTGCACATTGAGACATTTACATTTGACTTAGAGTATTTTTGAGGGAAACATTTTGATTAAATAATGCCACCGTCTTTATTATAAACTATATTTCCGTATATGTTTTAGAGTCTAAATCTAAAATACTATTTCAATCATTTTTTATAGTCGACTAGTCACGATTACTAACATGTATCAGAATATATAACTAAATTGACAGGTTATGTATCAAAACACAGTATAAACGACATACACAATTAGCAACATGTTGACTACACCCAAGCATGTAATAATATGACATCAGCGTCTAACTATTCTTTGATTACCTACAATATTAAAAGGAAATCACAAAAAGCATATTGAACATATTGCAAGTTATGAAAGAGCTTTATGGAGCTCGAAAGTGGCCGTCCACCTCGAGCTTCCAGAAGCAAAGTTCCCATTACGTTTTCCCACAGACTATCCAAAAGAAATGAATATTAAACCCTTGCTCGAGGCTAATCGGCTACGTGTTCACAAATGCATTTTTGGACTGAAAACACCCACACAATGGACAGTTACGACACCACTTCTTCGCCATAATAACACTCCTATATTATCTTTACACAATATAATGAGCCTATTACATTATTACATCACTTATTCAATCTCAATTATGTTTATGGAAAGTTTAGAAATCCTGGGGGCTGTGCAGAGTAACAGAGGAGAGAGGAAGTTTACAAGCAGAAAGTGTGTGTATGCGTGTGTGTATGTACTGTATGTATGCGTGTGTGCGTGCGTGTGAGTGACTAAAACAAGCGACTGCTTCGTACCAGGAGGTTGACTGACTCGATGACGTCCAGGAAGACCTCGTTCTTCCTGTACTTGATGCCCTCTGATCTCCAGGACACGGCGTTGGTTACTGTTGCCGGGGGACGGGGGGCGCCAGTGTCCAGCTTGTGGCCCTCTTGTGTTATGTATCTGACAAACAAACCCATAAACACTGAGGAAAAGAGGGAATTTAGGGCCTGCCTGGTTTCCCAAAAAAAAAAAAAAAAAACACCCCGTGGTTACAGAAACATGTCTGTGTATTCAAAGAAACGGCAGGGGAAATCCAGACGCCGTGATCTAAATATAACCAACAAAACAATGATAATCTAAATATAACGAACAATATTCTTTCAATAACAGTAAAAGCAAGTTAAAAGATCACTGTGTAACTTTTATGTAATTTCTTTGATCTACTTTACCACTTTTTGATTGACGCTAAATTAATTATAATATAAATGTTTCTTGTAAATAAATCAAGAAGGAAAGCACCAGGTTGAACTGTGCAATTAATCAGATTATCGGAAATTACTACCTTCAAATGCAAGTGATTTTATTGCGCACGTACGCGTTTCCTGGAGTGGAAAAGTTCATGGATTGTACTTTTCTATTTACCGAGTATGTTGTATGTATTATGTCCGTTCTCTTCATTTTAAGCGCGCTGATACCCCACCATCACGCTAAATAAATCATTTCAGTTACATTTAAATAATCGTGATTATATTATTTTTTCCATTATCAGCCAACTACCAAGCCACGTTACAGGTTCATAGTAAGAACTAATACACATTTGTCAAGGGCTTTGAGTAATAAAAACAGCTGTAAAGGTTTTTAAAAATGTTAGATGAATACGTCTGTGCTGCACTTTTGAACAGTCCAAGCAGTGACATAATGGAGACGAGCAGGTTGAGTACAATAATGTTACATAGTGCACCTTTAAAAGCCAAAATACAAACATTGTAAGCCTCAATCAATGTTTGTTGTATGGAGAACGTACATAAACCACTGCCAAATTAAACGTAAGTGTGCAGTAAGTTAAGGAGCAGCAGCAAATGGATATAAATGCAATAACAATCATTTTGAGATTTTGGACTTTGTAACACAAAGAAAGAGGTTTACGGAGCTCCACAGCGACCGCCCACGCCGAGGTAAATTTCCCAATCATTTTTCACAGTTTTGAGTTTCTGAAATAAATCTTACAAGAAGACCTATCATTTTATTTTAAATCTGTGTCTTAAACTTTATGAAATTCCCAAGTTATTGAAACATGAACTAATCAAATAATAACTATTATTTAACTATTGTCTGTGACCAACCAATGTGAAATAGAAAATGATCCATGGTGTGTTACTGATGACTTGTTATGGACTTGCAACACAAACATTGTTCCTTCCGACTACTTTTCATGTCACTATGCAGCAAAAAATAAACACTGTCCCATAAATTGATGAGTAATACATAGTGTCATGTTTTTGGGAAGTAAGATGCCCCTAAACTCATGATGGGCATGTGCAATATTTATTTGGAATTTAATTATGGCTCTTCACAAATGGTGTAAATGACTCACTCTTGCAGAATCTTGCTATCAGTGGTTTGTGGGTAACCAAAGTCCATCAGTTCATCCATCAGCTCGTAAATGATGACAAAGTTATCTCTGATGCTCTCCTCCTCCAGTTCCTTGAAATACTCTGAGAAAACCTGAACATAGAAACAACTCTAAATGTAATAAACAGAACAGCTTTGGGAAGTGCCAGATGTTCTGATGCACACATACCTGAACAATTTTGTACAAAAAGGAGAACACCAATGAAACACTAGCGTTTTTCTTAGAGGTTGCGACCACTGGAGAAGATGTTAAGGTTTATACAGTCGATGGCCTTGAAATAAGACACATGGTTTAGGGCTGTAGTCGACTAAAGAGATTCTTGGTCGACTAAACCGATGCCGTGTGCAGCGAGAAGTCAACTAAAAGGGAGCGATGCGTGGTGCCGGCAAAAGCGCTGCATTATCAGACCACATATCTGACCCAAAGTAAACTGACCACAAGGCCACAGGAATTCACACTATTACAAATATTTCTACAAAAAAGCGCTAGTAAATAGTATGGTATTTATCTGTTAAAGAAAATTAAACTCACTATTCATTCCCCAAATCTCACATCAACTCACTCCAAGCCTTCTCCTTTCTGCTGTGGTCCTTATAAACCTTTATAATTCTGATCAAATAATCAGTCGACCAATAAAAACTTTGATTGACTAGAACACCATTGATTAATCAACTCAAGGCTTACAGTCTTAGATACACTTACACTTAGATACAAGAGTCAATCAAAAGGCAATTTTAGGAGTTATAATTTATGAAAAAATAAAGCTGGAAACCACATATAAATCATTAAATTACTTTTCAGCAGTGGAGGACTGCTGAAAAGGTAAAGCCACTCACTAAACCAGAATGCCCTACTTTTATCATATCATTCATCTGTCATGCCATACTTGAACTATTGTGTTAAAGTGTGGGGAAACTGTTACAGGACTAATTTACAGAAAAGGTCTCTTAGGATTGCTCACAATTTCCATTGGAATGAACATACAAATCCATTGTTTGTAGAATCAGCTATTTTTAAAATTGGATGATGTTGCAAACTTTAAAAATGCTCAGCCCATGTTAAACCTAAAGTTAGAACTACCTGAAAACCTGCATATCTCATGTCATGGAGTCACTCTCTGAAATGGATTATGGAATTAAAATCTTCACAAACCTAGTCCAGTTCAAAAAAGTATTCAAAAGGTTAGTAATGAGGAAATACCTGCAGATGATGTCATGCCTGAATGCCAGTATGAATGGATCGTTTAGTCCGTTTGTCATTGTACTCTTTTGTGTTGTATTATCTTTGATTGTATTGCAATACATTCTATTGTTATAGTGTTTTGTGTTGAGTGGGTGGGAGGCAGATTGGAAAAGCAATTGCTTCATCCATTCCCTTTCAAACCATGCACCTGCGTCATGGTTTGTTATGTGAACTATATGTGCAGGTTTGAAATAAATAGATTGATTGATTGATTGATTAGAGATCTTAAGACTTGACAAAATAATGATTTAACAGTGTATGATATGAGAAGGATACAGTAGAGGTTATTGTGTTTGATCCACATGAAGCGGACCCCTCCGTGAGCGAGGATCGGTGAGAGCGTTCCCTCCTCCTCTTTGTCCATCAGGAGAGTCATGAAGTGCTCAATCTCAGACATGTCCACATCCCCGCGGTAGTTTCGACATACCAACACCTGCAACAATGAGAAATATAATAATGGATGCGTAAGTGCCTCTGAGCACGACAATAAATGAATAACTACATTTACAATGACAAAATATGTATTTTAACATTTAACGTGACTTAATCTCATATTAAGATGCAACCAAATATGTGCAGGGCAGTGAGAGCTGTCCACGTCCACAGTCTCAGCGCTGTCATGAGTTTCTGTTTCACTGATGCACCTGTGACTCTGGTCTGGAGCCAAAACATCTGGCAGCTCAGAGTTAATGACAACCAAGTGACTGTAACCTAAACTATGCTTGATATAAAATGACAAAATAAACTGAACAGACATTGATAAGAGGGCTAAAGTATGAGCATCAAGAAATCAATATTCTTCTTAGAACCATTCACTTGGTTTGTCATCACAAAACCTTCCATTACATGTATAAATGACTGCGGTGCACTGTGCATGAAATGCCATCACATCTTTGTGAGCCATTGTTCAATCTCTGTCACAGCCACATAATAATCGTGTTAATCCCTGTGAGAATGTGTTAGCCGCTGTTAGCCACAAGCTAACGTTAGCATCATAGCAGCTGCTCCATTATCTTACCTTTCCTTTCAGATCCAAGACATAAACAGCGCTCGCTGACATCTTGACCTAATTTATACGAGCCGAGCTCGTTTCAACAAGTATCACCAATGAGACTCAAAGCAACATAAATCGATCAGACATCATAAAAGTGGTCAAATTAATGGAAAGAAAAGCGACCCTTCCCTATTTGAGTAAGCAGAGCCCAGGTCTGCACAGCGCTCTCTAGTGGAGAGGAGGCAACACGGCAACAGTGCAGTGGCAGGTATTACATTAGGATTAGGATGCGGAACTTTGACAGAAAATATCAATTAATTCTATAATAATATAATATTTTGTTGATGGGTCACTGCTATTTCTGCACTGTTAATGATAATACAGAAGTCTGTGTCATAAGATTAAAGTGTGGCATATTAGGCCTATGGAAGACCCACTATTAATTTAAAGAACACTGGAGTCAGAATAAGAACAGTTTAACTAAACAACGTAGATCCATTCAAATTCCCACATTAGAGGCGTGTCCCGCTTGATCTTGGATATGGCGCCCTCCACTGGACAAAAGCAAAACGTGTGCATTGACTCGCCTGGGACAATATGTAGCAGCCTAATCGTGAATTTAAACATCAAACAATGGATTGTATATATGTTGTACGACTATGTCAATGATTTTAGTAAGTGAGGCTACTTAGTCAGTTATTAGGTCCACAGACCTACACATTTGCATAAACAGTTTTTACAGTATAAAGTCATCTACTGTGTGAAAGGCATATCAATGTTTAAGAAAATCCCTTTGAAAAATATGAAGGGGCTGAATATATACCCCTCCAGGGTTATGGCATATCCAAATCCACAGAGGTAATTATAGCAAAGGATTACTATAAAAAGGACTTAATCCTAACCTAAACATATGCACTTTTCACCAGTGTAATAGTGACACACAGGGCTTTGCAAGAGGATGTAAATAGATCTAAAGATATACATTTCTATTGGCAGCTGAAATCTCAACAATATACTAACACAAAGTGAAAATAGACTACGCAAATTAGTGGGCCTGTAGTATAAATAGTAGTAGTAGTACACTTTTATGTGCTGAACAGGGAGATTCTTATTGAGCATCCATTGGCAACAACTGTGGCATTAGCAACAAGTAATAATCATTTTTAAACTTTTTAAATTGGTTGTCAGTGACAATTATTTCAAAGTATTTCAAAACAAGGAATTAGTCCTCAATACACATGACGACACCTGTTTGGATTGGAACAGGCTGTGTTTCAACCAGAGCAAACACGTCACTGTGGGTCAATGGTAGATGCATTTGTAGGAACTTGTCAAGTATTTATTGGGACGACTCTGCTTACATCAGAGAGAAAAGGAAAGCTGTGCTACTGTGGCAAATTAGAATCAGTAATTCAGTGCAGTTGCATCACGGAACAATGTTTATTTCTTAACCTGCCACCGGAGGGTCCCAAATCTGTCAGAGATGAAAGGGGTATCATTTATAAATCGGTACACTGTTAGATATTTCAGGAAATGTTACTTATTCCTCCAGCTTTAATGTAATTGTTAGACCATTATACCTTATGAGTTGAGGAAAAATTACTTGAAAAATTACTTAAGCAGTTATATGTTTAAAGATTGAAGGGTTGAAGCGGTGAAAGCATTCAATCTAAAAGGTGCCTGGATTGATATTTGCTGGTGCGAATAGTGTCGTTTGTCCCTCCATCTCTAGTGCCCACTCCAGAGATTTATCGTGCCGAAAAATCTGCCATTGTGCGTCTGGTTTGCTTTTAAGAAAAATTAAGCAACCATTTACGTAAACTAATACCGCGCTTTAGTCGGCCAAAGAAATACTTTGCTCTATGCGTCAATTAATCGAATAAAAGGGGGAACTGGCAAAAGCTCCCAAAACTATAAAATATCCTCAAGCTCAAGGGAATTAATTAAAACTATTTATACGGAAAAGTAACTGTAAAATACACACATTTAAAGCTCCAGCTAAGACATACTATTTATTTTCTTTACGCGTACATCTGGTTCGAGCAACATTTGACTGGTCTGGTCTACTACAATTTGTAAACAAATAAACAAAATGTTTAATAAATATAAATACACAACTTTTATTGTCGTATTTTTGCCCACAATATTTAGAATCCAATGCGTCTGTTTCATTTAACTCGCACAGAAACACAAAGTTACTGTACTTTTAGCATGAAATGAACCACTTAACCGCTGTATTTAACAAGTGTGTGATTTCCTCTGGCTCCATCACTGTACGCTCTAATCGACTCCCTCGTTCCCATGGCGTTGACTGTGCTCCTGAGGCAATGCTGTGGCTTTTAGGAGAGTTGTGGCCATATAAGGAGAAGAGGAGTAGAGCTCTTTTTCCTGTAGGAGGAGTCTGATTTCTCTCACTCCAAATTTCATTCAGTCTCAGTTATTTTAATGTTGAACACTGATGCATTTGAGAGAACACATCTGCTTTTACAATTTGGAGAATCATTACTATCATTATTATTATGACTACTACTACTGCTACTTTTATGCGAGTAGTAAGTGAGTTGCCAAATAACATAAATTAGAGGGAAAAAAAATTGCTAATATTTCCCATGCCCCTGTGTGTGGTTCTGTCCATATGGCAATGATTGGTTTGCTTTCTTAGCTGGTTAAGAATTTGCTCAGGACACGCCAAAATAGTAATTAAATGCATGTGTGAATTATCTAAACTAAACTTGCATTATTTTTAACTGTTTAAATATCTCTCAACAAGTCAATTTCCCCACCCACACTCATGGACACATCCTTGATCAGGTTTGCTCCACCAGTTCCCCAATCCACAACCTCTCCAGCCATAACCTCCGTACATCAGATCCCTTGGCCATCACCTTTCAAATGAACATTTCCACTGCAGCTCCCAAAACATAATGCAAAACAACTTCCTGTAACTTCCAATCTACTGACCCCTCTGCTGTCTCACCACAAAACCGTTTGTCTCCCCTCCCCCTCTGTCTGATAACCCTCTGTGACCTATTACAACACACTCTCCTCATGTCTTCATGAACTTGCCCCATTAAAACAAATCGTGCTTAACTGTCCATCTCCAGATTCACACAGAACACATCCAGTTATACAAAGATGCTCTCAATGCAGCCCAGTCAAACTACCTTCCACAATTAACAAACTCCTAAAGCCCATTGACAACACCTTATCATCTTTCACTGCAATCAAACACAGCAGTCTTTCTTTCAACTCCATTTACAGCTACCTCCGTCTCCCCTCAGCCTACACAGCCTCCGCTCCTGACTCGCCTCCCCCTTGCACCACTCAGCCGCTCTCTCATTTCTTTCCCATTACTCCTGTACAGCTCAACAAGCTTCTCTCTCTGGCATCAAAACTCGCACTTCCTCTCTGGTTCCCCTCCCCTCAAATCAATGCATGTCTTCTGGTAATTTCTCCCTTAATCACAACCATAATAAATCATTCACTTATGGTTCCATTCCACAGTCTCTCAAGCTGGCAGCGATCACAGCAATACTCACAAAACCTGGTCTTGACCTTGACAACTTTGCAAATTTCCAGCCCACATCCAACCTTTCCTTCCTGTCCAAAATCCTAGAGCGCGTTACAGTCACACAACTACAAACACACCTTAACCTGTTTGAATTCCAGTCCGTCCCAATTCTCTCCCTCCCCGGTGGGCCCAAGCGCCGAACCTGGGGAGACAGAGCCTTCTCCATCGCTGCCCCCACCCTCGGCAACTCTACCACAACAACTCCGAGACTGCAACGACCTCACCACCTTCAAGAATACCCTAAACCCCACGTGTTCAGAACAACTTTTAATCCTTAAAATTCTCTCGCTACTCTATTGCGTCTTGCATCTCTTTTGCATTAACTGTTGCTTAGTATTCTTTTAAATTGTCTGTTTTTATTACTGTATTGTTACGTAAAGTGTCTTGAAAAGCGCTATGTAAATCAAATCATTATTATTATTATTATTATTATTATTATTATTATATTATTATTATTATCATTATATTATTATTTGTGATATTTTCTGTACTGCTTATCAAAATGTGTTACAGGCCTACTACTACTACTTTAACTTCTACTACTGCGATTTACACGTATTTTCATTGCTTTTTACAGTGAATGTCGTCATGTTTCCCTGTGTCCTTTCCTAACACCAGGGCGATACATGTGTTCAAGTAACCACGGATATTTAGTCATAGAAGCGCTGTACATGTATAACTCAACGAACTGTCTCTAACGTCAAATTCCCCCAGCCTCTCACCAAAGTGAACACTGTGTACCTAAAACAAAGTGCTGCTGGAAATCCAAATATGGCTCAGGGTCAGTTTTATTATCAGCGCATGACGTCAGGTCGAGACATTTTAAAACGATGAAACTGATCTGTTAAGGAATAGACACCAACAAAAATATCTTTTTTTTTTCTTTTTTTTTTTCCTCTTCAGACTGGATGTTAAAGTCAAATAGATTGATTAATAACTTAAAATTGGAGGATGGAGGATTAGTTCTGACCCAGCAAGATTTTATTAGGGAATCAAACCAATGACCTAAAACATTTGCTTTCTGCGCGCTTTATTTAGAAGAGCTTGAACAATCAAAAAAATCATGTATTTGGAACTATTTTAGGTGCTCAAAGTCACATAATTCAGTCACTTCTCATAAATGGTGCTGGTAAACATTCAAACCATTGCACTCAAAATGTCTTTAATTAGATCATGTTTCAGCCTTCTCGCCTTCGTCAGTCAAACATCTTCTGTAGCTACAGCTGCCCTGGGGAAGACTGATGGAAACGAGCATGTCAGTCCGCACCACATTTCTGACCACAAATGATCCACTCAGGGGACACCACGGTCAATAAATCAATCAACTTTATTAAAGAAATAGAAAATAAAAACCTCTTCCATAAGATAGACATGGTGGGTGCAAGGACAGGACATGTGCACTGGTCAAAGCGAGGATCAAACCGCACACCTACTGGAAATTGCCTTGGGGTTTTCTTGAATGAGCCGATGCAAATGTCTGGGTCTGTTTGATAAAAGTCTATGAGCTTCAAATGCATGCATGTCTTTAGATGGCGACTGAAGCAAACGCACAAACTACTCTGCGGAGGCCGTTAGTAGGGGTGTCAAAAGTATCAGAAAAAACGAGACACTAATCGATATTAAAATAGGATGAAAAACAGATATGTTTAAGTTGGTATTGGAACTAAAATAAATGACCAACAGGACAGAATTTGGCCGTTTTAGAATTACTTTCAGCTTTATTAGAATATGAGCCTACATGGTAACAGCAAGTTTTATTATGTTGTATGTGATCAATTGTCTAAAAAAAAAAAGCATTTTCTATTTTCGTTGAGGCATTGAGTTCCAAGCCTATTCCTCAGTATAAAAATCAAGTTTGAAATGTTAGTATCATGTTAGTAATGACAACATTAGCAGCTAGTACTCAGATATATTGACATTTACTTAAGGAAATTGTACTTCTTGGGACTAGTTCTGTGACTGCATACATTTATTATTGAATAATATTTAGTTTGAAGTAAGTACTCTTTGTTGAGTAAGAACGTGACAAAAGCTTAAGTTAAATTATTTGATCATTTGTGTTTCTTTTTTGAGGCCTGTCCTTTGAAAATGATTTATTTCCCCCTTTCTAATTACACAAACAAACTTCAAATTATAAATCCAATGTTACGTCCGGACATATAGTCTTACAGTTACACTTGAATAGTTTCCTGGGCCACTACTTTGCACATCTACTTGAGTAACAATATTTTGAAGTAACGTCAGTCTTTCTTGAGTACAATTTGGTCGACTCTCCCCACCTCTGCTACTCTACATTTTGCATATAAAGCCTTACAAAGCTAGACATGCCCAAAACACCACTTTCACGGCGTCCTACATTACACAGAGTGCCCATTTCCTGGCATGCCTCTACAATGACAGAAAACAGGTCTAAATAAAGGCTATATAGACCAATGGTAATTTAGAGGCGCATGTAATTTGCAGTCGTCGTGTGGTTTGCGTCTCCATCTCTCTCTCCAAACTTCCTCGCTCCGACCGGATTATTTTCCAAGTCTTTTTTTTCATGCACAGCGAGAATGAAAACTATGTCCTTTCTGACCAACTCTGGTATTAACATCAATTTGAACATTCCTGAGAAAAAAAACCCCAGACACGCACACATAGGCATATACTGTAGCGCGAATCTCATCTTACAAATGGAAACAGTCTGGGTGGGTTTGGAGTTCTTATCTGTCCAAAAGTGAGGCTCCAAATAAGTATACGGGGGAAATATTGCCAGGAAAGCAGTTTTGTTGATCTACTACATTGGTTTTCAAATGAAGGTGGAATGCAGGATAACTTCTGATGGTTTATGCAGGACTAAAGGCTATAATAGTTTTGTTTTCCCTGGTTGAACCCTGTTTTAGTCCTGGTTAAGTCCGGGTTTGGTCCTGTTTTAGCTGTTGTTTAACCTGAGCCTTGGTTTAGTCTTGGTTTAGCTTTTTTTTATTAGATTTTTAGTTTGAGTTTAGATCTATTTTTGGTCCTGGTTTAGTCCTAGTTTAATACATTTTTAGATCAGAATTTTCCCTTTTTAATTTACCATTGGTTATTCCTGGTTTAGCCCTGGTTTAGTCCTGTTTTAGTTGCCCAAGTTTAGATCTAGTTTAATTCTCATTTAACCCTAGTTTAGTCCTGCCTACTCTTGATTTAATCTGTTTTTGGATCTAAATTTCCGGTAGTCCTTTTTTCTTTAGTCCTGATTCAGTCTTAGTTTAGCCCGAGTTAGCCCTGGTTTAGCTTTGGTCTAGTCCTGGTTTAGTCTTGATTTAGCCCTGGTTAACCCTGGTTTAACTTTGGTCTAGTCCTGGTTTAGTCTTGATTTAGCCCTGGTTAACCCTGGTTTAACTTTGGTCTAGTCCTGGTTTAGACTTGATTTAATCTGTTTATGGATCTGACAAAGTCCATTTTCCTTTATCTCTCCTCCTCTTTAACTCTAGCCTCTATATATCAATCAATCAATCAATCAATCAATCAATCAATTGTTAAAGTGTTTTATATACATAAAATGCAACACAAAGTGTTTTAGTCCTGGTTTAGTCCTGGTTTATTGTTGATTTAATACATTTCTTGATCTGAAGTTTTGTTTTTTCTTTAGTCCTGGTTCAGTCCTGGCTAACCCTGGTTTAGACCCGATTTAACCTTGGTTAGTCTTGGGTCAGTCCTGGTTCAGCCCGGGTTTAGTCCTGGTTTACTCTTTTGATTTCATTTGTTTTTAGATCTGAATTTGCCTTTTTTCTTTAGTCTTGTTTCATTAGCCAACTGATTCAGTCCTGATTTAGCCCTGGTTTAGTCATAGATTAAAACTGGATCCAACCTGGAATATTGCGGCTTCAGTTTGGGTTTCACAGTTGAGTTAAACTTGCTTTTGCCCTTATTTAGAACTGTGCATTTCTCAGTTAATCCCAACATACTTTCTTCCACATTTTACCCCCCGCATACTTCACTCGTTGCACAGCCAAATATTTCCTGAGGTGGTAGTTGATGTTTTAATGTTTGCAAATCACTGCTCTGCTCTTTTCAGTGTGGGAGAGGGGCATGCTGTAGTGTTCTTGCATGAAGCCCATGTGGGGAGTGGCAAAAGAGGTGAACGTCGCTGAGAATGGGCAGTCTTTAGACCTCTCAAGTTCAAACCACACAAAGTCACTCAGTCTCGCCTTGCATCCCTGGATCCCCTCTCTTTTCCTCTCATCTCCCTCTGTCTAGACACGAAGCTCCGGCGCTGCAACAGAAAATCTTGAAAAACTTTCATTTTCACTTGTTAAGTTAAAAGAAAAAAACGAGCCAACATCATGGACGCAATCAAGAAGAAGATGCAAATGCTGAAATTGGACAAGGAGAATGCCATAGACCGGGCCGAGCAGGCGGAGACGGACCAGAAGGCAGCGGAGGATAAGTGCAAACAGGTGAGAGGAGCCTGCAGGAAGTTAACAATGAAACAAAGAGCCAATGTCAATATACTGTATAAAGAATGGGGCATTTAAATGTAATCGAAATTGTGGGGGAAATATTTGGAAAGCTAAGAGGAAGTGTAAAATGAGAAGCACCTGTCATATCTCAGTGGCAGACAAAATAGACTGGGACTGTTTATACAAAAGCTGGAACTGTGTCTGCTGCGAACTGTGAGGAAGCAACGGGAAAGTGAAACTGTGTTAGGTCCATCTAATATTATGAAACTTGTGCATGCTCAATAAAGAGTTATAATATACGTTGTTCTACCCCGAATTCGAATAAAATATACAGTTAGTGATGTTACTTTACTTTGAGAAGGATACTGTTAATACTGAAATGTCAAAAATATTGTAAAGAAATGACAAATTTGACCTTTTCTGAACCATTTTAAATTATCTTGAGCTTTATCTGAACTAGTAAAAGACCACTAAAGAAAGTGCTATTATTTGTATTGAAAATCCTAGCCTGTTGTCTAATAGTAATTAAAAATGTTTGCTAAATATTACTGTCCCATGAAATATAAAGATGCCTTCTTTTGTTTGTCACTATTTGGCTAACAGTTTCTCGACATGTTTATGAATTCCATCCACAAACGCAGCCCCACACGTCTGGTTTATTCTAATGACTAATGACTAATACATTCGACGGGCCAAAGTTTGTACAAGGAGCCGAACACGCCAAGTATTTGCCATAGAAGGTAATGTTGACTGTAGTGAACAGCTGATGCAGTTCCTGAACTCTGCAGGCTCAGGATGAGGAGGAGGCAGGAGCAGACACATGTGAAGAACGGATACGACACTGGGGAGTACTACGATGCTATTGGGATTACTGCATAACACCTGCTGATGAGCGGCTTAATGTGAATACCTCGACTGTGCACGTAGAAAGGGCTGTCTTTAAAGAGATATATGAAAGAGGTCACCCATGTCAACTTGAAATGTGCAAAGAAGACCCATGGGAAGACACACCATGTACATGGCTACTCTGTTTGCTGGTTCAGGCTGTGTTGGGAAGGGCATCTGGCGCAAAAACCACAAATGAATCACATCACTAATGCACATTAGCATTTGTTCTTTGTTATCTTATGTATCTAAACCAAAGCCCTATCACAAAAATCGAAGACTATGTTAGATCTTACAACTATGGACTTGTATTTAACCATTTTTAAGCCAGTGTAAGGGGGCAGTAACAACAGCCACTGGGGTCTGTGCAAGTGGAATGCATACAACTTCTGATCCTTTTTTTAAAAATTGTATTATTATTATTATTATTATTTGCTCATTTTTGCTGTTTACCAGGTCAATTTGCTATATATTTGTTGAGTAAAACACATAGAAATTGCAGGGTAGGGGGCCCGGCTTTGATTGCATCCTGAGGCATAACATAAGGCGACATGGGGCACCACAATGTTAAATGTTATTCAAATAGGGCTAAAGTTACTCCACGTCAGTTGAAAATACATATCAAAGAAAGTTCAAATGCGGGGTCTAAAGTTCATTGTTTTAACAAGGGATGTAATCTGATATAGTTACTAACACTATGGGGGTCATCAAGGAGCAAACAGAGCCACTGGGGTCTATGCAAGTGGAAAATATCTCTTGTCCAAATACCCAACAGGGACCCTCAAAGCAGAGACTTCAGTAACACTGCACATATGGACCGTTACACATGAGGCACTGCGGCTCTAAAGCTCTAAAGCCAGCGACACAATGAGACGCACTTTCTCTGCTATTCTTGGCCAGATTGAGCGAGGCCAATAAAAGTGTCCCAAAACACTCAAAAATAATACGCACATTCAAAATCTTTTATGCACAAGTATTCAGTACAGGAAGTTCACCTTGTGAGTTATGGCTGAAGAGAAGTGGGCAGCTTGTTCTAGTGGGTGACTCAAACTGAGATGTTTTCTTCAAAATTTAGATTTAGAGTTTTAGAGTGGAACAGAACAGAATGTAAAAAGTCACTTAGTACTTCAAATCTCTGCACAAGACACACTTTTTCTCTTTGGCGTTTAATTCCAAATAAAAGATAAGCTTTTACAAGTATTTTATTTTCTTAATGTTGTGATTCTGTCTGTGTTGTCTCTACAGCACATGCTCTGGCTGTTTGTGCTTAATAAATACATTTGATTTGATTTAAAGATTCTCAGTGTCACTTTTATGGCGGACTTCGGTCCGCCACCTACTTGTCTCCATGGAAATGCTATTGCTGTGCTTGGAACGCTGCACAGTATGGCATTTCACCTGCATATCTCCATGGAGACAAGATGATGTCTTGTCTTGATGTCTTGATGATTCACACAGGACATTACCAAGTCCTTATGAACACTGTTTATTTCTTTTCCACTGTAGCCCCTCGAGGCAACTACTGTTGTGATTTTGGGCGTTACAAAAATAAATTGAATTGAAAAATTGAATGATGATGATAACGGCACCAGGCCAAATTACAGGTTTTTCAAGAGTTTTAAAATTGAGTGAATTCAAGACTGATAAGTTTAACGCCACGGTGGAACATTCCAGGCAAAGCAACATCTCCATGGAGACAAGCAGGTGGAAAAGTTATACAGTGGACCTTTAATTGTATTTATGTCATCTTGTTGAAGATATCACACGTAACATTGTTATAACATCAGTTTTTATTTGTATATTTCAAAATTCAATGATTTATTTATTTTATATTATCGTGGCGAATGAACCAATTAATCACTGGTTCATGTGTCTGTCTTTTTATATTTGACCTACTGAAGTCAACTAAATGTACTTTTTAAATTAGTTTTCATTGTAATAATATGTGAAAATAAAAAATAACTGTGAGGAACCACAAAGAAACTGTTGTACCTCTTTGAGCCACTAGGGAGCATTAGACTTAAAACTGCAGCAAAAGTTACTCAATCCATCCAGGCTTTTGTGCAATGCTGATTTCTGTGTGAGCTCTGTGGAATTCAAAAGGGACAGAGCATTTATTTTTAGTTTGTGCCCCACAGAATCACCTTCTCGTCTTCACAATATCTCCCGCTGTCACTATAGGGACTGTGGACCCTTTAAATGTTGGGGAGGCAAAAATTAAGTACAACATTATGTTATTTCAATGCAGAAACTGGGATTAGAATATCACAAAATATGAAAAATTATGGTTGTTTTGGCCAATGAAAACTGCTTTGATAAATGTGAGTGAGATCAGACTCTGGTTCAAACACATATACAATAGTATTTTACATAATATTTGATTTAATAGGAGATAATGATAGACTCTTTTGTAATGGAGATGCAAACTAACTGACATTTATAGTTTGGAAATTCAAAACTGATGCTTATTTTATTGTTGTAAAGGTTTCAAATTATCATTTTGATCTATTTTAGGTTAATTTGACATGACCATTGCTACCACAAATACTCACTCTTTTCTCTTTATATCCTTTAGCTGGAGGATGAGTTGCTGGCGCTGCAGAAGAAGATGAAGGGCACGGAGGATGAACTGGACAAATACTCGGAGGCTTTGAAGGACGCGCAGGAGAAACTGGAACTGTCCGAGACGAAAGCCACAGACGTGAGTTAGAGACACGACCAGGTCACTCTGAAACGTACCAGATTATAAACACAGATTTTCAGGAAAACATTTGCAGATTAAGATTAAGATTAAGATTAAGAGAGCTGTTGTACTATATTACATGAATAGGCAAATCAGTGTAGGATTTGTTGAACGCAATTCATTTATACCCAAACATTTTGACTGTACATTTTTGACTGTACATGCATCTTTACCTGAAAAAAGAATTCAAAATAGTGAAATCAACTAAATGTATCGTTCAGTAGATAAATAAACCCAGACAGATATTTTCTGAGTTAGTAAGTGATTCATTGTGGAGACTTCTGATGGCAGACAGTGGCATCACAGTCATAATGACACATAAGCACTTTCCTGCAATTCTTCAGCTACAGTTAGATCTGTCTTTTTGTGTGGACATAAGCACATTTATGCAATATAATGTAATCATTTATTCATTAAAGGCAAGTTATGGTCACCAACTTATATGTATCCTCAGAGGGTAGAGCTGATATAGTGATAGTATATTTGCAATAGATTGTGATCTTTACTCAATGGATTCATGAACTGCAGTTGTCAGTTCAGCATGTTCAGTAGAGACCCCACTATAAAAAGGCTTGACTTAAAGAAACACTGCACAACTTTCTAGAGGTGGCCCATCACCTGCATGAGGTAATGCCATAACTTCAAAACATTTCCCATGGAGCAATATGTTTTAGGTGGACTTTTATAGAACAACATTTCCATGGAGACCACAGGCAGAGGTTACTCCAAGCCCACTCACAGCTACAAGCCCACTCACAATGAGGACGCAAGTTTTTCAAAATGTTTCACTGTAATAAAACACACAAAATAACATACAAAAAACATGCCTTTTCAAGTACTACCACTGACAGATATGTAACCTGATCTACCGGTGCTTTCGCACTTTACACATTCACCTCGCCAAGACTGGGACTAAACCGGGACCAATCCTGAAACTAAATCTGGAATAGATCAGAACTAAACAAAGACTTGACCAGGACCAAACCAAGTCAACAACAGGAAGTGTGAACGCACCCTAAATCGTTAGTTTACCCAATGAACTTAGTGTCAAACAACCAGGACAAGCTGTGACTTTAAAGCTGGACCAAAACATAAAGTCAGAATCTGAATCTGAATCTGAAAAAGTTTTATTTCCATCGTCAGTGATCAAAATTCACAAACTAGGAACTTGTTTTGGAGAAAGGTGAACATGAAGCAACATGAAGCAATGAAAAATAATAGTAAAATATAAACCCTGATCAAATAAGACATGCAAAAAGAATAAGGAGTTTACTAAATACAAATAGACTTTTCCTAGATACTTTGATTAAGTATCTACACAAAATGTAGTGTCTGGTCAGAACAATAGAGCAAAACTAAGTGCAAAACGCCAGGAAATCTGTCTTGGACCTATTAAGTCTAAGTACATTTGGACTTAATTGAACTAAATGAAATCTAGAACTAAAAAAGAACCAGCAAAGAATCCTTTGTACTTCCAGTGGTCCTTTTAGTGCAGGCTGGGAAATACTGGTCTAATGTTCAAAAAGGAGACTCCATCTGTCACTCATTATAGAACGGAGGTCCAAGTGCTTTGTCAATTCAAGCCACACATAACCAAACCTATATAGATAATTGGAATTTTCAGGCAGAAAATTATGACTCAATCAACAGCACAGTAATTAGTCATATAACAATAAAAAGAAAAATGTGTAAAAGAAAAATCGACAACCCTCACTAGTGCAAGACTTCTCGCAGTCATTACAATTACTCATCTCCTCCAATTATCCCACTAATCGTATGATCTAACGCAACGATCATGACAGTGACGCAGAAGGAGCTGAGGGACTGACTTCGGGACGTTGGCGTGAGTCTTTCTCAAGCACAGACACAACGCGGACGAGCTGTAGCCGAGCAGGAATCTCAGGAATGCGGCCTAAGCAAACAGAGAACTCTATACTGCAGCCCCGACTAATGAAATCAGTGCTGTGGCCTTAGAATGGGGCCAGATAATACTGCCTGCTTTGTCCTACAGAGGCTTAACATGTGCCACAGTAGATAGTCAAAGAATATAGAAGAATATCCTCAATGTGTGCTCTAAACAGTAGAGGTAGTGGTGGTAGTAGTAGTAGTAGTAGTTGTAGTAGTAGTAATGGTGGACCAAACAGTAGTAGTAGCTGAAGTAAGAGTAGTAGTTAGGGTACTGGTCAAAATAGTCAAACGTACAAGACAGAATCTTTAAAAACACTTTTTAACATAGTGACTAGAAGTCGTAGTCATCGTAGTAGTAGTCGTTGTAGTAGAAGTAGTAGTAGTAGTAGTAGTAGTAGCGGACCTAGTAGTGGTAGTTGCAATTCGTGTAGTAGGTAAAAGAGGTACGTAACCTGTTCTAAGTAGATAGTCAAAGTCCTATAGTGTATATGCTCTGAACAGTACTAGTAGTAGTAGTAGTAGTAGCAGTGGTGGTTGTAGTAATAGTAGAAGTAGTACCGGTAGTCAGTAAAAGTACTACAGAATATTTTGTTTATCAAGAGGTAAACTATGTACTATGGAGAATCTTTAAAACACTTTTGAGCATGGTAAGTTAAAAGTAATAATAGTAGTTGTAGAAGTATTAGTAGAATTTGTATGAAAAGTTAAATGCTGTGTACGTCAATTAAAATAATAATAAAAAGAGCATTCACTAGGGTGCATTCACACTTGTACACACCACATAAAAATTAGGACAGAGACAAAACCCAAAACTAAACCAGAACAATCTTCATCAGGATAAAACTGACCTCAAACCAGGCCCAAACAAGTTTAAGCGTGAACGTGCCTTTAGGAGCAGTAATCAGCCAACTTTAAGAGACAGTGTAGGCTATTATCATTGTATGAAGCAATTTATTAACTAAATAAAGCACTAAGGAGATCAGAAAATGATTCAGAATTTGTGCTAAAGTTCAATGGTTGATCAATGCAAATGTGTTGTCATGTGTTGGGGAGACAACCCCGGACTCTCTGGACTGTGAGGTGCTGGTTCAGGTTTGTAGCTGTCACTGCTCTGGAGGAAAATAAAATAGGAAAATAAAGCACGATTATCATGGTAAGGCAGAAACGCCCCCTACTGGATGCTCCGCTAACTACAAACTCATAGGAACACAGAAATTACAGGGCCTTTTGTACAGTCGCCCCCAATTGTATGTAGTACATTTGTTTCAAACATAAGGCTGCTAATCACCAAAACTGGCCAGATGGCTGTTTGTCGTCTCCGTCCGGGAGGGCCGGCAGCGGAACCAGCCGTGTGAAGGTTCGGTCCTTCACCTGAATGTCAGCAGACCAGATGCACCCGTCGCGGCTGGGGTGGACCTTGTAGATGCGCCCCACGAGCCAGGAAGCCCGAGGAAGATCCACGATCATAGCCACTGACCCCGCTGTGACATTGGCGGTGGGTGACTGCCACTTCTGCCAGGGCTGAAGGCCGGGGAGGAACAGCCAGATAAAACAGGCCCAGAAGTTGTCTGCAAGCACCTGAGAATGCACTCCACCCCTGGTTACTCAGTTACTCTTCCTCAGGATAGACCACTTGGAGAAGTGATCCATCTGGCCGCCCCATTGAGAGGTAGCTTGGAGTCACTGGATCAGGATCGCTGACGTCAGAGGGGAGGGTGCCGTCTTGACGACAGTAGGTTGTGATCTCCGTCTGCGATGCTCGGGGATGGTCTTCGGTAATGTCGAATTGCTTCTCGGCCACTCAAGATCCAATACGCACGTCAGATCTCTGCAAAGACCCTCTCGGGTCCTGGCTGGATGGCGCAGGAGACGGTCCAAGTTTCGGATACGGTCCAAGTTTCGGATACGCAGGAGCGTGACAGAGTGTGTTGGATCCAAGACCAGCGGCTGGAGATTGGAATGGGCAAGATCTTCAGAACGACGAAGACGCCCACCTACAACATAGCACCAGGGTGTGAAGGTGGGTCAGCTCCTGGATCTCGGCTATACGGGTGCCTAGATCCCCCAGGTCAGCCAGGTGAGTATGGTAGTGGAGTCCGACCACATCACCGTTCTCCTGGTGTCCAGGGTGAGCTCAGTTTCAAGGAGGCTGGAGAGCCAACTCAGGGTTGGTCCTGGCCAGAGGTTTTCGTACTTCCGCTGAAGAGAGAAGAGATGCTCTGCCAGGGCAATACTGGTGGCGGTGAAGGCATTGTTGACTCTACTTCAGCTTAGGTCCACCTGCAAGGGGAATGTCGAACGAGACACAAGAGCCATGTGGAGTCTGTACATCTTGTCGGATGGTGCGCAATGGAAGTGACTTTGGGCTGCCTTGGAGGTTGAGCTCCTTGGCCACATTGGGCAGCAGCATGGTGTTTTCGGACCCATCATCCAATGCTGCGTGAGTTCTCAAGGTCCTACCATCATGGTAGAGAACGAGTGGAACGACCCTTTGCAGGACTCTGTCAGACGGTCGAGGTACATGACTCCGACAGACAGCTCTCTTTCCATGCCGGGACAGTAGCTGGGGCCGGGGCCACCGGGAACTCTGGAGCCACCGTCAGTTGGGGGGTTTCCTTGGCTTGCCGTGTCCTCCCCGATTGCGGAGGCGAAGTTGAAGAAGTTTGAGGGCGTCCTGATGATGGGTCGGCCCTAGAACTTGGCCCTGAACTCCGAGTCTGCTTAGGTCTATGATGAAGGGACGCCGTCTTGGATCTGTGCTGGCAACAGATCCGCCTCTCCTAAACCTTAAACTCCCTCTGCAGCCTCTGCAACTGCTTGAGAATTGTACCGAGCCGGGCCTCCGTGGTCTGATCCCACCTGGTCCGAGTCCTCCTCACTCGCAGCTAGCCCGGGAGCAGGCGGAGGGGTTCGGAGCCGGCGCCCGGGACTTGGGCGAGCTCCACTAGCTGGCACCTGAGGCTGAGCCGGCTGGGATGAAGGGGTAGGAGGGGTCGCCTTGGTTCTCTGCTGGGCATAAATCCACCTCTGCTCAACCTGGAACCCCTCTGCAGCCTCTGCAACTGACGTGCTTCCCGTTGTACTCCTTTTTCCTCCATCCTGGCGTCTTCCTCGTGGCTGGGTCCACCATTTCGTTTATTGTCCATCTTCTAGGGCAGAAACAGCTCACATCCAGCTCGAACCACCATTAATGTTGGGGAGACAACCCCGGACTCTGGATTGTGAGGTGCTGATTCAGGTTTGTAGCTGTCACTGCTCTGGAGTGCCGGCCAGAGCACCACTTGAGGCCAGGACAGATAACTGGACCGATGGAAACCATGATTAGACACAAAGAAGGGTTCAGGAGCTTTATTGAACACGTTAACTAATCCCCGACAACAACGAGAGTAATAATAAAAACAACTTGAAACTTGTGACTGCGTAATGCATGTCTATATTCTGTACAGTTGCCATGACGATGATGTCTGCGTAATGCATGTCCATATTCTACACAGTTGTCATGACGATGATGTCTGCGTAATTTATGTCCATATTCTGTAGAGTTGCCATGACGATGATGTCTGCGTAATGCATGGCCATATTCTGTACATTTGCCATGGCGATGATGTGACAAAGCTCCAACATTCCGCAACATCACCAAATTTGCAGACGAATACCAAAAGCAACAGGTGGAATCACACGAGAAATATCTACAAACTGGACTTTGAATGACGAAAATCGGACAAGAAATGCGACCTGTGAAAACCATTGAAAAACGGGTGACATCACCAACATTCCGCCACTCTAAGAGATAGGGGAAAATCCCAAGTTTGAAGACGAATCCTGACAAGACCGAGGAATACCGAAAACAAGACCAGGATTCACACGAGAAATATCTACACACATTCTAGAATGCAGTCACTCAATAAGAACGGGCTCAATCTTCAAAGCACATACAATGTCATAAAGCATAGGGATGTCACAAGGCACGTCATGCAAAACATAAAGGAAAGGAACGGAGGTGACATCGTAAAGCATGCTGGTCATACAAGCGTAAAGGAAAGGAATACAGGTTACATCATAAAGCACGATTATCATGGTAAGGCGGGAGCGCCCCCTACTGGATGCTCCGCTAACTACAAACTCATGGGAACACAGAAATTACGGGGCCTTTTGTACATCATGTAATGTTACCAAATGGCAGCTTGAATTGAGGGCAGGATCAGCAACTGAACATAATACTTTGTAAGCTACAACCACTACTATTGTATATGATTAATTACTACAGTCTACAACCCAGGGCCTGGCCTCAAATCTGGCTTGAATCCAGGCACTTGTAATTACATAGTGTTACTGTACCGTTACTGCACTGCCACCTAGGTACAAAGGGCCACTGTTAAATGATTTACAGAATTGTATTGTAAGAAAGTTGCAACTGTTCAAATAAAAGAATTATGATGGCTTATAATTAGTTACCTCCTCTGATATAAACAATAGAAATAGACACTGTGATTCTGTCAATATAATAAGGTGATGTGGGGTGTAACTCAGATGCATATTAGTGAGGCAAGCCAGGACATTATAAGATGACCTCACTGCTTAAACAACTCTTACATTTCGTGACTGTGCTGCGATCGGTGGCACACGGAAGCAATTTCAAAATGTGCGTTTGGAGACACGTTGTTTTGGAAAAGTGAAAATGTTTTTGTTTTCGGTTGGTTATTTAGACAGACACACCGGCTTATCTGGATCAATCTGGAGGAAAAAGTCACAGGTGAAAGGTTAGATGGGAGTCTGTGTAAACAATGTTATCTATTCACAAAAAGAGCATATTTCCCACCATTTCCTTCTTGCAGTGGCCAAAGTCCTGTGAAATATCTTTCTTTACTTATAAAGTCATGTGTCATCATAAGAAGGACGGGCAGTTTAAAATGTAGGTTGGCTGTGAAAATGTACAGAAGAAGAAGGAGGTGGGGAGGGAAGGGGCAATAAAGGAATGTGTCGCCACCCAATGGCTGCAGGTCATGAATGCACCAAATCAATTTACATTCCTGGCAATTGTGGGTCAACAAGAGGGCTGTTTGAATAGGGTTATTAGAGCCCACCCAACTGAGGCCCTCCAGAGAAAAAAAAATACAGTAAACTATCTCTAATACTAGTCCCACTGCTACTACAAGAGTCTGTTGAAGTCACAAAATTGTACTTCTTACTAGTACTACCACCACAATTTCAAACTCAATTTCCGATAGCGATTTTGATACTACAGTGATAAAAAATGTACTTTTTCATCTCAAGGATTTAGACAAAATACTGGCATTTTCAAAACAAAATAGTACTTTCTTTATTAAACATTTTGGTCTTATGTTAGTTCTGATAAAACTCAAGACTGTCAAGACAAGAAAAACTGTTCACAAAAGGTCAGATTTTGTCTTGTTAATGTTGGACTTTTAATATTAAAAGGATAAGACAAGTGTATTCATATAACTATAGGCTATTACTACTACTACTACTACTACTACTACTACTACTACTACTACTACTACTACTACTCTACAAACTCTCTTACATAAATGTTACTGAGTCACTTTTTACAAAATGAAGAATACTTTTAAGTAGGTAGGGTTTAAGTATTAGTTGAGGTTTAAATATCAGAAAGTTGTGAAATGGCAGTAAAATTCCCCATAACACTGCAGAAATATCACTTTAAACATTTATTTTACAAGTTTACAAGCTATATGTGTGTGTTTTTTTCTATTTTCATTTTTAATCAGCTCTAATTACAACTACTTTACAACTACTACTGCAACTACTACACATTTGTGCTCCAGTTATGATAATATCCAAATGAGTCAAAGAGCACTGAACTAAAGATGTTGCAACACAGTGGGCCAACAGGGAACTGCCTCAGCAAGCACAAGGCCATAGAGTGGAACAAACTTGTACCAGATGTGCAAAATGTTAAATCAAACAATTAAATACAGCCCTTTTATAAGTGATGATTGAGAACAGCTTCGCCAGCTTCTTGCAACACACAAATCTTAAACTTTATCATTATTTTACTTAAAAACTGGCAATACGTCAGGATGTCTTTGGAGTATAATTATGAATCTGCCCCTTTTTCCATTTTGCGGTTACCAAACCACATAGTGATTTAGTTTTGTCATATTGAAGTTGATATATAGTGATAAATGAACATAAACTCTGTTACTCAGCAGTATATTGTGGCGTATAGACAGAGCTGGGAGATTTGCACAACAGAAGGAAGGAAATGTAAGTCCTGCTGATTCATAATAGGAAACATACAATGACTTGGGGGCTGTCTGTGTCTGGGCTACTTTAAACTTTAGAATAGTTCAGTGATGGGCTACTTCGGCTACAAATACGTTTCTGCAACTGGAAACTTTGAGGCCAGAGCTCAAAAAGAGACTCCCACACACATTTTCATTAAAGTAGACGTAAATTGTGAAAGTGAGGCTACTTTCCCCCTCTATTGCACAGGCAGAAATGTGAAAAAGGGGCTCCCGGGAACCAGCACGTGGCTTCCTATTCTCTAGCTGCGCCTCTTCCTCTGATTCAAAGATGACATGTTCCCTTAACGCTACACCTTACTTGCCATATAAGTCCACAAAGGCAAATTTCCCTGTTACAACACTCCTCTTTTGTTGCGCGGCGCGTTGAGCCTTCCCCTCCTGGCTCCTGTGATGTCATCCTAAGCTCGCTTCTTCACTGGATTGGAGGATCTCGACATTTATTTCCTGAAAACTCCCAACCCTTTTTTTTCTTCTCTCCTAACGCTGCACGTCCCTTATTTCCTGTCCCAGAAAAAAAAAAGTTCTCTCTGGAAGACAAGCAGGCAACTTTTTTAACGAAACCGTCACGTTTTGGAGTCGCCGAAAGCTCGATTTTTCTCCCCGGCATCTTCTCGTACGTTTTTTGGAAAGTATAAGAAATGGAAGAGGTCAGGAAGAAGCTCCATGCTCTGCATTGCAACGTCGATGAGGCAGAAAGCCGAGCAACGCGGTTCCAAGCAGAGCTCCAACATGAACGAGAAGAACGAGAAAAAGTGAGATTTCTTTCCTTAACGCACCAATGTATTTGACTGTGAATTGTCTGTCTGCCACATTCCTGATTCCTGACACAGGCCACACCATTGTGTTCGTCAAACTGTCCCCTCTGTGTAACTGTTTCTTCGCAAAGAAACCATACACATTCGAAGTTTTACGCATATTTGTGCGCTTTGGTAACTTTCTGGCATTTTTGCTCCTTCGCGTCGACTCGTTACGTGGACGACGAGCACTGAACAGGAAGTTACTCCCAAGGCCCACATTGACCTAGATTTGTAACGATTTAACACTTTGTAACTAATTAGAAGCATCACTTAAGTGCATTATACCATACTACTAACCGGATCCTTTATTTCTTTGTGCGTAAAAGTGTCGGTGGCCACTTCCTGTTTTCTAGTGTTGACTTGAAAATGCTTATAAAGGGTGTAGTTACCAGGGTGTGTTCAAATACCGCTTCAGTGCACTCACACGCTTTGGGAAAGAGCTCCGAGGGAACCACCTGCAGGATTCACTGGGAGGCAAACGCGTGCGTAAAGTTGTGGAGCTTATATAAGCGTTTGCGCGTTCCCTCCAAATTCGTGCTTTTTTGGCAATCCTCCCTTCCTCACCTCCTCACCTCCTTATCATTGACGCCCAGAGAGCTGCGTGGACACGTATCAGCGAGCGCACACAGGAACCGGGCTGACACACACACACACACACACACACACACACACACACACACACACACACACACACACACACACACACACACACACACTGCCATCATGACCCTGCTGCTTCAGAGCTGTAGAAAACCAGCTGTGGCCCATCACGGTTCAGAAAGACCAGACCTCTCTTGCCACATTGCCTCTGCCCCTCCTAAAAAAGTAACCAAAAAAAAGAAAAATGTCTGTGAACGCTATAAACGCTGCTCAACATGCCAATGCTGACCTCACTGACTCCATTTTATTATTTGCCTTTTAATGATTTGCCAAAAATGTTTGAGTTGTTTCATTCTCTCTTTCGTTTTCCACAGTGATGTCTGAAGTGCAGTATGTGGGAGGACAGTAAAGGGGCAAAATCCAAAGAGCGTTACCTCAGGGCACGAACAAGTAGTGCCAACTATTTAACGCCAAATGGTTAATACAACTGAATTAAAGAACATCAACAATATCAACATTTGTTTAGCATATTACCATTTCATAATATAAATATACTATATTTCTATACTTCCTTCAATTAATAATTTCAATGGCATTACCAGTATTCTTTATTTTAATCATTAGTTCGTCACCACAGCAATACATATTTTACCACAGCTCCAGCTATTTGAAGCGCTTTCAAAGTGTTAATATAAGTTAATTGTACTCATAAATCATAACATCTTTTTCCCACATGTTTATACTGAGACTATGGTGGCAATCCTTATTTGAATATTTTTGCCGAATACAATTTTTGGTGAAAATATCAGTCAGTTTTTTCCTCTTTTAATAAAAAAGGACAGACTAAAGATTCAATAAAGTTACTTCTATATATTTATGACAAGCTAAAAGAATCATTTTAATTCACATTTTTTGGTCATCTTTGTTTTAGACTATATGGGGGGGGGGGCACCATATTCTTCTTAATTAATGAGAAACTCCGCAATAGTTAAACCTTTTACTGTTACAAAACTTTGTGACAGACACTGGTCCAAGACTATTCATGTATTTACCTTTATTTAACCAGGTAAAACCCACTGAGATCAAAACCTCTTTTTTGTGACAAGCCCCTGCCTTGGTGAACAAAAACAAGAAGAATACATCAGGAAAGGCATCTGGTGTAACAGACTGCATAATCACGCCACATTCCAAACTGAATGTGAAAATGAGTTGCTATGGTGACCTAAGAGCAGAAAGGAATTCATAATGTCATCCTCGTAGAATGTAGCATAGTTATGAGTGCAGTGCCTGTGTAAAATGTTATATGATTCTTGAAGTCAGTGGGAAAAGTTCGTCCCTTTTTTTTTTTTTTTTTGGCTTTCCATTCCGTTCGGCCAGTTTCCTGTTTTTTCTGATGCCCTTGTGCAAATAATGAAAACTCACTCAAGTGTGCAAGGTCCAGAGCTCATTGTGTGGTTGGTGTGCTATTATTAACAAAGTCATATTGGTCAGGTCGCCATGGATGGGAAAATCACAACACCGTGGATGTTACAACACTGTGTTCTATTATGGTATATTATAGTTTTAGTTACAGCCAACCAGAGTCCAGATGTTTTTGATCAATTATTGAACAATTGCAGTGTTAAGAAACTGCAAAACATGGTCATTAGTTTATCCAAGCAAGCAAAAAATATGTTTAATGTTGGTTCTAAAACTTCAAACTTGATTTCTATACTAAGAAACTATTTTAACTAGAAATAATCATAGTCACTGGGGATTTTCTCCATTGTAAACTATTGGAAAGGTCTATAATAATACAGTGCCGACAATACAGTGTAAGTGTGGCGATATTGACAAAAGTTAATATCTCAATAGTATCCCGATAATAAAATTATGTCAATCCAACAAAAATGTGTTAAAACATGTCTTCAGATGTATTCGTTGAGGTTTAATTATGAGACAAATGTGAAATGCCTGTCAAATTAACCACAAAAGTGCAGAAATATTTGAATATTATTTTTTGAAAGTAAAAACAATATACTCAATATTAAAATTTTGCACAAAACCTTCACAATATTATCAATTTTTTTTAATAAACCCATTACTTATAGTTTTGTTCCCATCAAGTTCTTATATATAAATTGTTTTCACTTGTTGATTGATGCCTTATTGATACAGAAGCTCATTCCATTGTCCCATCATTGTTGAGGAAACCACTCGAGACCTCCAGAAATGCCCAAACAACTCCACTGGAATCTTCCCAATAAACCTCCAAATCTCCCAAACGTGTACACAGATTCCCCAAACACAATACTCTGGTCTGGTTTTTACGGCTGACCTCTGACCTTTGCCCTACTGTGTGTGTCTTCGCAGGCCGAGGGAGAAGTGGCGTCCCTGAACCGCAGGATTCAGCTGGTGGAGGAGGAGCTGGACCGCGCTCAGGGAGAGACTGGCCACAGCGCTGCACAAGCTCGATGAGGCCGAGAAAGGCCGTGGACGAGAGCGAGAGGTGAGAGAGGGGGGGAGGGGGGAGGAGAAGTGAGGGAGGGGGGAGAGAGAAGAGGGAAGAGGTGAGAGGAAGAGAGGGAAGAGGGAGGAGGGGAAGTGGTGAGAGAGGGGGGAGAAGAGATGAGGGAAGAAGAGAAAGTGATGAGAGAGGGGAAGAGAGTGGAGAAAGGTAAGAGAAGAGGGAGAGAGTGAGGTAGGAGGAGAGGTGAGTGAGAGGAAAGGAGGTGAGAAAAGAGGAGGAGAGGTGAAAGAGAGAGGAAGAAAGGGAGGAGAGGTAAGAGACGGGGCGAGAGAGGGAGAGAGGTGAGAGAGGAGGAGAAGGTTGAAGAAGGAGGAGAGTGAAGAGGAGCAGAGGTGAAGGAGAGGGAGAGAAGGTGAGGAGAGTGAGAGGGAGGGAGGAGAGGTGAGAGAAGAGGGAGGAGAGGTGAGAGAAGAGGAGAGGTGAAGGGAGAGAGGAGAGGTGAAGGGAGAGGGAGGAGAGGTGAAGGGAGAGGGAGGAGAGGTGAAGGGAGAGGGAGGAGAGGTGAGATAACAAAAATGACTAAAATGATGATGTTTCTGTTTTGTTTTTTGCTCGTAAATGTCTTGAGTGAGGTCCAAGTGTCGCACAGAACATGAATGCACCGTAATAATAACCACAAAAGAGCAGAAATATCACTGTTCTTTTTTAGGTAGGCCATTTGTAATGAGAGACAATATACTTTTTTGCCTATCTCCACAAAAACAATTATGATATTATATATTTTTTTCCATATATCTCCCACCTCTAGAAGGGAGGAGGAGAGAAAGAGAGAGGAGGGGGAGGGAGACGGGACAGGGGAGAAAACGACATGGAGTGAGAGAGACAGGGGTGAGAAATAGAGAGAAAGAAGAGGGAATGGGGAAGAGCAATAGGGTTTGTGTTGTATTTATGTCACCAAACTGTAATCGGTCTGGTTTAAAACAGAGCTAGAGAACTGACATTTTACCGACTGGACAGAGGAGTGTTTTAACCCGTTTGTCCCACATCTCAAATGAAAATATTGGTTCAGTTAATCAAATTGGAATTGCGACAGAGATTCGGTCATTTCGTCTCTCTGTAAAAGCATGCTGTGTGGAGCTGAAAACAGGCTTTGCAGGGAGAAATCTGACTGTCTTTGTGTTGAATTGGCAACGATTCAAAGTCTGTATTGTTTACGCTCAGGAAATGAATATTTAAACCCATTTAATTAGTTTTTAATAAAATCAGAAATTGTAATCAATCGGTATAAGGGGTATCAAATTGCCCAGACCTGCTCTAGAATCAGTTTTGACATCATAACTAGGAGGTGATATTGACAAAAATGAATTGCTCAATATTTTAGCATTATTCAAACGTGAATGGACCAGAAAAGTGACCACTAACGAGCAAAAAGATCGATTCATACCTTTTGTTTATACCTAGATTTTCTGTCTCATTTTGAAGGGCTGGAGAAAAATGGAAGCAGTTTGAAAAGTAGAAATACATTTACCGAGCCGCTTCCTCTGCTCAGCCACATCTGCTAATCATCATCATGAGTTTGAAGTCAGTCCTGCCTTTGAGCGCCGTAATGTCAAATACAAACTCGTGGAACGTGTGGACACCGTGTTGTATTGGATTGAAAACAGCATTTTCCCATTGTGTGTGTGAAAAGAATTCATTCAAACTTGAGTAAGGGCTGTGAGCACAAATGGCAGGTCAAGAAACATGTGTCCTTTTTGTTAAGATTTAAAAACTCCTCCATATACACAAATATATTGATGGAAGACGCTCATATGAAAGTAAAACCAAAATTTAGCTAAAGTACATGTGCCATCTCATGCTAATATTTGATGAAATGTGAAGGATCGTGCTAAAAAATTATAATAAGCAAGTGCAACATTTATTCATCAAAACTCAATAACATGTAGTAGTGCAAATTATACAATACTAAATAATGTTTCTTTTCTTTGCTACCAATGTGACAGTTTGAATGGGGGGGGGCACAGTTTGATTCTGCATCGATCTGCTTAGCGACCATGCTAACTAACTGCTGTTTAGATCGTAAAATGTCTGTGAATATGAGATTTTTACAAAATTTGACCCAGATAAAGTCATCCTGATCAAATACACTTAATTTACACATTTCCTGGTGTAATTCCCTTTTCTTTCAGTACATTATTTCTTTTTCACTTAATAAACGGCAGAAACCCAAAAGGGCTTATCCTTAAGGCCACACACCTACAGTTAATTATTAAGAAAGCGCAAATTGAGAGAAAAGCTTTTTCAGCTATTTTCAGGAAAAATGTATTTTTATTCTTTATTTTTATTTCATATATTTTTTATATATTCAATTTTTTTTTCCAGTGACTATTGCTGATCAAATCAGAAGTATATGTGCATATTAGTATGTCTGATGATTTTATTATTATTAATAATATTATTGTACAAAATATTAGATTTATTGTCTTTCTTTTCTTTTTTTTTTTTTTACTTAATCATGATTTGTATTTACTGAAATGGCGCATTTTGGAGTTTGTGTTCTTGTCCTGAAACGATGATTTGATTCCTAAATTTGGCGAAAATGTTGTGATTAAACCCATTAACGTTTTTTCTGCATTTTCAGAGGGATGAAGGTGATTGAGAACAGAGCCATGAAGGACGAGGAGAAGATGGAAATCCAGGAGATGCAGCTGAAAGAGGCCAAACACATCGCAGAGGAGGCCGACCGCAAATATGAGGAGGCACGGACCCAAAAACGTTCAAAAGAAAGAAAGCGTCGCCATTAAAACCTGTCTCTAATGATAATCTCGGTGTCATCTCAGGTTGCCCGGAAACTTGTCATCCTGGAGGGAGATCTGGAGAGAGCAGAGGAGAGGGCGGAAATTGCAGAGCTGTAAGAACAAATCCACTGACTTATAAGAAGAGAGACAATACTGGCAATAATGTGAAATCGCTAAATCAAATCTCAAAATCTGGACCTTATCGACGAACTATATATTAAATTGTAAGCTTGGTTTTTGGGAATAAATGCAGTACTTTGTGGTTGTGCAATGGTAAAACAGTACAGAGAATTACATACATAGAATCGCTGTCATTTTCCCCATTTTCTTTGAGCCAACATGAAAAAATGACTTTTAGTTTTTGCACTTTGTACCGTTTCTAGTGGAGAATAGATGCAGTCGGTGATGTCGCAGTGCTGTGGGTGAAAACTTTCCATTGATTCCAAATGAAAGCACAACTTTTTTTTCCATATTTTAATACATTTCCTGGCAAACTGTGTGTATTTCAAGCGCAACTAATTCAAGCCGAGTCGCATTTCAGGCTTTTTAGAGGTTGTTGATGTGGCAATTGTTCTGTGAGAGTTAAAATACAGCACTATAGCAACACTAGCATCGCGGTAGCATTTAGCCCACAGCAAACGTTAGCCTTTTTGCATATTTATACAGATTAAGGCACTTTATTCTTCTCAGTACCTTTGTGTCTGTATTTGGTGCAATAGAACGCCTAAAAGTCCGTGTTTGCTCTTGTAGTTGTTGAACCGTAGCTTTTCTACATTGAAATGAATGGATTGCTTCATAATGCTGATGATATCTTACAACATTAGCATTTAGTTACGCCCCGGTTGATTTATTTTTTTGTCTAAACGCACATTAAAGGTTGAAATATACTTTGTGAACATACGTTTTTCTTTTTCTGCAGTAAATGTACCGATCTGGAGGAGGAGTTGAAGAATGTCACAAACAACCTGAAGTCTCTGGAGGCTCAGTCTGACAAGGTAAATGAGTTATTCATGTGCAAAAAAATAAATAAATACAGGAAGAAAATGGTCTTATTTTGTGTCAAAGGAATCGTTTGTGTATCTTAGAGTCTAAAGTAAAATAAATAGGCGAATGAGGAACCTTTTCAATTTATCTACAAAATATGAATAAAGTGCTTAATTCACATATTTCTTTACTTTGTACATATGATCTTTAAATTGTACTTTTTTAAACATTTGTCAGTTTACTTTTGATCCTGATTCAAACAGGCAGCATAGCACAATTCAAAAGCAAACTTGATCTAAAACGTACTTTACAATTTGCTCTGTGATGTTTAACCGGTCGATGATGTATTAGTCAACTCTTTGATTAGGGTTTATATGGATTACGGCAGAAAGGAAAAGGCTCAGAGTGAGTTGGCTTTAGATTTGGGAGTGTGAGTTTAACATGCCTTTTTATTATTGCCTGTAGTGCAAGAAATCCTGTGCTCTTGTGGTCTTTTCTGTGCTCTAGGGATGTCAAGATGATTCGATTAATGAATAATCGTAATGATTTAGGTCACAAAATATATCGTAAGAACTAAAAAAATAACAATTGTGACTATTTTAGAAGCAAAATTAAGTAGTTTTAATTCAATCTATAGTTAGAAATATATAAAGTACGTTTTTATATGGTTTTATTTTGTCATTCAGACAGTTCAATTTCCTAAAGCTGGTGACAAACTTGAGAAATAGTAATGCGTTTCTCACAGTCTCAGTAATAATCGTTGAAGTGTGATGTTTTTTCTCTACAATAATCAGAGATATTTCACCATTTTAGTTTTTAGTCGACTAATCGCTGCTGAATACAGCCCTAAACAGAATATTGTTGTCGGTTTTAGGCTGGCGCTAATGTGTGTGCGTCGTGTCAATATGTTTTTCTTTCTGCAGTATTCCGAGAAGGAGGACAAATATGAGGAGGAGATTAAAATTTTGCATGACCGGCTCAAGGAGGTGAGTTCAGAGCCACTTTTGCTAAATTCAATCTATAGGATGGATTTGTGGAATGTGTTTTTATACTTGTATATCTTCATTTTCCACATTTACTACAAATACAAGCCTTTTGCCAGTACTTTACCTGTAGAATAACGCAATGTAAAGCAACAGAAAAGCACAGCATGAGATTGACGCATCGTTATTATATTAGTCCTACTTCATGTGTTGTAAACAAGTAGAATTGTGGGAAACGACACTATGTAAAGCTGGGGCACTTGATTTTCAGAACGCGAAAGGAGGAAGTCTGTATTTAAATCAAACTACTTCCTAACGCTTGCAAATCCTTTGGCTCATTTTAATTTAAATATTTTTGCATTCATTTTTGCGATCGTGCACGGCTTTTGAGCAGCTTTTTTCAGCCAAAGTGAAATCAAACTGCGAATGGCTCCTACTTTTGTGTTGGCAAATATAAAATACTTTATTATGAGATAAGATACTATATGGTTGGGAAACAAAAGAAAAAAATTTGCGTATTACAGCTTAAATGTGTATTTCTTCTAGTTATTAAAGTAGATTAGCAAATGTTTTTCCGTATTTTAGATCAGTTTTAAGTTCAAGTTATTCATTAAAGCACAGTCATTTATAAATTCCTTCACATTCTTTTTCCCGTAGGCTGAGACTCGTGCAGAATTTGCAGAGAGGACAGTGGCCAAACTGGAAAAGACCATTGACGACTTAGAAGGTATAAACTCCATTGTCTTCAGTTTAAACTCCCCTGTAGCAATCTATACACAACTTGTATTTCTTCCACTTTTATATTTTCCTAATCTCTAATATTATCCTTTTTATTTTCCCTTTCTCTTCCTTGTTTCCTTCTTGGGATCTTCTCGGACTCCTCTTCTCTCTGTCCCTTTGAACTTTGACCTCCAGATGAGCTGTACAATCAGAAACTCAGATATAAAGCAATCAGCGAGGAGCTCGATCACGCCCTTAACGACATGAACACTTTTTGAATGAGATAATGAATAAATCATGTTTCCAGCTTATAGCACTTGACCTTTAACCTCCTCTTTGCATGACCCGATGCACTTTTCTCTTTGTTCATCCCTGATCCTTTGCATTTACGCTGAATAAAGTCTATTTGTCTGTTTTACTCAGACTTTCTCCTCCCTTTTGCTTGTTTTGAAAATGGCTTAAGCAGATTGAAAGGTTTTGGACATAAAAGTGTATTGATGTTGAAAAGCCTGCTAAAGCCTGGCTCAAAATTGATAAAGGAAAAGCTATAATTCTCCGACCTTCATCTGGGGTAAATCTTCATCTGGCTTTCCTTTTTAACCAATATTTTCTTTCAAACTTTCTTACGCTGCGTTCACATTTGGCCTGGTTTTGTACCGGTTTGACCCTAATTTAGTCCTGATGTCGACTCATTCTGGTCCTATTCTAGTCCCCATTCAGTTCTGCTCTTGTTCAGGGTTTAGTTCCAGTCTTTCATATGGTGTGTGAAAGCATTTGATAGTTACAAACATTGCAAAGATGGCAATCTGAACTCACTCACCCAAGAACCCTTAGCATTCCTGTGTTTTTTTCACTTGGATATACTAGACCCATTGTTTTAATCCAAATAAATCAGTAAATATCGTTTAAACCCACCTGTAAATTAACATCAATCCTGGGACTAGATCGACATTTTGAAAGTTACTGACAATTTGATTTTTTTCAGTTTTGCACACACACACATAGAACTCGCACAGGCACAAAAAGTTCTTTATGGAAAGCACTCGTGACCGTCGTATGTTGACAGTTAAACAACTCTAAGTGTCTCATTGACCTCGTCTTGATCTTGACCATGTTTTTGCTCTGCTTGTTTGGAGTCTGTTCTTACAATTATCAACTCAATTGTAAATATATATAAAGCACAACCTCCTTTTGAAATTACAGAATACAAAAAAATATATAATGATGATAATGGAGTAAAAGGTTTCATTCACACCCACCATTATTTGTATTGTTGTTAAGGTCGTTTACATTGGTCAGACCCCACCAAACCAGTTACAAACCATGTCTACGTGCTTTTGAAATACTTTTATACTTGATTTTTTGCATTTTTCTATAATTTATAACCCCGTTTTTGCAGAGCGACTACAGAAATCCAGAGAGGAGAACGTAGGATTAAACCAGCACCTGGAACAAATGATGCAGGAACTGAACTCATTGTAAAACAAGAAAAAAAGTTGCACAAAAAAAACATCTCTCTCTTTTTTTTTATTTTTTATTATCGGACATCTCTCTTTTGTATGCATTTTACTGGAAAATTACTACTATTCTTGCTACTTATACAAACACACTTCTAACATTCCTTTATGTATTTATGGTTCTTAAATAATGTCCCTTTTGCATTAAATGGTTTTGGGTCCCAATTTTCAGTTTTTGGTGGTAAGATTTGAGTAGCACCTGTTCAATTGATGGCCATTTTGTTAAATCTTCATTGTATAAGCTGTTTTTTGTGTCTATGTGACCTGCATACGGTTTTGTCCTCGGCAAGTAACGCCTTGCGTAAGTTCGTTCTTCACTTACCTGTGCTGACATGCTCTGAGCTCGCTTTGCGCTTTATTTTTGGACCAACGTTGAAACATCTCCAGTGCTGTTAAGTCCCTGTTTTTATACTAGAACCTGTCGACAGCAGCAAACAATAAAGGATAATGTTTCTTTCAACCTGTTTCCTGTAATTTGTTCTTTCAAATATAGTTACTTGACAAATGGTAAGCCTGAGCTCTGCAGCGGGTGGAACAAATTCTTCCCTTCAGAGCTGTGAGTGATGGGGCAAGCACACCTGCAAAACTAACAATTATCTCACCAACTGCTTACGACACACATTTCGCAACTTGGAAGAGATTTTTGAGAGAGAACATCACTCCCCCCAAAAGTAGTTCAGTCTCAGTGAGTAATGCAGATATTTTCAAAACTATACACTGCTCATTCAGTACCCTTTCTCTATCATCAGTGTTTTTATAGCAAACAAAAGTATAGTGTTCTATATTATGATGACGCAATTAAATTGTCAAACCAAGTGGACATTACTCCTGATGTTAAACTAGGCCTGCTTCAGAATTTGGGGAGGTGCTGTATAGGGAAAAGCATGAATCAAATTGCAGTCCATCCTCCAATCATGATGCCTTTTGTGCAATTCTTCACTGGGCTAAAGCCGTGTGGGCTGTGTATGTACTCAATTACAATTACAAAAATACGACTAATTACATTCAACACAATTCAATCGGCATTTGATATCACTCTTTGTACAAAACTTGATTAATTTTGCTGTTTTAAGATTAATTTATGAATACATAG